>JANBXA010000588.1:10935000-11495000 GCA_030556225.1 Cricetiscus sungorus
CAGCAGAGGAAATGCCTCCTAGAGATCCAGCTGTAAGGCATTTTCTCAATTAGTGATCAATGGCAGGTGGTGCCATCCCTGGGTAGCTGATCCTATAAGAAAGCCGGCGGAGCAAATCAGGGGAAGCGAGCCAGTAAGCAGCACTCCTCCACGACCTCTGCATCAGCTCCTGCTTCTGGGATCCTGCCCTGTTTGAGTTCCTGTCCTGACTTCCTTCCGTGATGAACAGCACTACTGAAGTATAAGCTGAATAAACCCTTCCCTCTCCAACTTGCTTTTTGGTTATGGTGGTTTGTCACACAGAAACCCTAACTAAGACACTGTCACATATTCAAGCAAGAGCTTAATTGCAGGATTTCTTTCTGCCTTTAAATTTCACCTATCCCCTTCTACGCCACAAACAAATATGAAGTGCCAGGTAGTCAAAGCAAATAAAAATGTATACAAAATACAATGAAATGAAAAGGAAAAAGTTAGGGCTTGTAACTTATTTGACTCTTATGCTAATACCATGCTGCTACCTGACCTAACTGTTGGATGCACTCACAAAACCAGATACCTTTGGAACATCTTATACTATCTTATCACGATTTTCTTGGAATATCAACTTCATTCATCCCAATGATGGATTGACTTCTACCTAGGGAATTTGGACCTTAATGTGCTTTCTATCACTAAAGACAGGATTACCTTATTTTTGCCTAGTCACAGTTTGAACCCCCCCCCAGGGGAAAAAAAAAACCTCTAGGGAAAGAGTTTAACTGACCCATCTTGAGTTGGATACATTCTCATGAACTAATACCTTCTGAATAGGTGAGTATGCCATGGTTAGGCTTTCTGTGGAAGCAATGGAACACTATGACCCAAAAGCACAAGGTTCAGTAGAACAGTTCAACTAGGCCCTAGAGGACCCTCTTCCATTAAAATTCACTCACACAGATGGACAGACTGAAGAGTCATCAGCCTTATTCTTTGTCTCGTGGACTTTTCCATGTAGGTCTCTCTACAGACTGCTGTGGCTTCCTAAAAGCTTAGCAGCTGTGTTCCAAACAGAAGCCACAAAGAGGACTAAATACCCAGGAATTGTTATCTTCTTATATCACCTGCAATTTCCATTTTACTTCCCTGTTGGGACCCATGATCAGCCTAGACAGAGTTAAGAGACCCAAAGTCCAACTTTCATTCATAGGAGCTCAGAAACAATGCGGACAAGAACTGAATAACAGTAGTACAACATTTCTTTACCCTCACTGCCATTTGACTTGGGCCTTCCATTATTAACTGAAAGCATTCTATTAACATAGTTATTGTCATCCCAGACAGGGACAGCAGAATGGCCCAGATAAGTGGCTCTCAATTACAGAATCAATTATCACAGTTACCCATAGTTTAACACTAAGGTTTTGGAGTTACTAACTTTTTCTTTTCCTTTAAGTTCGAGCAGAAGTAAGCCTATCCTCTACAATATCTTGTCATTCAATTCTGGTAAGAATGAAAAGAAATAAAAACAATTTTATTGAGACAGACTTTACATAGCAGCAATCTGCCCGCTTGAACTATATGATCTAGTGTTTACAGAATTCTCTAAGCACCATCACAGTTGACTTTTGGAACATATTAGTCACCCAAGAAAGAAGCTCTTTAAATATTAGCAGTAATCTCCACTTTTCCTCCCACACCCCTTCTTACCCCAAGCCTTAGGCAACCACTGATCTCTGCATATTTGCCTGTTTTGGACTTTCCCCTCTCCTATATAACTGCTACCTAACCTGCTCCACCAACCCCTCAAGCTTCCGATAACCATGATTCTGCTCTGTCCTGAGACATCAGCTTTTAAAGATTCCACATATGATTGAGATCATGAAATTCTTGTCTTTTTGCATCTAGCATATTTTGCTTATTATAATTCTCTCTGGGTTCATCTTTGCTGTTGCAAATGATTATATTAAAAAAAAAAACCTTTCAGAATAACATCCTATTGTGTATATACACCAGCTTTTCTTTAATTCAGTCACCCATTGAATTGCCTAGGTTGATGTTATGTCTTGACAATTATTGATAGTGCTACAATAAAGGTGGGAGCACAGAGGTTTCGCTAACATTCTATTCTTGTGTAAACCATAGCGAGATTTCCAGATGACATGATAGTTTGATTTTAAATATTTTGAGAAACCCTCATTTACTTTCCATATTGGTTATATCAATTTACATTACCAGCATACTTCTTATAGAATTCTCTGAATAGAAAGCAAAAGGATGGGGTCAAAACGAGGAGCCCAGTGCAGAGTCTAGGAGCTGGGCTATTGGCTTGGATACTTTTTTGGTAAGAGAATAAATGGTTCTTTAGAGTTCTTTGGCTCAAGTCAAATTCTTCTCCTTCCCAACATGCATTCTATTTGATTAAGACTGTAGACTCTTCGTGTTCTCTTCTTAGTTCTGATGACAAGCCCAGCTATGAACACAAGGGCAAGAATAAAGAATTTTGTCTTGATTGCCCTGCCCCATAATAAACTCTAATATGAGAAATTGCTTGGCATTGTCTGTTGCCTTCTTAGCACTCAGATAGGCATTGTAGATTCATCAATAAGGTGTGGGTCTGTAACAACATGAAAAACTAACAGAGAGCAATTGTAGAGCAATAAGGAGCTCATTAAAATTCAAATGTGAAACTAAGTGTTGCAGCCTGTAAAAGCAAACGGAAGCAAAGATGAGTTAAATTTCAGGGTGACTCTCCACTTAGAAGGTACAGCAGAAGAATACTTGGTGATTAGACGAAAGTGAACATCTGACCCAGGGGTATCTGTCACTAGAGCATCTATAACTTACATTTTGAGTATAGTCAGGCTGGGAAACAAGAACAGAGCCAACCAGATTTCTTTCCCATATATCTAATAATGAGAAACAGTCATGTCTTAAGCGGTGGGTTCTGAGCTTAAGGTCTGCTGGTTCCAATGTATCAAAGACACTTGCTGGAATGTTCAGGTACGGAGAAGGCCCACTTTTCACAAGGTGAGAGGTGAGTATTTTCGTGAATTGCACCAGGCATTGCTTGCCTTTCTGAGCACCACTTGGCCAGACTCCTGAATGCATCTCCAACATTCTTACTCAAGTTGGGGCTAGGATTAGAAGCCCATTCTCTCTGTCTTTTATGAAAGCTAAATAATTTGAGTTTTTTGTTTGTTTTTTTTTTGTTGTTGTTTTGTTGTTTTTTTTCTTATTGTAGCATCAGAACTCTCTTTAGAACAGTCACAGATCAGAAGATGAATGAGATGGTGGTTCTTGTGGGCTTTGAGTGATGGCTGTGATTAGGTAAAGATGGGTTTATGGTTTCCCAATCAAGTCTGTGATTTAGGGGAAATAATTTTTTACTTGCTCTTAGGATAAAGTTGGCCTTAAACTCACAGACTTGTCTTGCTTCTACCTACTGAATGCTAGAATTATAGGTGTATACTACCCTGCAAAGGAAAAAGATCTTTAGACTTTGTCACATTTATGTTTTTGGTTCAAATTTTGACTCCTTGGTCATTCTTCCTGACCTTGGAAAAATTTCTTATCCATAAAGTCTAGACAATAGTACCCACTAATTCTTCTGTGGTGGGTATTGTGGGACAATCTTTGTACACTGTAAATGTGCAATGCTCTCATTGTTAATAAAAAGCTGATTGGCCAATAGCTGGGCAGGAAGAGATTGGGCACCACAGCCTGACACAGAGAGAATTCTGGGAAGAAGGGCAGAATCAGAGAGTGACTGGTAGACACAGAGAGAGCAAGATGGGCACACTTTACTACAAAAAGGTACCAAGCCACATGGCAAAGCATAAAATAGAAATATAGGTTATTTTAAGTGTAAGAGTTAGCCAGTAGCAAGCCTAAGCTATTGGCTGATCATTTGTAAGTAATATTAGACCTCCAAATCAATTATTTAGGGAGTGGCTGCCAGGTATTTGGGAAGTAGGCTGGTGGGCTGGAGAGAAACGTCCGATTACAGGTGGGTACAAGACTTACATGCACTAGAAGCACACTGTTTGTCATGTTGCAGCTATTATCGTTCCGATATATGTTTATGTATAAACTTGGATTGGAGAAGGAAGTAAATTTCAACTTTGTTCCCAGTTATAGAAGATGGTTTTTATGGAAGCATTTGTACTTCCCAGTGTTTTAAAAGTTGTTTATGGGTGTGTGCACATGCATATTTATTTGGCAAGGATGTTGCTTGGCTTCCCTTACCCCACTTGTTATGAGTGTTGTAGTCACTGTATTCCCAGAAGAGCTATTGTTATTAATCAGGCATGTGCTGTGAGATGGACAGGGGTGATGAGTTGCTTGTGCAGCCAAGCAAGTTCATGTTTTGTAGGCAACATCAAATTGTTTCCCAGGGACATGTTTGTCAGGAATGGAAGGACATGTTTCACTGGTCCTCAAAGATCTTGTCCCATCCTTGAGCTTATTGGAACTGGCTTTATGGAGCTGCTGTCCAGCTGTGCTAGAAATGCATTGCACTGTTTATTCTCTGGGAAAATGGAATCTGCATCAAACAGGAGACAGAAAACAGACCTCCCACACTTGCTCAAAAAGTACACCAGTTCTTTTCTAAGCTGGAAGAATGGAAGCCAGTGAAAAGCTGGGAATGCTAAAGGAAAAAGGAATGTCTGAAAAAGCAGGAGTATAAAGTGTTTTGATGACCCTCCCCATGCCCCCAATTCATTCAGAAACTAATGTGTACTTTAAATGAACAAACTAAACACACAAGTGTCTGAAAAAAAAAAGATGTCTGTGGATTTTTGGTTAATGTGTCAACCACATTTATTCATGAATTTTCCTTATGGTTTTGGAATAGATTTAAAGTTAGAGAAAGAAAGCCTTGGCATTCTAAACTGCCTAAGGGTTTTGCTTGGCT
The DNA here is from genome assembly GCA_030556225.1 of Cricetiscus sungorus. Classification (NCBI taxonomy): domain Eukaryota; kingdom Metazoa; phylum Chordata; class Mammalia; order Rodentia; family Cricetidae; genus Cricetiscus; species Cricetiscus sungorus. The sequence goes on from JANBXA010000588.1 coordinate 10,939,898, forward strand.
GTGCTAACTGCTGAAAGCAAAAATGATAAACAATAGGTTTCAAGTTGTATTTCTGATAGTAATTAAAAATTTTAAAATAGTATTTTTGCAGGGTGGTGGTGGAACACACCTTTAATCCCAGCACTCAGGAGGCAGAGACAGGTGGATCTCTGTGAGTTCAAGACCAGCCTGGTCTACAGAGTGGGCCCATGACAGGCTCCAAAACCACAGAGAAACCCTGTATCTAAAAACCAAAACCAAACAAACAAACAAACAAACCACACATTAATTCGTTGAGGATTTTATTCAATATATTCTACATCCAACCATCTTACCCACCCAACCTCATACTCTTTCAAAACTAATGAGTTAAATTTGTGTTGCCCATACTCCTGGGTGTGGGGCCATACTCCCTGGATTGTGGTCAACCTACCAGGGGCCACACCCTTAAAGAAAATAGACTCTTCCTCTCCTAGCAGCTATCAAATGCTAATAGTTTCTCAGAGAGGGGTGGGACTTTGTCTCACATCTCCACCCCCTCCCACCCCTGCCATGCTAGGATTTTGTCTGGTTTGAGCCTTTGTGTGCTATGAGTTCATATGTGTAATTGCCCTATTGTGCCTGGAAAACACTTTCCTTTTAGTCATCTGCCACCTCTGGCCCTTACAATCCTTCTGTCCACTCTTCCATGAAGATCTCTGAGCTTTGTGAGGAGGGGTGTTATATAGACTTCCCATTTAGGGCTGAGCAGCTTGCAGACTCTTATTCTCTGCCCATTGACCACATGGATCTTTGTGTTAATTGCCATCTACTGAAAGAAGGGTCTCTGATGAAGACTGAGAGATGCCTTAATCCATGAGTATAACAATAAGTAATTAGGAGTCACATAGTATTATATGTCCATTTAGCAGAATAATGGTAATATATCCTTTCCTTGACCCCAATAACTGTGCCAGATATGGGTTCCATCATGAGGAGTGGACCAATCAGAGAATGATTGATTACTCATATAACATTTGTGCCAGTATTGTACCAGTGGTAGGAGCCATATGATTTTAAAGTTGGGCAGCTAAACATGTATATAGTGCCTCAGAAGGGCTCATCAGAGAAGCATTGGAGTTTTACTGATGTATGATGCTTGAATACCACCCTTAAAAGAATCACATTAGTGGTGTGTGTGTGTGTGTGTGTGTGTGTGTGTGTGTGTGCATACACTCATATGTGAACACATGCACATGTGTTTGAGCATCAGCAGACAACTTTGAGGCTTGTTTTTCTCTTTCCACCTTACTTTCTACCATGTAAGGCCTGGAAATCATTATAACATCAAGAATAATGGCAAACTCTGTCATTCATTGTACTGGTTGATTTTGTGTGTCGACATGAGACAAGCTAGAGTCATCAGGGAGGAAGGAGTTTCAGTTCAGGGAATGCCTCCATGAGATTCGCTGTAAGGCATTTTCTCAATTAGTGATCAATGGGGGAGGGCCCAGCCCATGGTGGGAGGTGTCATCCCTGGACTGGTGGTCCTGGGTCCTATAAGAAAGCAGGCTAAGGGAAGCAGGCCAGTGAGCATCACTCCTCCATAGCCTCCTGCCTCCAGGTTCCTGCCTTGTTTGAGTTCCTTTCCTCACTTTCTTCGTGATGGACAGCAATGCTGAAGTGTAAGATTATAAACCCTTTCCTCTCCGGTTTGCTTTTTGGTCACGGTGTTTTATCATGGCAATAGGAACCTAACTAAGACACCCACTAATCCATTTCACCAGCCCCATGAATCATATATTACAGAATCGTAGGAGAAATTGGCCATGTCTGGAAGTGAGATTGGAGCACTGGAAATAAGTCACTAGAAAATATTTCTGATGCCCTGGAACAGGTGAAACTGATGGATCAGAACTTTCGATGAATCTAAAAAAACCAGGGACATCTAACTGCTGGAGTGGTATCTTCAAAGACAATTATGGAGAAGTCTGTGAGATTAGAAGCTCTCTTTCACTTCTACCATCCAAAATTTGGCCAAATTCCTCTTTTTGGCAGCCAGCCCCATCCCCTTTTTGAGACAGAGCTCTCTATGTAGCTATCTTGGAAATTGCAATGTAGACCAGGCTGGCCTTGAACTGACAGAGACCTGACTGCCTCTTCCTCCTGAGTGTTTGAATTAAAGACGTGTGCTACCACACCCAGCTTCATTTTGACCAATTTAACTCAACCATAAGACAAAAGATAAAAGTCTTGAGAAATGTAGGTTCATCTTAGGCAAATCCACAGGACTTGGGTTGGGTCACTTTTTTGAAATTCACAAAGACTTTACTGGAAGTAGGGATTTACAGTTTTCTCTGCTATACTCAGGAGGCCCAAAGTGTTTGCTCTGGAATCCTGGGATGTTTCATGTGGCCTGTTCCATGTTCTCACACATTGTTTGACCCAATGCTCATCCCCACAAAGTGATTGTGGTACTGGTAGGAAGCCCTCTTTTACTTGGGATCACATACTTAGTTTGATCGTGTTAGCACTATTGCATCTTACTTTAAATACTGATTTTTTTTTAATTAGGCCTTCAGTGAAGCTACCAGCTTCCCAGTGCTACAAAGTTTCATTGATTTGTGGTGTGATACTAGAGAGGGAGGAGATTTTATTGGAAGGGCACTGGTATCATCACAGTCCGATCTCCTGGTGAAATACTGACAATGATCATCCACTGTCCAGTGGTCACATTAGTTCAGTGTGATTCAGGACTTCAGGAAAGGTGACAGGAGAAAGAGAGAAAAAAGAAACTCAGTTACCATCAGTAGCCCTTCATTTATTCAATTATGTGTCCTGTTGATTAGCATGCAAAGTATTTAATAAGACATTTATTATTATTATTCAAAGCCTACCACCTAACTCCTATCTTCTCTTATTCCCTAGGATACACTTGACTTTGTGTAACACTTGAGTTCCTGAAGCTCACCTAGGGGAATATTTTAACATGCACGAGAAAGGCTGAGAAAAACTGACAGGGGTGATGGGCTAGTGACACTTTGCTTGCTTCCTAATGAAGATGGCGGCATTATGATCATGTGACCATTTGAGAAAGAACAGACAGCCTTGGGTCTCCACAAAGACTTTTCTCTATGTACCTTGGATGAATTTTAAGGCTTTCTTTGATACATTCCCATATTTAATGTTTCCTCTATAATGCTGTCTAGAGCAGGAGATGAATCGGATGTTCTATGTAGTCTACAGATCATCATTCATTACAATGCTAATAAGAGTAAATGAGACTAGTTACTAGAAAAAAATCTGCACACAGTGATTCAACACAGTTAGGTTTACTTTTCTTTCACACAATAGACAAATTAAAGTTTAGGGGGTGGTAGGAATAGTTTAGTTCCATGAAGTCAGTCTAGGATTTAACCCCCTCCCATATGACTGATTGCACTGTCAGTGTCAATGTGCTCAGTAATGTTGCAAGGTTGCCACGGAATAAAAGAGAGAAGAATTAAGGCGTACTTTGTTTTAGTTGTCTTGATCTAGAACGGAAATTACTTTGGCTGAAATTCATTGAACTAGTCACATGGTGTTACCGAGATAGGAGGAGAATGGACAGAACAGTGTGGTTTTGTGCCCAGGGAAGGAACTTGACATTTGATAAGCAATTGCAATACTGCTGAAATGTCCAGGATGCACCTGTTACTCTGTAAGCGCTTAAAAATGTTCGCTGAACAGTGATGAATGGGTGAGTCTGTAGGCTCTGCTGTTGTGTTTTCTCATAGAGTAAACAGGAAGGAGACAATTCTAGGGGAGCAGATATTCACCTGACATACCTGTTACAGTCATGTGATAATATGTATTTGTGAAGTTATTTCACAAGGGTCATGGTCTTTTCAAGATATGCTTTAGTTATTCAATGAATATTCCAGTGCTTTCTATGTTTCAGGCATGTTGCTCAGAAGATAGGGTACAATTAATAACTTCTGCCAACTGGTAGCTTACCTAGAATGAGTTTTGTGGGAAGAGAGAAAAGTCAATGATTACTAATACTTTGAGGGTGCCATAATAAGTGAACTGTGGGAATGTTGACAAAGGACATATGACTCAGTCAAAGATGGGCGTTATAGGGGTCCATTGGCCAGATTAGTGAAACTTGAGTGCAATGATCTTGAGTTTACTAGGTGATACCCACAAGAGAGGTAATGGGATGGGTATATGCAAATCTGATTTGGGAACTCTAGGAAGTCAAATGTTTGGGCAGTGGATGGTAAGGGATGGAGGCATAAGGGGTCATGAAACACAAACCGCATTAGATGAGAAAGAATGAATAGAGATTAGTAATAGGGATGATGAGGCAAACCTCTATTGAATGAAATAACTGACACACAATAAAAATTTAAACAAAAGCTGTGCCATCTACATCTCTCCAAATCCATTTTTTTATCCTAAGGTCTGCCTCAAATAAATGACCGGTAATAATAAAGAAGTAACAAAATGCCTGCTCAGTGTTATGATAACAACCCTTTCATGGGAAGAGGCTAAACACCAGAGGCCACACAAAAGTTTAACAACCTCCATCTCCACACAGTCTTGCCTTTGAGAGTAGAAAAGCAGACTCCCTTTTGAAATAAACAAGGGAAGTGATTCATGACTTTGCAAGAATTCTATTTATCCACAGAATAAATGCTTCCAGGAATGTGTTTTCAGGTGGACTATGGGGAAAGAAACAGAAACAACAACTACAACAACAGAACAGGAACAAGTTCTGCATCACTGAAGATGTTAAAATTGTTTGGCCGGGGGACCACCAGGTATTCACCTCAGTTCAGTTGCTACTGTTCAGGATTCATGCATGCACTCAGTGTGGGTGAATGACACGTTTGTATCCTGAATAATATCAAGTGTTTCAGGAAGGTAAAAGGTAGGTAAAGATATGCTCTTGTCCTTAAGAAGTTATAGCTGTCACATGGATCTAGACGTTTCTAACCAAGGATGTACTTTATTTAAGGACTAAAATACATACATGTAATATGCATATACTCATGGACATACACATGTATTAGCCTTCAAGTTCAAAATCCAGATTAACTATAGGGTTAGGGATAGGGGTTAGGGTTAGGCTATTAGTAAATGGCTGACCTATAATGTTCACTGTAAAATGAAAACACTTTCAGCTACACCACAATTACCAGAACAAGCTAGGATGACTCTCTGGGGCTTTGTGTAAACAAGCAGAACTTCACACGATGGAAACTATTGAAGGTGGGTGCTCTTTAGCAGTATTTAGCAAAGTGTGTGGGGCAAAACAGTTGTGTCCAAGGATGGTTTTTGGACACATAACCAATAGATATTTCTCAAGGAGAGTTTCTGTGACTAAATCTGGAAAACGTCAGGTTAGCAAAATAAAACATGGTTCTTAGGTTGTTCAGGTGCTAATAGACACCGTGGGTCCCAAGGGCAGCAGCTGAACTCTTGGAACAATTTATTCCGCCTCCCCAGGGCCAGCGTCTCCCACGAGGCTCACAGAACTCACTTTGAAAAAGATAAGTGTAATCTTTACTTCTCGGTAATCCCGAAGCCTCATCACAAATTCTGTAAGTTTATTTGATATTTGCCCCAGCATTGAGATACTTACCATGGGAGGTATAAAAGGAAAGGGCCAGACAACTCTTTGACATAGAGGGGATTCCTCCATAAAACTGGGGGAGCGATGGTGACGTAGTAGACACAGTTAATGTTAATATTGGTATTAATATTAGTATATTAACAAGGCAGTAGAAGATACAAAGCAGCAAAAGTTAAGAAACTTGAATCAAACCTGAATCATTTTATATAATTACACTTGAAGCTTATTTTGTTATTTTACATATACGGGTGTCTTGCCTATATATATGCATATATATATGCATATATGCTCTCAGAAGCTAGAGAGGGCTCTGGATCGCCTGGAACTGGAGTTACAGATGGCTGTGAGCTGCCGCTTGGGTGCTGGGAATCAAACCTCGGTCCTCTGTAGGAGGACTACTGAAACATTTTAGTTTTTTTTAGTTTATAATTAAACTTTTTATAAAACAATAAAAGTGATAAAAACCACAACTTCTCCCTTTTGAACAAAACACCCTAGCAGGAAAAGACTTAAGTTCATCAGGCCAGCAGCTTCCCGTGTTTCCCTCTTTTTCTCGCTCAGCACACTCGAGGTTCTGCTCGGCTGCGTTAGAGCTTTCAGGAGTGAGCAGGTAATGGCCTTCAGCATGGCGCTACATTCGGAGAAGGCAGGAGCACCACCCCTCTTCTAGGTGCAGAAGCTTGGGTGAGGGAGGTGAAATTCCCGCCCTGAGGGGCGGGGCGAACGTGGGGAGGGGCGTGGCGGGCGTGAGGAGGGGCGTGGCGGGCGTGAAGGGAGGCGGGGCTATGATGGGGGCGGGGAATTCTGAGGCGAAGGGGAGGGGTACCTGGAGAGAGCGTGAATGAGTGTGTGTGCGCGCGCACGCGCGCGCGCGCGTGTGTGCTCCGAGGGGGCGGAGCTAGATTGGAGGCGGGGAAGCCTGAGGATAGGCGGAGCAGTAACTTAGGGAAGGGGCGGGGCTTGCTCAGGAAGGCGGTCCTGGGGGAGGGGCATCCGGAGGGAGTGCAGCGGCTCTGTGGGGCTGAGGGGGCGGGGGCGTGGCCTCGCGAGGTGCTGGCGTGGCGTGGCGTGGCGGGGCGTGGCGGGCGTCAGTTTCAGGTGTTTCAGGGGCTCCTCCTCGGCGTGGCAGCGGCCAGGGCGCCCGCGCCTCGAGAGCTGCGGTGAAGGCGCGGGGAAGAGCGCGAGACCCGTCGGGCACGCCGTCGCGCGCGGCTCAGGTGCGCCTCTCCTCGGGGTGGGTGTCGGCCTCTGAGCCCCCAGCTGAGGGGCCCCGTGGGGGTGAGCGGCCCCAAGCCTGGCCCGCCCCGGCTGCTGTCCCCGGAGGCAGCCTGGAGTGCAGCTGCAAACTTCTGAGAGTCCGCGAAGCGGGGCGACGGTGCGAAAATGACGTTTGCCCGACTTTCCGCACACCGCAATGGGATTTCTGCCTCTTCCGTGCTCCCCCTCCCTCCATGGTTTCCCTTTAATATAGGGAGATAGAATAGTTAAGTTGTGGGATAGAAGCCAAGCCAAACATAGATTTCTTTAAGGAAAGCATGTGCGTTTTTGTTGTTGTTGTTTTAGTTTTTTGGTTTTTTTTTCTTTGTGTTTTTTTTTTTTTTTTTTTTTGCTTTTGTAATGGAAGTATTTTGATTCTCATTGCAGGTAGGCAGTCAGTAGAGTTGTGCTTTCCTTTTTACTGTAACAGAGTTTACAACTCCCGGTTTCCCCTACCTGTTTAATACCTTGCTTAAAACCATTTCTAGATGGAAATGCTGATAGTATTTGCCTCTGAGAGTCGAGATTTGTTTTTTATCATCTTTGTAAATTTTCTTTTGTGTGTAGGTGTTGCTAATGAACATTTTGCCTTTATAAGTAGGAGAGAAGCATTTTTTTTTAATCCTTCAAAAAAAATTTAAACAGGTCTTGAATTTTGCTTTGTTTGAATTCTAATACTCATGAATAGAATTCATCGAAGAAGAAATAAACGCAGGTTGACAGAAAACACATTTGAGATTATCTTAGGACCCTTGGCAGTGTTGTCTAGTCGTCACTGAGTTTTATTGATACTAGGTTTTTCTGAAACCAGACTCAGAAACCGTGTAATGAAAGTGTAGACATTCGACTAAGTACAGAATCAGAAGAGAGAAAGGCCATGGGGATTATGAATACTTAAGTGATGTGTAGAGCCAACCAAGGAGCCTTGAGAAAAAAGTAAGACATTCTAGGAGACAGCGGGACTTAAGGAACCAGGAGAGGAGAGCTGTGAAACTTTCAAGTTACATGGAGCAAATGGATCAGGAAGTACAGTGCCCATTGACTTCGGTAGCTAAGGGAGAGGGTCTTTGCCTTCAGTAAACCTAATTCGAGTAAAATAGTAAGGGCAGAAGCCAAATTTGAATGATTTGAGTTGTGAATAGAGGATAAAAAAGTGAAAATACTAGGTGTAGAATATATGTTTTGAGAAAGATTAGGATCGCTGACAGCAGTGGTTAATTAGGATCTTATCGTGGAATTGGAAAGAATATGAAGACTGTAGCATAGCTTTTTGTTGAAATTCATTGTCCTCTGTCAAACTGTGGAAGCTGAGAACAAGTAGCTGTTCATAATGAACAGCACTGTTTATAAATTGTGAATACCATTTTAGTACTGCATTTTGTATATTGTACTGCCTATTGTGTATATTTTAGCATTTAAGCTACAAATATGTACTGTGTCAGACTATATTTCACTTGAAGTCCAGTACTTTGATACTCCAAAATTGCTTTTAAGTTCTTTGACTTCTTCAGGTATATCCTAATAATTCTCCTAGATACTTATGTGGAAATCAGATGTTTTTACTAAATCATAATTGCTGTATTCATTAGTTAGAGCTTTGGGTTTAATATGCATTTAAAGGAACGTGCTCTTGGACTAAAATTTCTGTATAATGGGTTTCACTTTGATCTCCATTGGAAGTTTTGTTGTTGTTGTTATTCTGAGGTTCAGACTAGAGCTTTAATGAATATATTACTTAGGAGTATGGAAAAGATAGTTCAAAGGGAAAGGGTGACTACCAAGTATTATGTATTAATCTCTGATAGTTGTGCTGGTGGGAGTTTAATTTGATGTAATCATTTACAAAACCTTTTTGGCAGTATATAATAAGATGAAACATGCTTAAACAGTATGCAAACAGTTACCCAACAAAATTCTAGAAAGTGTAAACATGACAGAAAACATATTAAATTGTTACAATGAAAGAAAGTGGGATGGATTAAAAGGGGGCATGGGGTAACCTTTGAGAACATTGGACATACTAATTTACTGTATTGTGATGATACGTTCCTCAAAATATCTATATATGGCTTACTTAATTGTAAATTTTAGAAATGTGCAGTTCATTTCAGGGCAGTTGTACATTGATAAAGTTAGAAAGTAAATAAAAAGAGGGAGGAATGCAGCATTTAAGATAGTTACTTTCTTTGAATACTATAGTTATGTCAGGATAAGATTGTGAATACTTTTAATTTTCATTTTTTATATTGTATTATGAATATGCAATTGAGAAACCATGAGACAAATGCAAAATGGCATTAAACACATCTATTGATTTAAGAATAGAGATACTCATATACTTAAGAAATAAGACATAATATATTTAAAGATGTCCTATGCAGTCTATATTTTTCCTTTTCTTGCTTTATAATTTTAGTACATGTCTATGTGTTTCTAAACATTGTATTATTTAGTTTAAAAATAAATTATCCTGTATTATTTGTGACTTACTTTTTATATAGGGGGTCATTGTGTAGCTCAGGCTGGCCTCAAACTTGCCATTCTCCTGTCTCATATTCCCAAGTGAAGGGATTATAGGTATCCACTACCACATCCTGCTCTTTGACTTCAACATTTTATATTTGTGATATTTTTCCATATTCATATGCTACAGATAATTTGCTTTTTATTGCTGTATATACTCCTATTCGGTGACTTTTCCACTGTTTACCCATAATCTGTTGATGGATGTTGAGTGTGCATTGCCATCCTTTACTTTTTCCCTTTTTGTTATTAAAAGCTGTTTTGTGATGCCCTTCCAGCATATGTTTCTTTATATACATGTTAAGAATTTCCTTGGATTTTATAATCTAAGAGTAGAGCTATGGGTCTTTGTAGTGAGATATTCACTCTGTCTGCACTTGTTGCACTGACCATGCCCATTGTGGGTGCAGATGTGACCTGGGGGAACTAGGTCTGAGGTCGGGACCCTGGAGCGGACAGAGACAGAGGACATCCAGAGGCATCCTTGGGATGGGAACCTGCTGGCCTTCTTCTGTCCCTGTTGTAAGTTTTTTCTCCCTGAATAAACATCTATTCAGCCTATCTGTTTTTCCCAATCCTTATTATTCCACGATAGGTCTTTATTTTTGCTGGATAATACTGAGTTAATTTATATGGTGCTTGTATCAGTTATGCCATCACAATTAAGTGTTCTCATTCTTATTATCATATAATGTTTACACATTCGTATTTTGCTTGAAATTCTCCTTTTGATTTAGTGAGTGAAAAATAGTATCCAGTTGGGGAGTTTAATTTAGCTATCTCTTTAATTATTAATTATTATTTAATTATCAACGATTATCTGATTGTTGAACTTTATGTAGCTCTATGTGTTGTCTGTTTATATCCTTTTCTTTTTATCTTCTATAAATTCTTTATTCTTGAAATTGATCCTTTATCAGTTGTGTGTGTCTTTTTTCAGCAGATAGCTTGTCTCCTTAGTTTGTAGTGCTTTTGAAGAACATACCATATATTTGTGTCAACTTAATTTTGGTTTCCATTTTTGGTGTCCTTCATCTTGCAAAAGTGTAGTTTTATGCTTTCCACTGGAAGCTTTAAAATTTTACCTTTCCAAGGTGTGCGTATCTCAATTTTTCTGTAACACCTAAAACTACAATAAAAACTATCTACTAAAAGTTGGTATTAGTGCCAAAGAGATAATTTGGAGAGTAACAATGCTTGTTCTGCAAGTCTTATGACCTGAGTTTTGATCCTTGGAACACAAGTAGAAAGCTGATGCATTTATAATTCCTGTGCTATGTGAGATAAGAGCAAACAGAAAATCTGCCAGTAGCTTGTGGACCAATTAGCCTAGAGTAGACTATAGTTGCTGAAAAAAGAGAGACCCTGTCTCAAAACAAGATGGAAGGAGAGAACCAATTCTCCAGAAGTTGTTCTTCAACCTCCACAAGCACAGAACAGTATGTGTGTACCCTCCTATGCATACACAATAAGTAAGTTAGTTTTGTAAAGTGGTGTCATACTCAGGAGGCCATAGCAGGAATCCAGCTAAGCTACATAGCTACATCAAGACCATCAAGTAGCAAGACTTTGTCTCAAAAAACCATAGCTAGGGGTATAGCTTAGTGGTTGAACGATTGTTAAGTATATGCAAACCCATGGTTTCATCCTCAGTACTACAAAAGGGTGAAACAATCCTTTTGTATTTATTGCCTTAACCTATATGTAATTATTTTCTTGTGTGTATGTGGTGTGAGGATCTAGTTTTGTTTCTTTGCCCCATATGGAATCACTTATTGAATGTTCTCATTTTCATCCTGGAGATCCCTGTCATGTGTCAAATTTCTGTGTATTTGTGAATGTGTTTTGAAGTTATAGTTTCTTTGAATTGTTCATATATCTTTAGTATATAGTCTTGCTTTAGTTGTATAAAGAACCTTGACACTATGCCATGTTTCTTGTAAAACTAAACTTCTCAAATTGTTCTGTTTTTTTCCCATTTAGAAGTAAACTTTTACTTTTTATTATATATTGCTTTATTTTTAAACAAGTACTGTAATCATCTTAGGTGACAAAAACAAAAAAACAAAACAAAGAAAAACCTAACGATACTTGAATGTAAAGCATTTTGGCTGTAAATCGTGTCCTATTTCACCAAAGCTAATTTTAAGTTAGAAATTAAACATGGGAATTTATTTTGGAAACAAGTAAGTCCTAGAAATTTGGAGCAAATTTTTACACTGAAAAAAAAAAAAAACAAAAAACAAACTAAGAATGCTGTATCTTAACAAATGGGAATTAACATGTCAAAAAGCTAAGAGAATGCTGGAAATATGAAGGTAAGAAGCTCTTAAGTTCTATTTGCTTGAAGGGTATTTGCTTAACTAGGGAAAGTTGATGGCTATGAAATACCTGGGGTATTTGTAGTGCTGAGAACACCTGGAATTCAGCCAGAGCATCTTGAGGATAAGCTAAGGAGAGAGCTTCTGTCCCTAACTCTAAGATCCTAGAGGGCTGATTTGTTGAGAAAGGAGCAAAAAATTACTCTGCCATCTTCAAAGAAACAAAACAACACTGCAAGGGAAGTGGCCTTGATGCTGACTGAAATAGAAGGGGAAGAAAAGCCTGTCTTTGACATGTTGTAACCATCCAATAAACTAAGTGGGGGTGGGTGGGGCCGTGGGGGTGTTGGGAGGTGGTTATCCTTAAAAAACTTAAAAAAAGATCTCTTTTTAATTATTCACCCTGTTAAAGTATACCATTCTGTAACACTAGTTCTAGTAGGTCTTAATAATAAAAGCCCAGAGTGAGATACTGGCGAAACTGCTGAGAGATCAGAGAGAAAAAGGAGCAAACCAAAGCCATCTTTACCTCCCTAGCTTCCCAGCAGAAAAGAGATGCCTGAGTTCCTGTTCCTCCTGCCTAAATTCCTTTCTCTGCCCAGCCGTCTCACTTCCTGTCTGTCTGTACAGACCTCCAGATCTCTATGGCAGCTAGTGGCAAGGTTCACCCTCTCGATCTTCAGACATGTTTTATTTGTACAAACAAGATGTCATAAAATCATTCAGGAACAATCTTGTGGTTCCCTCTAAAATGGTAGCTGTCAGCCTTGCTAATGCTGTGAGCCTTTCATATAGTTCGTCATGTTGTGATGACTCCCAACAACAAAATTATATTGCTCTGCTACTTCATCACTGTATTTCCTACTGTTATAAATCATAATATAAATATCTGTGATGTGTAGGATATGATGTGACCCACAGGTTGAGAACTGCCACCCCAAAAGGAATCTTGTGTCCATTTGTATCATAGTAACTTGCTATTTTCTCTTCTCCAGCTTCTGACAATACTAATTTATCTTATGTCTGGATTTGCTTATGAATAGACTCATAGAATGTGCTCTTCATGTCTTTTACTGAGCATGTTGCTTCCAAGATTTATCCATGATATAGCATGAACTGGCCTTTCATTCTTTTTAAATGGGTTTTTGTTAAATCATACCCATTGTATAGACACATAGACACAAAGTGTTTCCGAATCAGAAACTTCAGTACTAATATGATCCTACAAATAGAAAATTTTACATCATAAAGTTTTGTTTCATAGACAAAATTACTTTTGGATATATAAGGTATATATGAAAACAATACATTTCATACTTAGATCTGGTTTCTTCCCTAGGTATTTCATTATGTATGTGCAAATATTAAAAATCCAAAATCTGAAACACTTCTGATCTCAAGCATTTTAGATAACAAATACTCAATCCGTATGTATGTATGTATGTGTGTATGTATGTATGTAGTGTTTTGTATGTATAGATGTATATGCAGTTTGGTGTTGGGGATCACATCTGGGACTTTTCACATGCTAGGTAAGTCCTCTGCCACTGAGCTACATCCCAAGCTTATACAAACACTTTTGCATAAGAGTAATCAAATCAAGAAGCAAATGACAGGCTAAAAGAACATTTCATATAATGGACATGAATTAATCTCTGAAACAAACAACTTCTAAATTAGATAAACATGAGCTTATGAACACAGATAATCCATAGGAATAACTATAATTTAGCCTTAAGTATTTATTAAATGATGCTCCACATCATATTTTAAGGATTTAGTTATTTTTATTTTATGTTTATCAGTGTTTTGCTTGCACAGATGTATGTGTATCACATGGGTGAAATGCCAGCAAAATCCAGAAGAGGGTGTTGGAGTTACATACTGTTGTTAACTGCATTGTGGGTGCTTGGAATTGAATGGTATGTTTGCCAAAAGAGCATTCAGTGTTCTTAATTGCTGAGCTATCATCTCATCAGCCCTTAAGGGAGATGCAACTTAAAACAATAAAGTCCAATAATTTCGTTCTATCACACTTACAAAACTGCAACATTTGAATAACACTTTTTTGCCAACAAATGTGATTTTTATATACTTTTATATGAGATATGGTAATGATTCAGAGAAATTTTAGCACTACAAGCAGTATTGCACCTATGTACTTTTTGTCCCAGTAGTGCTATATTTTAGATAATATGCTAATAAATACCTGAGTAATATATATATGCACATATATATATATATACACACACACACACATACACACACATAACTAGTGGTACTATTTCTAATAGCAAAAGGTACAACAATCCAAATAATCTTGAATTTTACAAAACAACTCTTAAAAAATAGAAACCGTATGTGAAACTAGATACAAATTACATTAATTTTTTCATGTTGCTGATGTTAAATTTTTTATGTGATAATGCTATTATGATTATTTTTTTTAAAAAGTACCTTTTAAAGCCTGACGGTGGTGGTACATGCCTTTAATCCCAGCACTTGGGAGGCAGAGGCAGGCAGATTTCAGTGAGTTTGAGGCCAGCCTGGTCTACAAAGGAAGTTCTAGGACATCCAGGACTGTTACACAGAGAAACCCTGTCTTAAAAACCTAAAAAGAAAAAAAAGTACCTTTTAGAAATGTTATAATCCATTTCAGATAGTTTGTTTTAATACTTCAGCTAATGAGAGCCTCTCAAAGTAAACTTATGAGGCCTCTGTCACATCTTTTAGTGATTACTATTTAAGTATTTTAGATCAAATTATATCATTGGTGTAGCATGTATGTTTTCCGCCAGCCTTCCCGCCCGCTGCCAGTCTGGTCCCACAGCCGCGCCAGCCCCAAATAACACACTGAGACTCTGTATTTGATACAATCCTGTTGGCCAGTTACCATTATTGTTTATGGGCTAGCTCTGTCTTAATGATTAACCCATTTCTATTATTCTAAGTATTTCCACGTGGCTCATCTTATCGGAGAGCTGCGGCCGGCGTCTTGCTTCCTCTCAGCTCTACATGCTGACTCCTCCTTCCTACTTCCTCTTTCCTCCTTGTCTCCTAGCCCCGCCTATCTTGCTTTCTCATTGGCCCAACAGTGCTTTATTAATTAACCAGTATGAGAAACATATTTACAGAATAACATCTGGAATTTATTTCAAAGTATGCCAAAAGTATAGGGCAAGTGAAAGGTAGAGATGAAATAAGATTTGCCATGAGTTGAAAATTGTTTAATTTTGGTGATTTTTGCTATTGTAGGTTCTCTTTGTGTTTAAATTTCCCACAAAACTTGTATAGACTTTAAGTAGGTGTAAATGAAGAGAGTTCGTTTGGAGCAAGCATATTGATAATCAGGGTAGAAAATTATACAAACCATTCTCATGCACCATGATTCTGATAAATATAGCACAAAATCCATTTGCAATATTACTTGTGTGCTTGTCCTCCCTTCTACCTGTGTGTATATATGTGTATATGTGTGAATGATACAATATTTAAGATGTATTTTTCTATTAGTTTAATTCTAAGGATTAAGATAACAATGTTTATGGTAATTTGCTCATTCGGCTGCAATTACAAAGGATTTGAATTATTAAAATAATTGATATAGGTGAGTGAAATTTTTCTAGCACACTATTTATGATAGTCATACTTTTAAGTTTTGTTTGGACATAAACCTAGATGTATCAGGGATGTATGGGAATATTGAAAAGGGTATTTTTCTTTCTCAAATTGTAACATTGAAATTGTTCATTTAATAATTTTAAGTATGCTGTTCTGATGTCATAAAGGTCCTAGGTTGTATAAAATCATATAGAAGAGTAAAATTTACCTTCCTCTCAAATATTTTTCTTCAGAGCCCTCATTGCATTAGAAAGACATAGATAGTATGACTTGTTTATTGATAGTGACATTAACCATGAAATTTTATGCTTTCTCTTTTATGATCAGGTTGATATTGGAAGTTTTCTGGTTATTAGAAACTGAATGTAATGGCAGCAGAATTTTTAAAGAGTTGCTGTAGAGGATGTTTCTATGGTGAAACAGAAAAGCACAAGTGTGAGTATTATTTTGATTTTTGTAAACACTTAGTGTCTTCTCTGTGCATTTAATGAATGAGTAAATTAGGAATGTTTTTTGACTTTGATGGGAAGGCCAAAAGGGAAGGCACACTGGGTTGTTACTTCAGAACTCCCAGGGACCTTGAGGAATAGTGGAGAGATTAATTCAAACCACGAGACAATCCTGGACATCACCATAATGAAGAGCATTCGCGGTGGGAGCCTGAATAGGATTTGGCAAGCTGGCAGAAAGAGGGAAGTACAAAAATCTGAGAGTTGGACATAGGCAGGTGAATGGAATAAAATAGTCAAGGTAAGGAGAGAAGTGTGCTAGGGAAACAAACTCTGATAAATGTTTTGATGCAAATAAAGACAACTTCCACTTTATGTTCAGTTACATTAAAAATGTCTTGTGAGTGAATGATCACTGTGCTGGCTAATTTTATGTTAACTTGACATAAGCTAGAGTCATTTGGGAAGAGGGAGCCTCAATTGAGAAACTCTC
This sequence comes from Cricetiscus sungorus, assembly GCA_030556225.1. Lineage (NCBI taxonomy): Eukaryota > Metazoa > Chordata > Mammalia > Rodentia > Cricetidae > Cricetiscus > Cricetiscus sungorus. The sequence goes on from JANBXA010000588.1 coordinate 10,956,140, forward strand.
TCCACCAGATTTTCCTGTAGACAAGCCTGTAGTGCATTTTCTTGATTGATTGTTGAGGTGTTTGTGTGGGACAGCTCACTGTAGGTGGTGCTGGTGGTCCTGGGTGCTATAAGAAGTCAGGCTCAGCAAGCCAGTGAGCAGCATCCTCCATGGCTTCTGCTCTAGTTCCTCCCTGAGTCCCCTGGATGATGGACTACAGGCTATAAGCTGAAATAAACCCTTTGCTCCCTAAGTTGATTTTGGCCATGCTGTTTTATCACAGCAGTAAAACATATAAGACAATCACTGAAGAAGAAACTCATAACTTTATCAAGATCCACATTCATGAAAAATTCCTAGACTAGCTATTTCCTTTTATATTGTATGGTTTCTTATCTCTTCAGGGTTAAGATTCTAACTTTACCTTTTCTGCTTCTTTATTTCTTGTAGGGTAGAGCTTCTTAGTATATATTTGTATATGAAGTTTTATTAGTCCATTTTTTGATGCCAGAAACACAATGTCTCTGCTTATTATAGACTAGATAAGGAGTTTATTTTGGCCCACAATTCTGAAGATCAAAGGTGATGATGGTTTTCTTGCTGGCAGTATCCTCAGGCAGTTTAGAATATCACTTGATATAAAAGCAGAGAACGAACACATGTAATGATCTCTCTGTGTCTCTTACAAAGCCATCAGCATTCATTCAACCATGGATTCTCTACCCTGCCAAGGGAAACTAATCCCAAAGCCCCCATATCTAAACACATGATTTATTTATGTTTCCATATATAGTTTTTACTTTCCTTTCAATGTGGATTGTGTGTTAACACCCTTACAGTAGGGGATAAATGTCAACCCATGGGATACACTTAAACCATATCCAGTCTATAGCAGAAATTTTCTGTTTTACATTAAAACATTTCATAAATTCCTATACTACAGTAGTTGTACTTTTATTCATTCTACAGATAATACCAACTATATATAAAGCTCAACTGTCCTTTTCACCCTATCTTAGGTTATATAGCTATGTATATACTATCTTAGAGAATAGATAAAATGGTCTATAGATGCTCAGGCAGGGGAAATTGCTAATATGAATAATATTTAGTCAGTATGCATTTTATTTTGTGATTTGTTAGAGAGTTTTGTAGACTTGAAGACTTTTGACTTATTCTCAGAATTGACTTTATGCATTTGAGACTTAGGTTTACCCATAGAATTAATAACAAAAGTTGCTTTGTTTATAGCATTTAAAAATGGCTAGGTTTTTATTTGAAGATATCACTAATTAAATGAGCTTTAATGGGAATGAATCTTAAAAACTGGTTTTTGCATTCTAATAGGATAATGTGCTTTGGCAGCAACATATTAATTTATTAAATCTTGGTTCATCTAGATTAATGTAAATTCTAGAAGTGTTTGTTAGAACTCAGCATAGCTTGTATCAGAATGTTTTTCTAAAATTATTTTAAAAAGGCCAGGCATGGTGTATACACTCTTAGCCCTAGCAATCAAGAGGCAGAAGCAAGTGGCAGAAGCCTGCAGATCTCTGTGAAATCCAGGAAAGTGTGGTCTACATAGCAAGTTCCAGGTCAGTTAGGGTTACTTAGTAAGACCTTGTCTTAAAACAAAATATCAAAATGTAATGAAAATAAAACTAAAATTGATTTTAACAGTACTAACCATTATGGATTTAGATTATTATAGTCTGTATGCATAATTGTGGCTTACTTCTGATCTTTGTCTTCCTTTGAATGCAGTTTCTGTGGAAGAGGACTTTAAAGCATCAGTCTCAAATAGCCAAAATACCATCTGTACACCTCCATTGACTTCTGTTTCAGTCAAGTCCCAAGTTGGCTGTAGTGAGGATTATTTGCTTTCTAAATTACCATGCGATGGCAAAGAAGTACCATTTGTGGTGCCCAGGTTTAAATTATCTTATATTCAGCCCAGGACACAAGGAACTCCCACACATCTGGATGAACTGGAAGGTAAACAATAAAATATCATGATTTAAAAGTCAACATGGACCATTTAAATGGTATTAAGGGTGTTATTTTGCTTTATATATTTTTTACACAAGTTTATACAAATATTTATATCTTGAATTCTTTTCTGAACAATTTTTTGAAATGCCCCTTTGTAGAAACTGGTCACAGGATAGCATGGCACATTTATATATAGTTTGGCTTAAAAATGATATATTTTTATTTATATGTGTATGTATTTATATTTGGTATGTACCATATTTTTTGATGCTTGTGGAGGCCAGAAAAGAGTATTGGACCTCCTGGAGCTAGAGTTACAAGTGGTTGTGAGCTGCCTGGTGTGGATGCTGGACACTGAACTCGTGGGCTGCCTGGTGTGGATGCTGGACACTGAACTCGTGGGCTGCCTGGTGTGGATGCTGGACACTGAACTCGTGGGCTGCCTGGTGTGGATGCTGGACACTGAACTCGTGGGCTGCCTGGTGTGGATGCTGGACACTGAACTCGTGGGCTGCCTGGTGTGGATGCTGGACACTGAACTCGTGGGCTGCCTGGTGTGGATGCTGGACACTGAACTCGTGGGCTGCCTGGTGTGGATGCTGGACACTGAACTTGAGTGCTCTGGGAGAGCAACAAGTGCTTTTAACTGTTGAGTTATATATCTCCGGCTCCTCCAGTTTTACTTAAAAAATATAGACATATTCTCCTTTGTGCAACTAGAAAGAAAGAAAGTAAAAGAATTTAATCAGTAAAGAATGAAACAGAAATAATTTACTTAACTATTTTCTAAAATTTGGTATACTGAGACACAGAGAACAAGCAATCTGTCTGTTCTGCTTCCTGGAGCTCTGTCTTTCCTCCTACATCCCTACTCTGCTTTTCTCCTCCTCCCTCCCTTACTGCCTTCTTTCCTTTTCAGGTATACTTCCCAGACTAATAGGTACATGAATAGGATAAATCTTGTTTGAAATTTGGCTCATGTTGTAGAGGTCAATTAGTAAGGATAAAATGAAACAGCGTGTAGCTCTCATTATAAAAAAAAATAATTTGTATTAGTCCATTGAAATACTGCCAGTCACATTGCTCTTTTCCCCCAAAATTGTGCTAGAAAATTTCAAGTATATAAAGGAATTGAAAGAACTTAACAGTAATACCTTTAATGCCTAAAACTTAAGTTGTCCAATTAGCATTTTACTATATTTTTCAAAATCATTATTCTCTATAATGCCATCCTTCTATTCAATATTAACCCTCTTTTGGCAGAGAATGGGGGAAACATTTAAGAATGATTTGAAATCATGAATATAATTTTTCTAGATATTCATACATATCATTTACTGAAGTTTAGTGAATATTTAGAATTTTAGCATAAATTTAATGTAAAGTGTACCTTCTTAAAATATTTTGAATTTTGTGTGTGTTTGCTATTTTAAATATTTTTTGTTGAATATTGACAAATAAATATAACTCAAATACATGTCAAGGAATATAATACTTGTCCACATATTTTTTCTGTTCTGTCTTCTCTTTCTCTTTTGGGTTCTGATTATACATAGTTTGACTTTTTGATATTGTTGTGGATCTCTGAGATGTATTTGTTTCTTCAATAATTTTTTTTTAGTTTGAGAATAATTGGCCCATTTTCAAGTTCATGGTCTTTCTCATTTGTCATCCTCATTCTGTCCTTACGTCTATTTTTTGAATATTTTATTTTAGACATTGTGTATTAGTATTTGTATTTGTGTTTGTGTATTTGTATGTATTTGTTGTATTGTGTATTTGTTGTAGTATGTGTATTTGTATTTTTTTGTATATTTAATTTATCATTTGTAATTTACCATTATATTATTATGAAAGTGTTCTATGTCTTTTAGCTAGTAGTGGTGTTTCTATATTAATTTCAATACCTAGGTCATCCATCTAGATTTAGGTTCTGTCTGTTACCCCCTTCCCCTTGAAAATGGATTGCACGTTTCAATTATTTTTTATGTGGACTAATTTTGGTTTATATTTTGGATATTTAGTGATATTGTAGAGACTCTAGAGTTGGTTATATTGATTTGATAAGTCCTGTTTCCCTTTTCCACCCCTACCTGTCTCCCTCCAGAGTTGTAACTTGGTTGAACTTGGACTACAAATGTTGTCTTAGGTGTCAGCTCTTGATATTTGGTTCAGGGATTAGACAGATACTTGATCAAACTTCATCAAAATTTAGAATTTCTCCTTTCCAGGATTCTAACCTTTCTTTTTAACATCCTTGGTTGCCTGTAGTTTATTTGCCTGTTACTCTTTGAATTTTGTGTACTTTGCATAGTGCTGGCTTTGCCTTACACTGAAGCCAAAATTAGTCATCTGAAACAGATAACTCACTTTGTGTGTTACACACTACTTTTCTTTATATTGTGTACTTTTAGGAATTTTGCTTGTTCAGCTTCATTTTATAATTTATTGTTTGTAGGACATACTGGGTTTGTTGGAATAGAAGTGATGTTTTTCCTTAAGGACTCCGTTTCTCTTTTCATTCATATATATTAAAGGTGTTGAAATTAAAATATTGTATTAGTTAGGGTTTTTATTGTTGCAGTGAAATGTTAAGACCAAAAGGCAAGTTATGGAGGAAAGGATTTATTTGACTTACACTTTTATATCACAGTTCATCACTGAAGTAAGTCAGGACAGTAACTCAAACCTGGAGGCAGGAACTGATACAGAGGCGGTGGAGGGATGCTGCTTAACCTGCTTCCTTTTGCTTGCTCAGCCTGCCTTCTTATAGAACCCAGGACCACCAGCCCAGGGATGACACCACCCACCATGGGCTGGACTCCTCCCCCATCAACATCTAATTAAGAAAATGCCCTACAGCTGGATCTTGTGGAGACATTTTCTCAATTGACGTTTTCTCCTTTCAGATGACTAGCTTCTGCCAAGTTGACATAGGGCTAGCCAGAACAACCATACTTGTAGCACGAATAATAAAACCCAGAGGGTTCAAGCTGAAGATCAGAGAAGCAAAGCAGCCAGCCACTTGAGAGCTTTCATCTCTGTCAATGCTCAGAACAAAGGGGTGATCCACCAAACCTCAAATTGCATCTCCAGACTACATTGCTCCTCACCAAATCTCAGACTGTTCCTGAGACTGCACTGATCTCCTTATATTCTCTCTAGTGCTGGGATTAAAGGCATGAGCTCTGTTTCTCCTTTAGACCCATTCACTCTCAGGTAGTCCAGGGTGGCCTTGAACTCAAAGAGATTCATCTGACTGTGTCTCCTGAGTCCTGGGATTAAGGGTGTGTGCCACCACTGCCCGTTGTCTATACTGACTAGTGTGCCTGGCTTTGCTTTTCAGTGACTTTATTAGTTCATAAATATATCAGCACACATACTTTCAGTCTTATAGTCATAGTCACTGATTTTAATGGCTTTATAGTATCTCATCATATGGATGTGCCATACTTTATTTAAAATATATTTTGGACACACGAGGCATTAGTTACTTTCTTGTTGCTGTGATGAATACCATGACAAAAGGAGGAAGAGTTTATTTTGTCTGTAGAGTAGGAGCAAGAGTGATCATCATGGTGTAGAGACATGACAGCAAGGGGACAGGGTAGGGAGCTGGCTGATCACACACAAGGAACAGAGAGAATGAGCATTAAAAGGGGGCAAGACTCCAAACCCTCAAATCTTTTTCCTGGTGACGATGGTAGCATACTTCTTAAAGGTTCCATAACCACTCAATCAGTACTACCAGCTGAGGACCAGTAGTTCAGATACATGAACCAATGTGGGATATTTTTCATCCAAACCATAATGCTTTAGTATTTTTAAATAGTTAAAAAAGTAAGAAATATACAGCAATAGTTTATAGGGTTTCTTTTGTTCTTCTCATGTACTTACTAGAAAAATTGAATTTTGAATTACATAGGTAAAAAGTTGCTTAGCTCTTAAATTACAGGCTTATTGAAGACACTGGAAATATCTATTTCTGAGAAAATTACCTAATTAAATTCAAGGAAGTTCTCTTGGTACCCAATTGTAAAAGTCAAACATAAATATATATAAATATTGATGGAGCAAGATAGAGGAGGCAATTTTGAGATAACAAACCACTGTCAATAATAGCTAAAACTTTTATTGTTTGTTTTTTTGTTTTTTGTGGAGATAGGTTCCTCTGTGTAGCTTTGGAGCCTGTTCTGGAACTAGCTCTGTAGACCAGGCTGGCCTTGAACTCAGAGATCCACCTGTCTCTATTTCCTGAGTGCTGGGACTAAAGGTGAGCACCAACAAAGCCCAGCTATGAACTAAGTCTTATAGTAACATTTTATGTGTCAAATTATTCAAGTGTTACTTTGTAAGGTATGTAAATGATGGCTCTCAGGCATTACAACTCTTTAGAGTCTCCCTGCCTTTGTACTGTACTTGGTTATGCAGTGTTATCTGAAACAGAGTGAAGATAAAATTTCTTCTCATATCTCATGTTTTATTTCTCTTTTCTGAAAAATAAACAATTTTTCAGTGTAAATTTGTTTTTATAATTTAGCTTAATTTAGAAAATACCAGTTTATTTGTAGGTTCAATTTTAAGTAGGACAGAGAATAAAAAGATGGCAATAATTTAAACTTTTTTTTTATAAATTTCTGTGTTTTTTGAGTGTAAACTATGTGTGAGTGCATATTTGTGTTTGAGTGTGTGTGTATATGTATATATATATATATGTATATATACACATATTGAGTGTGTGTGTGTGTATGTATGTATGTATGTATGTATGTATGTATGTATGTATGTATGTATGTATGTTTCAGGTCAGAGGTTGACACCAGTTGTCTTCTTTTGCTTTCTATCCAATTTTTGAGACATTGTCTCTCCCTGAGCCCAGAGCTCACCAGTTGGCTACATTGGCTGGCTAATGGGCTCTGGGAATTCTCCTGTCTCTCTTCTAGGGTAATAGATAAGTGCTGACACATTTGGCTTTTATGTGATGAGGTCTAGAGTCAGGGCCTCCTGTATGTAAGGCAGGCACTTACTGATTAAGCCATCTTCTTAGCCCTTAAACTTAAACATTTAAAAAGTGTATGTGCACATACATGGCTGCATGCATGTAAAGAGACAAGAAGACTTCCTCTGGTGACATTTTTAGTAGTACTATCTGTCTCCTAGGCCTTACCCCAAATGACTTGACAGATTTTGACAGATCTTGATGATCCCTCATGGAAGGCCTCACCTTCCCTGGGATAGGATGGCGAGGATCTGTGGTGGGAATGGGAGGATGGGAGGGAGAGGGCACTGGGATCGATATGAAAAATAAGAAAAAAAATATTTAAAGAAAGAGAAGATCCCTCTCTTAAGCTGGATGGACTGGCCATCATGCCCTCTCAGCACTGGGATTACAAGCATACACATCTATGCCCAGCGGCTTTGATGGGGTCTAGGAAATAAACTCAGATCCTTGTACTGACTTAGACATTATAATTTAAAACTTTGGAAAATCTTAGTTTATGCTATATGATTATTAAACCTGAAAGGAATCTTTAAATTGCTTTAGCCTTTTAAAATTGTCTTACGTATGGAGGAAAATGCACAAAACAGAAATATAAAGCTCAGTGATGTATTAAAAAGTAAATACATATACAGGCACCACCCAAGTAAGGAAAATGGAGAATTACCAGCGAGCCTACCTCTTATTCACTGAATATCACAGTTGTTATTACCATATTTTTGTTTTTCTTCTTAATACATATGCACATATTCTTAAATGTTATGTGTTTTTTTCTGTTTTCTGATCTTTATTTTTCATTTAGTTTTTCTTTTATTGAAAATAGAATGTTTTCATAGAATGTATTCCTACCCCAAACTCCTCTAAGTTCCTCTCTGATTCCATTCCCATTCAAATTCATATCTTTCTGTATGTTCTTAGAAAACAAACAGGCATCTAAGGAATAATAAAAATAAGATAAAACAAACAGAGGAGAAGATTAAAAAAACACAAGAAACATACATAGTCACAGAGACACACATGTAATCTCATAAAAACACAAAACTGGAAGTCATGCTCTGTAAGCAAAGGACCTATAAAGTAAAATAAATAAAATGAAACATTATGAGACAAAGAACATCCAAAGATGCCATAATTTTTTGTGTTTTCTATCCACTGCTGGACAGTGGGCTTACCTTTAAGAGTCAGTTTTCCCCATAGTGAGACTTTCTTGGAAAAAACTAATTTTTAATTGGCAAGTGGTTGTCAACTGGAGAAAACTTTTGGGTTAGGGATAGGGACTCCATCTGGTGCAGACCAGTGAGGCCCTGTGTCTGCTGTCACAATCTCTGTTAATATGTGCTCTGGTCATGCTCTGTTTAGAAGGGCTTGTGTTTTTGGTGTTATCCATCCCCTCTGGCTCTTCCACCCTTTCTGACTCTATTGTGTAAATGCACCAATGTATCTTAATCCATTCTTCTGTTGATGAACATCTAAGCTGACTGTGTCCAACAATGACATGGTTGAGAATGTGTCTTTGTAGTAGGATGAAGCATCCTTTGGATATGTATGCCCAAGAGTGGTATAGATGGATATTGAGGTAGATAGATCCCCATCTTTCTGAGGAACTGCCACACTGATATCATAGTACCAGGACAAGTTCACACTCCCACCAGCAGTGGATGAGTGTTCCCCATACTCTATTTCCTCACCAGCTTGAGCTGTCATTTATTTTATTGATTTTGGCAATTCTGATTGGTGTAAGATGAAATCTCAGAATAATTTTTATTTGTATTAACCTGATGACTAAAGATGTTGAACATTTAAGTGCTACTCAGCCATTCAAGTTTCTTCCTTTGAGAATTCTGTTTAGATAAGTACAGGTAACTGTGTTATTTGTTTTCTTGATGTCCATTTTAAGTTCTTTATGTATTTTGGATATTAGTCCTCTAGCAGATGTGTAGTTAGTTAAAAAAAAAAAATCTCTTCATGGCTTGCTGCTTTGTCTGAATGATATCATCATTTGCTGTATAGAAACTTTTAGTTTCTTTAATTCCCATTTGTTAATGTTTTTTGTGGGGATATGTTATTTATTATTTAATAATGCTTGCCTGAGGGTTCAGAATGAAAAGCTAGCCACAAGCCATAGATGCTTTATGATTAATCTTCTGTGTTCAAAACCTTTCTAATAGATAAATTAATTATAGGTTTATTTGTCTTTGATGTTTAATTTAGATCTGTGACCTACATATAATTTTCAAAATAGATATGATTAAATTAAGTCTTCCCCCATATCAATATCCAGTTAACATTGTAGTGAAAAGACCATTTTTTCTCCACTGCTGTATGTGGTCACATTATTTATATATCAAATATCCAGAAAATAATCACTCTTTCAGGATTTTGTATTCTGTTGTATTAATCTGGGTTTCTATCGTTATTCCAAATTGAATTCTTTATACCTATGTCCAAATAATTTTAATTTTTTTCTTCTTGTTCCTTTGTTTTCTAAAGATTTATTTTTATTCATATATATACACACATATATATACATGTATATATATACATGTATATATAGATATATAGATATATAGATATGTATATATGTGTCTCTTGTGTTTGCCATGCTGTGTGGGTGCTGAGGAATCCAAAAGAGGAAGTCAGATATCTTGTAGCTAGAGTTATAGGTAGCTGTGAGCTACCTGACATGGGTGCTGAGTTCTGAACTCCAGTCCTCTGGAAAAGCAACAAGTGCTTTTAACAGCTGAGGTGTCTCTCAAGCCCCTGGATTTTCTTCTTATTTATTTATTTATTTGTTCATTTACTTATTTATTTATTTTCTTTTTTTCCTGTTTCTTTTTTTATTAATAATATAATTTAAAAAATTTGACATGTCGATCCCAGTTTCCCCTCCTTCCCTCCCTCCTCTCTCCCTCTCTCCCTCCCTCCCTCCCTTCCTCCCTCCCTTTCTCCTTCCCTCCCTCCCTCTTATTCTCTTTCCCCTGTGACATGCATCCTGGCCACTCTCCCCTCCCATCCCCCCACCCTCACTCCACTTGTAGGGCTATGCTATCCAGGTTGGGTCATGTAAATCTGTCAAGTCATTTGAAGTAGGGACTAGGTCGTCTCTCCTGTCTCTAGGTTAAGGGGGTATCCCTCCATGGGGGATGTGTCCACAAGGTCCTTTTGTGCACTAGGAATAGATCCTGTTTCTACTGTCTGAAGTTCCCCAGACTTCTCAGTCCTTCTAGCTGAGACCCATATTCAGGGGGTCTGAGTCAGTCAGTTATGTTAAAAATATTCTTGGTTCTTAGTATTTCTATAAATATTTTCTATTAATTTTGCTGTTTTTATTTGATTTCCAACTTTATTGCATTGTGATTGAAAAATGCTTTGACTTGGTCTTTTTTCAAATAAAAGATCTGCTTAGCATATCTTATTGCATGTGGTCAAATTTTTAAATGTCTTCTTAAAACGGATATATGTGAAAATCATTTAAAAGATGTTATATATGTAAGTAGAAACATGAAAGGACATTCAGGTCATGAACTACAGAAGTATCTTTGCACAAAGAAAAGTGCCAGAAATTTGCCAGTTTTTCTTAAGAGCAGGATTCTTGGCTCATTCCTTACATACATCATGTAATTATAATCCTATAAAAGTGTGCTGGTTAAGGTATATGTTTTAGTATCGTTTGTGACAAAGCATTTCTAACATGTTCCATTCCTTCAGTGTATCAGCAGTTGACTTATAGAAACAATTGCTTTCAGGATCTGCCAGAGCATCTTTTGCAGATCAAAAGGCAGAACTTTGCAGTTCATTCTACCATGGGCCCAGCTATGATGTGTATAATCCATGCTATATGTACCAGCACTTTTCACCCGATTTAAGTAGGCGCTTTCCTCCTCAATTTGAAACAAAAAAAATGTATGGATCTGGTAAGAAAACATTTTTGTGCTTTTTTTCTGGGCTTATCTTTAACAAATTTAGAAATTAAATCTAAGACCCTAGCAGAAGTAGTTATTATTAAGAGCAGTTTTAAAATAAGAACAAAGCAGACTTTACAAGTGTGTGATAAATGTTATGGCTTCTCTCTGGTGTTATAACTAACATAAAAATTGACAGATAATGTATTATGTCTGTTGGTAGTTCCAAATTCCATTTCATTTTCCTTTTAAAGAATTTTTTATTATAGATTAGTTTACATACATTTTATGCTGCATACTTAATAAATTTTACACTAGATATTTATAATATTTTCTTTTTCCATTCCAGTAAGCTAAATTAATTTAAGAGCTCATGATTGGAGGTAGATACAAATAATAGAAAATAACTAGAATTTTTTGAGTTCGATATTGAGACTCTGTCAGTTATATAACTACCATGTGTTGGGCTGGAGAGATGGCTCAGCTGTTAAAGACTAGGCTCACAACCAAAACATAACTACCATGTGTATCTGAGATTCGTAAAAGTCTCAGGCTTTTAGATTTTATTGGTCCATATGCACAGATGTTTCAGCACCACTGAAAATAACATATTTTCTTAAGGCTGCTCTGTGCTTAGCACTGTGCTAGAATACACACTTAGTGTGAAGAGTTCCTTTTTAAAAAGATCTTACAGTTTGGGAAGAGAACTAGAAATATAAGAGCACATGGGATTCAGGATTAAAATATTATAATGTATGTGTTCATTAAATAGTAGTTGAATTATATTTATTGGAGAATACTTAATTTGTATTAAATTATCTTTTTCTGGATGAAGGATGGGGAATATAAACAAAAACATGCTTAAAATTTGATGTGGATATGAAAATGTGTTGTTTGATTGCTATAGACTTCTGTTTTAAAGATGAATATAATTGAACTTTTAAAGATTTTATCAGAATTTCTCTTTATATAAATTTGTATATAATGTACATGATGATTCCTATAGAGATTTGGCTTATGACAATTATGTAGAATGTCACTGTTTTATTTTTATTAGTAAAAGTGTACTTTTCTCTTGTCCCTTTGTAGTTTGTGATTTAAGGACCAGTAAATTTCCCGGTTCCTCTGGGCTAAGCAAATCTATGTTTGATCTTACAACTTCACCTCAACGATTCATCCAGGTATATAATTTCATTATATGTGAACTTTTCAAATAAAAAAATCAGAGCTTTATGAATTACATTAGGAATAAAATATATTTCTGTGACTACATGTATAACAATATTTGAAGAATAAGTACTTGACATTTTCTGTATTCATTATTTTAAGAAAATTTCAGTGATTAATAAAAGGCATTACATGTGCTTCATTTGCATAATTTTGTATCTCTCAATGGGCATAAGCCTAAGAATCTTGAGACAATTGAGATTTGTAATCATAGTTAAAAGTACTTTTTTTGCTTATTGACCATACTCAGGCAGTTAACTAGTATTTCTATTGAGGTGCAATACTTTAATTTTTCAATAATACTAATATAGCATCCTTTGATAGTTTAAAGTGTTTCATTCTTACTTCAGAGAAGTTCTATTTGAAATTAGGAACTAAGACAGTGATGGTGCCTCATGTTTGTAATCCCAGCACTAGAAGGCTGAGGCAGGAGGATCATTCAAGAATGAGGCCAGCTGAGGCCAGCGAGTAAAACCATGTCTGAAAACACCCAAGAATAAATAAACAAACAGACAAATAAATAATAAAAATGGAAGTAGCAGACAAGTTATCTGTCATCCTGTAAGTGAGGGGAAAAGCACTTTGAACATTTTCAATATATATTTATGGACTTTGCTTTATGTTGTTGGAGAAGGCATGCTTTATAGATGGGCATGTATTCTAAATTAACCTTAATAATTCTATCTTTAATTTTTAAATACATAATGTTTATAGTCCTGTGATGGTTTCTGATTGTATGAAGTTTCCATGATGCAGTAATGTTCCTGGTCTAAAGGGACTATGCTTTGATAATTCTTTTTTACACTTTTATAGGTTACTGGACACTTCCAGTAATGTATATAATATGAAAACTAATACCAAGCCCAAACTACTAAAGGCTTTCCAATGTTACCTACAAAGGTATTTTTGATACATATTAGAGTATTTCCTCTCCTACAAAAGTGGGAAATTCTGACTGATGACACTGACAAAGTTTGATATCAAGGTGTTTATTGGGGCATAAATATGAATGTTTTTAAAGTTTGGTATGCAGTTACTGGATGAAGCATTTTTGTTATTGTTGCAGAGACATGACTCATTGTCCAGTGTGCCTAGTAGTTCTTCTTCAAGGAAAAATTCTCAGGGCAGTAACAGAAGCCTGGGTAAGGAATGCAGTATACTATTTTTTTTTTTACTGTTCTGCAGGTTATTTCTACTCAATAATAATTGGATAAAGAAAAAAAGTGTTTTATACATTCTATATGCTTGTTATTGAACCTATGTTGACAGTAGTATCATGGACTCAGATTAGATATATCATGGCTCAGTGTTCAGGCAAGAATGAATTTTTTTTTAAAAGTAAGCTATTACATATCTTTTATTTGATACACACACACACACACACACACACACACACACACACACACACACACGTACATTGGGGGGGTAGGTTTTTTTTTTCCTTTTTCATTCATTTAGACAGGGTTTTTTTGTATAGCCTTGGCTGTCCTATAACTCACAGAGATGCACTTGCCTTTGCTTCCTGAGTACTGGGATTAAAGGTGTGCACCACTACTACCTGGCTTATTTGTGTTTTAAAGTGTATGGGTTAAGGAACTTTCAAAAGCACATAGACCTTATAAGTGATGTTTGCAAAAGTTTGTAGAGTCTTAACTCAATTCTCCACATTGCAATTTTGTTAAATTCCTAAACTATGCATTCTTAGTGTATTTTATGTTTAGAGCTTCACAGAAGAAAGAAGTGTGATTGTTGTCTTACTACATTGGAAAGTTAAAAAAGTAAATATATCAGTTTTTGCCAGGTATGGGGCACATGCTTTAGAGGCAAAGGCAGGCAGATCTGGGTGAGTTCAAGGCCAGCTTGATGCACATAATGAGATCCAGGATAGGCAGAGCTATGTAGTAAGATCTTGTCTCAAAAATTCAAAAAAAATATATATGTATGTATGTGTGTATATAAATAAATTGGTTTGTATAAATGAACTTAATTGTATTAAGAAGATTGCATGGAATTTATATTTTTTTTATCCTTTATAATTTAGATACAATTACCCTGTCAGGAGACGAAAGAGACTTGGGGAGATTGAATGTGAAATTGTTTTATAATTCATCAGCAGAACAGATCTGGATCACAGTTTTGCAGGTAAATTAGTGTAGTTAATACTATTTTTTATTATTATTGAATATTTCTAACCTGTAAGTATCTAGTGTTGCTTCTTCTTGGAGAAGGGGGTCAGGAGTCTAATAGCACAGGAAACAAGTGCAATATCATAAAATGTGAAAGTTTCTGAACAGCAAAGGGAACTATCAGCAGAGTGAATTGACAGCCTACATGGGAGAAAGTCTTTGACAGTTATACTTTAGACGAGGAGTTAATATCTGAATATATAAAGAAATGAAACATTAAACAACAAAACCCCCAAACTGTCAATCAATAAATTGGCTATAAAGAACTGAACAGATAGTCCTTTGAAAGAAGTAATACAAAAGGGTAGCAAATTCTTAAGTAATATTCAGTATCCTCAATCATCAGGGAAATGGCTGTCATCAAAAGCAAATGGCAACAAATACTAGAGCGGGTGTTGGGGAAAAGGAACCCTTTGTGGGAGTGTAAACTGGTGTAGCCACTATGGAAATCGTTGTAGAGATGTCTCAAAAAATAAAGCTACCATATGACTCAGTTCCTAGGCATGTACCCAAAGGACTGTAAATCTCACTACAGGTGTACTTGTATACTCATGTTTATTGCTTTTCTATTCACAATAGCAAGGAAATTAAATCACCCTAGATTTCTCTCAGCATAAGAACTGATTATAAAAATATGGTACATATACACAATGGAATTTTATTTAGCCATATAAATGTGAAAATTTTAGGAAAATGGATAGATCTGAAAATTAATTAGATAAAGAAGACTCAGAAGCTAAACAGCATGCTCTCTTTCAAATGTGGGCTCTGCTTTTAATTTTTATATTTGTACTTATCTGAACATGTTGGAAAATTAGAAAGAGGACCATAAAGGGGTGTGCTCATGGCTTATTTTTGAATTAATTGTTATGGAAAAGAGTTTTTAAGGATAAGGCTTATGGATGATGATGGAAAGCTGGAAGAGGACAGCTGGGTACAAATGAGAGGCATGGTAAGGAGAAGAGTAGAGGGATAGTAACATCTCAAAGTATAAATGAAAATGCCATGATGTCAACATAATTAACATGGATGGAACATGAAATCATAATATTCTAACATTTATTTAATAAAAGATCATTAACTCTATAGAGCATGGTGGCACACACCTTTAATCCCAGTGCTGTGGAGGCAGAGGCAGGTGGATCTTTGAGGCCAGCCTGATCTACATACTGAGTCCCCAAAACCAGGCCTATGTCTATAGTCTCAAAAAAGTTATTAACTCAATAAATACATCACAAATGTTTTTATTGTCAAAGTCCTATGTAAAAACATAAATAATGCTTTAAATTTATTTTTGTTTTTAGTGCAGAGATGTAATTTGGCCTTCTAGTTATGGAGACACTCCCACAATTTCTATAAAAGGAATTTTAACTTTGTCCAAACCAGTGCATTTCAAATCTTCAGCTAAAGAAGGTTCCAATGTAAGTGGCTTTGTGTGTTTGAATTTTTTCATTTTTCTCATATTTATCATTTTTATTTATGCAAAATGTTAAAATAAGAAAGTGTTTTGTTTTGGAGAAGCTTGCTTTTAAAAGAAAATTTTAAATTCTAAGAGTATTTACTATTTCATTGTATGGTATTAAGATGAATTTTAAAAGGATACCATAATTACTAGAATATATAGAAGATTAATAATAGATAAGAAACTTTTCTTGCTTCCAACATTCTTTGGCTTTGAAAAGTAGTTATAGAATTGCAGTTAATCTTGTTCCCCAATTATTACAACTAGAAGATTTATTTTCTTGAGTTTTGTTTTATGGTTTTCACATTAACTTAAATACATGCCCATTTTTTTGTCTTTTGATATAATTAAAAAGTTGTTTTTATATGGAAATAAAAATATATTTTAAAATTCTTTAAATTGACATGTGTGTGTGTGTGTGTTGTGTGTGTGTGTGTGTAGTGTGTGTGTGTGTGTGTGTGTGTGTGTGTGAGTTGGTTTGTACACATAAGTGCAGTGCACATTTTGGCTTGAAGATTGCATCTCCTGGAACTGGAATTAACAGGTGGGTAGAAGCCACCTGATGTGGATGCTGAGACTTAAACTCAGGTCTACTGTAAAAAACAGTAAGCTAACACTCCAGCCCTGAAAAGATAGCTTTTAAGAGAATGTATATCTTTAAAATAATAAAATTCAAGTGTCTAAGAATTAAAAAATAATTTTAATTGTTAATATTGAAATACATATTGATATTTTTACTTAATATGATTAGGAAATATTTTATTAAAATTTTGTATACAGTATATCCTAATCATGCTTTCTCCCTCCCTCAAGTCCTACTAGATCCTCTGAACCCACCCAATTATGCAAGGAAATATTTTTTAATTACTCTAAAACAGTGGTTCTTGATATGTGGGTTGCAACTCCTTAGGGTTGCATATCAGATGTCCTAAATATCAGATATTTACATTACAACTCGTAACAGTAGCAAAATTACAGTTGTGAACTAGCAACCCAATTTTATGTTGGGGGGATTACCAAAACATGAGGAACTGTATTAAGGGGTTGCAGCATTAGGAAGGTTGAGAACCACTGCTCTAAAACATATATATCTGTAGTTATTATTATAGCTATGTTACTTGGAATCTGTTCCAGGAAAATAACATAAAATGCAAACAAAACATATATAAAATGTTGGTCATTTTGTACATAGTAGATAAAAAAATTTAAATGTCTCTGTGCAGAAATGATGCAGTAAGGATGGAACACTTGCTGCATTAAATAATTTTACTTTGATTTTCAAATAAAAGTTAACTTAGACAAAGTTAGAAAAACACTTTTTATCAATTCTTCATTTTCAAAATTTATTTTTATGCATCAGATTGTTTGGGAAATCCCTATTATGGAAGATATGAAATTTATCAGCACACTTGCAGTGTGTAAGACTATTAAATAGTTTATGTGCAATATTTTATTGGTATAGTTCTATACTTTATAATTTAAAAGAAGCAGCTCAGTGGTTGGGAGGCCAACAGGAACATAATTTCATATTAGGAGGTATTATTATGTGAGTTATAGTTTGGAGGTAAATCCATCATATTTGTTAGTTGACCAGATATGATGACTTTTCAAAAAGCTGCACTAAAGATAGAAAGAAGAAAGTATAAATCACAGAACAATCTAGTGCTCAGTCTCTTTTGAAGAGAGAATTAAAGTCTTTATGTGAACAGCGTAGATTCTAGATGCTTTGTAAACTTATATTATTCTCATTAACTTCTGAAGAATTATGATGAATAAGAAGAGAGGTGTGTTAGAAAGCCAAGGATGGGAAAACAATCTAATTTTCAAATGGGGAAAGATGTATTTTGGTGAAATTGCTGTTAACATTGATCTTAAATCCAAATTAATTATAAAAATAATTTGTGAAGCCAAGGAAGATAGTAAAACAAGACACATCCATTTTCATTTTTTTAAATAAAAAATGTACTTGTAAACATATTCTAAATTATTTTTAGGTATAAAACTTATTTTATAATGGTATACCAACCTTTTTAGTATTTATGTTTAATGTTTTCTTGTTTTGTAAGGTTATTGAATTTATGGAAACGTTTGTATTTGCTATTAAACTACAAAATCTACAAACTGTGAGACTCGTATTTAAGATTCAAACCCAGACTCCCAGGAAGAAAACCATTGGAGAATGTTCTCTGTCACTCAGAACTCTTAGTACACAGGAAATGGATTACTCATTGGAAATAATACCACCTTCAAAAATTTCTGTAAGTGATAATAGTATTCAATACTAAACAAATTTCACACCTTTAAAATGGTTTAATGAATGACTTATTTTTTGGAGGTTAATTTTCATAATATAATATGTTGGAAGACCATGAAAGCTCTCAAGAAGCAATGCCATTTTAAAATAATTTTTTAGAAATAATTTATAAAAAATTAACATATCCATTTTTCTTCATTTTATCATTAGATTTTATACTCTCACTATTGAATATGTTTTTAAGCACTAAACCAAAAATATCAAATGGCAGAATTAGAACTAGAAAAACAATCATTGTCATTCATAACTCATGTCCATTACCTATAGTTAGTCCTTGTTCATCACCTAGTATTTAGATTTTCTTTTTCTCTTACCAACAAGTTACACTGTATCCCCAGATGTATGTTTGTTTACATATATTATTGGCTAGGTTTTGCATATGAGGAAGACCATGCAATTATTTTCTTTCTGAGACTGTTGATCTTATTTAGTATTATAAATTAAAATGCCTATACATTTCCTGCAAATTTTGTAATTACTTTTTTTTAGAGCTAGATGATATTGTGTTTTCTACACATATGAAATTTTCATATATTCATCTGTTGGTAGATAACTAAGTTGATTTCATTTTTGTGATTTGTTGTATTTATTAACTTGTGTATATTGAACCATGTCAGCATCTCTGGGAGAAAGCCAACTTGGTTATGGTAGATAATCTTTCTGAGGTATAACTTTATTCAGTTTACAATATGTCACTGAGGATTTTTGAATCTGTGTTCATCAAGGATATTGGACTTTCGTTTCCTTTTGTGGTTGTGTTTTACCTGGTTTTGTTACAATAGTAGTACTGGCTTCATAGAGCAAAATTGAAAATATTTTGTTTCTATTTCTTTGAAAATTTAAGAAGAATTGGCTGTAGTTCTTCATTGAAATTCGGTAGAATTCTGCTATGAATCTATCTGGGACTGGTTTTTGTTTTGTTTTTTTAGTTGGAAGGCTTTTTACTACTGTTTGAATCTTGTTTAGGTTGTTGATCTCTTCTTGGTTTATTTTTGGTGGTTTGGATGAATCAAGAACTTTTATCTATTTCTTTTACCTTTATATGTTTTAATGGATGAAGGTTTTGTTTTAAAGCATTTCTTTATAATATCCTGAATTTTTTTTGTCTGTCGTGATAGTTCCCTGTTCATTTCTGATTCTGTTAACTTGAATCTTCTCTTTTGGTTAGTTGAATCAATGGTTTGTCAACTTTTCTTACTTTGAAAAAGAACCAGCTCGTAGATTCATTGATTCTTTGTATTATTTTCTTTGTTTCTATTCCATTATTTTCTGCTTTGATTTTTATTATTTATTGTTATCTACTGAATTTGGGTTTGATTTGTTCTTGTTTCTCCAAATTTTTGAGTTGCATCATCAAGTCATTCATTTTTGCTCTTTCTGATTTTTTTAAGTATAGGTACTTAGAGCTGTAAATATCCCTTCTAGAAGTACTTCAAATGTATCCCAGAGATTTTGTGGAATGTTTCATTTTCATTTAGTTCCAGGAAAGTTTTTATTTCTTTCTTGATTTTTTTCCTTTGAATCCTTCATCATTCAATAATGAGCTGCTTAATCTCCGTGAATTTATTTATTTATTAGATGTTTGCTGTTAGTTTAAAATTTTATTGCATTGTGGTCATAAAGAAAACATGGAGTCATTGCCATCTTTCTGACTTTCTAAGGATTTGTTTTGTATTTTTTTTTGATGAACTTCTTGTTCTTGATCATTAGTTAGATTAAGTATTTATTTGAGGTCTCAAGTTTCTGTGCTCAGTACTGTAGATCCAACAGACTTAACCTGAAGGAGTAACTGACCATTACAGAGATTTATGGCTTACTTATGGCTAAAATATAAAATGTTCAAACCATGCTTATGAGCACGTGCTCATGTTTCCCTGGAAATAGTGGAGTTGCTTGAGTTCATGGAGCCAGAAGTTGAAGAATAGGATTGGTTTTCAGAGCCAGCTCTTTGGGTTCTACTGTGTATTTATTATTTTCACCCACACAAAAATATTCTCAAACATTAACAGATCATGCTTTCTCTAGTATTCTTGTACTTTTTTAGTTTTGACAATTCTAGGAAGCTAATAGTTTCCTTTAAAAAAGTGATACACTATTTAGAAGCAGAGCTCTTCCATAATTTTGTGCTCATTGAATATAGTCAGTATATACATGCTAATTGATTAGAATTTCAATTTTGGGGATTTTTATGAAACCAACCACTTTAAATAGCTTTTCAAGATCTGAACTAATGTTCTGGAATATAACTTATATTTGTGAAATAACTTTGGCAAATAGAAGGTGTCAAGCCCACTGCCAAGATTTGCTATGTTTTATGAGAGTGATTTCTGTAATAGTGTGACAGTGATAAGTTTATGCCAATTCTAGGTATTCTCATCATAAGTATTTAATCATAAATATAAAACCATAATGAAAAGAATTCATAAAATAATTTAATTATGGTTTCTTTTGTGATTTGTAAACAGTTGTGCCTGTACCTTTTTTCTTCCTTTAGTATTAGGTATTAAATTGAAAGCCTTGCCTACGCCAGGCAAGCACTCTATCCTCAACTGTCCCCCTCCACCCCCTTTTTTATTTCAACTTCAGAATCAAGGTTTTTCTGTTTATTTATTATGTTTTATTTATATTTTTTCTTATTTTACATATTGATCCCAGTTCCCTCTTCCTTCTTCCCATGCCCCCCACACTCCACAGGGAGGGTGATGCCTTCCAGGAGGGGTCAACAAAATCTGTCAAGTCATTTGGAGTAGGGAGTAGACCCTCCCTCCTGCCTCTAGGCTAAGGGAATATCCCTCCATGGGGAATGTGCTCCCAAAGTCCTGTTGTGCACCAGTGATAAATCCTGGTTCCACTGTCTGAGGTCCCTTAGTCTGGGGGTCTGAGTCAGTCCCATGCTGGATCCCCAGCTATCAGTCTGGGGGCCCATTAGCTCTTCCTTGTTCAGGTCAGCTGTCTCTGTAGCCTGCTCTTGTCCTCCCTCTCTGCATCTGGATGAGTTCTTAAGTTTAGTTTGCAAGTGTTTTTGGCCTAAATTCATCAGATAACGTGGTGTTTTTGTTTTTTGTGTCTTTATTTTACTGTTTGCCTCACTTTTTTTTTTTTTTGACCTTTTCCTTGTTATTGATTACCTCATTTGACTAGCTTCTTTCTTGCCAGCTTTTCTTGGCTTGCTTCCATTCATAATAGTAATGCAACTCTTGAGTCCACAAATATGTTTATTGCAGTAATCTTTTGCCTTCTGACTTTGATAGCAACTACACTGATTTTTACAAAAATTATTTTCTGTTACTTTAAAATCCTATTTCATCTGCTGGTGGTGGTCCCAACACTCAGGAGGTAGAACAGGCAGATCTCTTTAGTTTGAGCCTGGTCTACAGAGCAAGTTCCAAGATAGCTACAGCTACACAGAGAAACCCTGTCTCAAAAAAACAAAACCAAACAAACAAAACCCTATTTCATATGTTTTTAAAATAATTTGATTGGAATATTTTTAATTCTTTTAATGGTGTGTTTCTTTAGGTTAAGCAGTTTCTCCAGTAATGCTTATAAACTTAGTTTATGTTTTAGGTTTTAGTCAAATTATCTTTTGTTGTCAGTCATTTTGAAGTTCAGTATGTAGATAACACCTTGTATTTTCAGAGTCAATGCAAGTGAATATATTTTTGGAATCCACAGTCTTTATCCTTAAAACCTCTCATAATTTGTAATTTTTAGCATCAGTATTGTGAACTTCTAAATGACAATTTTTTTCCTATATAGGTTTGCCATTCAGAACTTGAACTGGGGACTTGTTTTCAGGCAGTAAATAGCAGGATTCAGCTGCAAATTCTTGAGGCACAGTACCTTCCAAGTTCATCAACACCTTTGACTTTAAGTAAGTGTATCAGTGGTTCAAAGTGTCCAGTGTGAAGAGGTTCCAGTAGGCAAGAGTCAAGAGACCAGTTTGTGTTAAGCACTGCTCCCTTCTCTGGATAAACAGTAGAGACTGTGATATGTTGGTGGGCTATGCTAGCTTCACCTGGCCACGCATAGAACTGAAGATTTGAGATCAATAATACTTCAAGGGCTAAGAGTGTAAGGGAGTTATCTAGACAAGAAAAAGTACTGTAATTTAAAAAGACTAAAAATCAAAAAACTGAGCATTCAATTTAAGAAGTCAGAAAATAACAAATATTAGGAAAGCTGAAGTTGATAAATACAGTTAACAATAGACAATAAAATCAGAAGTTTTTTTAAAAGGACCATTAAAATAGGAAATTTTGTAAGAATATTGATAAAGCAAAGTGGAAAAAACATGATTGTATTGTGAACAGTGAAGATTATATAATTGTACATTCAAAGGAAATTTTTAAGCCAGAATAGAATGCTTGTAACCTTGAGGAGATGGAGAGGAGTTTGCTGGACAGCTTGTTTAGCCAATCAGAGAGTGACAAAATGACTGAGGCAGAGGATACCCAGTGTTTTTACCTCTGGCCTCCACATGCATGTATCTACACACCTACATATATATGATAACCTACATATACAAATAAGATATTGTCCTTTTTTGTTTCATTATTGTTAACTTGACATAAAAGAAACTTTTCAATTGATAATAATGCATCCATAAGATTTGCCTGTATTCAGTCAAGCCTGTGGAGAATTTTCTTAATTAGTAATTGGTGTGGGAGGGAGAGCCCAGCTTACTGTGGTAAGTGCCATCCCTGGACAGGTAGCCCTGGAGCAGTAGTTTTCAAGCTTCCCAATGTTGAGACCCTTAATACAATTCCTCATGTGGTGACCCCCCCACCATAAAATTATTTTTGTTGCTATTTCATAACTTTAATTTTGCTACTTCTATGAGTCAGAATGTAGGGTTTTTTTGTGTTTTTGTAGATAGAAGTTTGCCAAAGGGATCATGACCTACAGGTTGAGACCTGCTTTCCTGTTGTGTATAAAAAAAAGCAGGCTAAGCAAGCTAGGGGAAACAAACCAGTAAACAGTACTCTTCCATGGCCTCTGCCATTTCCTGCTTCCAGGATTCTGCCTTCAGGTTCCCACCTTGACTTCCTCAGTGATGGAGTATGACCTGAGAGTTGTAAGCTGGAACAAATATTTTCCCTACCTAGTTACTTTGGTCATGGAGTTTTATCACACCCGAAGAAACAGGTATATTTTAGTGCTTCATAGCACTAAGGCCAAGATCATTTTACTGATAGAGTCTACCAAGCTTACGAAGAACATGTAATTCCTGTTCAATATAAGCAATTCTGAAACATGAAAATGTAGTTTTATTATGTTAGTGTACTCCTCTTGATAGTAAGAGAATGAATAGCCCATAAAAAGTAACAAAATTAGTATCACATATATAGCTAGATGACTAATTATAAATAAAAGTAAACAAACAAGTTAGAAAAATAAGTCATCAAGGTGACATCTAGTTAATCCTTTTATTTTATTAATTGATGAATTCTTTTACTAGCCCAATCAGTTTCCCCTTCTTCTATCCTCTCCTTCCAGTCCCTGCCACAGCTCCCCTCTTCCTCCTTTGTCTTCAGAAAAGGGCAGGCCTCCCATGTCCACCAGCCAGCCATGACGTATCAAGTTGTAGTATGACTAGGCACCTTCTCCCCTATTAAGTCCTAACCCAGTAGGAAGAAGGGGTCCTCAAATCAGGTAACACAGAGACAGCCCCTGTTCCCACTATTAGGAGTCCCACAATAAGACCAAGCTACATAACTGTAGCATATATGCAGATGGCCTAGGTCAGTCCCCTGTAAGTTTTCTGATTGGTGGTTCAGTGATGAGTGCCCCTATAAGCCCAAGTTAGTTGATTCTGTGGGGTTTCTATGGTGTTTTTGGCCCCTCCCTCAGCTCCCATAATCCTTCCTCTCCCTCTTCCACAGGATTCCCTGAGATCTGGCTAATGTTTGGCTATGGGTCTCTGCATCTGTTTTTATCAGTTGCTGGGTAAAGCCTCTCTCGTCAATTCTATGAGTATAGAAGATTCTCATTAGGAATCATTTCATTGACTTTTTATTCCCCAGTCATATTTGGTTCTATCTTAAGTCTCTGGGCTGTCCAGCCTCTGGATCCTGCCTCTCCAGGCAGTTCCAGGGATGGACTTCTCGTAATTCTGTGAAACAGAAACAGTAATGGAAGTCTATACAGGATTAATATATAAATTGATGGCTT
This sequence comes from Cricetiscus sungorus, assembly GCA_030556225.1. Classification (NCBI taxonomy): domain Eukaryota; kingdom Metazoa; phylum Chordata; class Mammalia; order Rodentia; family Cricetidae; genus Cricetiscus; species Cricetiscus sungorus. Next base: position 10,980,375 of record JANBXA010000588.1, read on the forward strand.
CATTTAAGCAAAACTACTACTCATGATTGCTAATGATTGCCACTTTATAACCTGATAGATCTCATTCCTTATCCTGTGATTCCCCCTTTCTGGCAGTTTCCTCTTGCCCTTCTTGCTGCCTTTTAGCTCCAGTTATATTAATTGACTCCTCATAGTAGCCAGGCAACATTTGCTGCTTAAGCTTTAGTCATTGTGTATTGTTGTGGTTCAAGCTCAGAATCAACCCAAGCAGACACAAAAGGTTACTACAAGGTTACTACAAGGCAAGATTTAATGCAGGGCAGCACAAAAGGAGGAGTTAAGGAGAGGAAGCTGATCTATAGGGACACATAAGATGCAGGAGCTGAACTGTGACCCCAAATGTCAGTTGAAGCAAATATTTAAGCACAAAATTTACAAATATTTGTTGCCAAGTAAGTTGTAATTTTCACCAGTCAGGATTTAGAGATTAGGGGCTTCCTTGAATGCTGGTTACATCAGTGTCAACTGATCTACCATGCAAGCCTTTCAGTCCAACCAGACTAATTTGTTCTTTTTGTTGTTAGGATCAGCCACAATGTTTCTAGAGAACTGAATAATGGATATTTTATGGTTTAAGGATGAGGTGGGCCAGCTATTGGAAGTTTCCTAGTTCTCCTAGGGTTTGGGAACCTGAACTTTATTTCACCCTTCAGGTAAAATGGAGTTTGGAGTAAAACAGGCAGTACTTAAGATAAGGAAGATTTTACCTATTATCAACAGTATCACACTGAAAAGTGTTCTTAGGTGAAAAGATACATTACTCATAATTTTATCCAGGGCAGTTCCCAAGTTGATTCTTATCCAAATTCTTTAGTACTCCTTTCTCCCTTTTGGCTTAAATAACAACTTTATTTTCTCAAATCTCTATAGAGACTGAATAGTCCAATATTAACAGCTAACAGAATTGGTTTTGGAAGATTTTTACTTGTTTTACCCTAAAGTTCCTAATTGTTATTTGGTTATAGTTTATACAAACTATTGTATTATTGTTGGAAGTCTAGATCTCAAATTTACTCAAGAACATTTATTTGTTTTATTCCAGCGCACATATACTACTGGCATCACAAGCAAAGAAATTTACCTATGAAATTGTGAAATTAATGCCTCTATTTGTCCAGAGAATTCTTGGTGTAATGCATTTCAGTGTGTTTTCCTTTGTTGGTGATTGTTATTCTGGTTGATGATATTCAGAGCAGAGGAATATTAAATTCACTTGAGGGCGCAGTGATTATTTATACTAACATACTGGTGAATGTTCTGTTTGTTCTATTGTCAATAACCCAGTATATCTTTAAAATTGATTATTTATATTTTACAACCTACATAGATAAAGTATTTCACATAAGAGTTTTTAAACAATAATTTCTTATTTCCTAGGTTTCTTTGTGAAGGTGGGGATGTTTAGCTCAGGAGAGCTGATTTATAAAAAGAAGACACGCTTGCTGAAGGCATCTAGTGGAAGAGTAAAATGGGGAGAAACTATGATTTTTCCACTTACACAGACTGAAAAAGAAATCGTTTTCCTTGTTAAACTTTATAGTCGAAGCTCTGTGAGAAGGAAACATTTTGTAGGCCAGGTTAGTAGGTGTTACTGAATTTCTTTATGGTACATTGCTATTGTTACTATGTAGTTAACTAGCAAAGGAAAGAAAATAAAATTAAGATCCTTCAAAGTTCTAAATTAAAATTCAGTGTTGCATCAAAATCAAATTTTGTCAGATGTTTTGCTTTAATACAAATAGATAAAATTTCTGAGCATCCAGGGTGCTGCTGCTTCTTCTTCATCTTCTTCTTCATCATCTTCGTTGTCTTTGCCTTCTTCTTCATCATCGTCTTCTTCTTCTTCCTCCTCCTTCTTTTTCTCCTCCTCCTTCTCTTTTCTAAGCTCTCAACTTTAAAATATAAGATCAAAAGAAGAGAGAACTCTAAATATATGTAGGCAGATTTTTTGTCAGGACCACTGTGTCATCAGCTACATCACTAATAACCACGCAGAGACTATATATTAATTATAAATTCTTGGCTGACAGATTAGGAGGTTAGGCTTGTTTTTTTTATTGTCTAGCTCTTGTAAGTTAACCAATTTCTATTAATGTGTATGCTGCCGCCTGGCTCTTGGCTTGTTACCTCATGCCGTACACATCCTGCTCCCTCTGCATCTGGTTGGTGACTCTGTCCTTCTTCTCAGTGTCCTTAGTCTGGTTTTCCCACCTAACCTTATCCTGTCCAGCTATTTACAAAGTCAATGACAGCATAATTTACACAGTAAAAGAAGATATGTAAATCAAACTTAAAGCTTTGAGTGTCACATTTATTTTATTGTTTCATCTTTAATTTTATATTTGAAATGAGCCTTTACATATTTTATTAATTTAATTATGATAGATTTGAATTTCTAGAAAATATCAGTTTTAACTGTTTGTAATAATATTTAGATAGTTCTGCTGTGTGGATTAATTAAAATTTCTGAGAATGGCAATATAACAATTTCCTTACTTGTCAATCCTAAAGAATTTTTTTTAACATTTTCTTTATTATGATTTGTGGCAGCTGTTAGTTATTTTTTATATTTTAATTACAACTGTTTTTGTCACATTTAAATCTTAAAGTCCTTAGCTAGTGTAAAACCTTTCACTTGACAAAAAGCTGCTAAAACCGTCTATGTGAATTTTCAAAGATTAGTATCAACCTTCATTTTCATATAAATAGACTGCTAATTTAAAATGTTGCAGTTTTATGTATTCTTATTTGGAAAGAAGTTTGAATTAAAGAACAATATAAATTTAATTTGAGAGATGGTTAACAGGATAATAAATCTGGGACACTTCTTTGGTGGCCTCAGGTGTCATTCACCATGAGGGAATCCTGTGTGGGCTCAAGTGCTCCCACTTTATCAATCCAAATACTCAAAGTTATCTGTGTAAAATGTTGTTTGAAGGAAGTTTCTTTAGGCCAAGGTAGAAAAAGAATTGAAAACCAGTGATTTACTCAAATTTCTTAGAAGAATTAGAAACTGTCTCAGCTAAATTAATTCCAAGATACATTTGTTAGTGTTATAGCCAAGACAAAGATTCAGGTTTTTAAATTGTCTCCATATTGTTAAGACATTTTCATATCTTGTATTTGCACAATACTACAATTTTTCTAAGATTATTCACATGTATTATCTATAGTTTTGTAAGTTATAGGTACAATAAAATTATTATGGATTAAGAATGACTATTCACTAGATTTCAATTAAGGTTATAGTTTCATGCAATGTAAAAGGTGCTTAAGTTCACATTCCTTTCTAGGTTAAAATCATTGCCTTAATTTAGAAATCATAGCAAAAATGTTTTTGAGTAATGAGGATCAATTTTAGTTGAGCTCCTAGATTGACTGAACAAGAAAGAATACTCACAGTGATGTTTTAAATAATATTTCATTTTTAGATTTTTAATACTTAAACTGAATTAGATCACATAATCCAGAATGATTCAAAAGGTTAAGTATTTTAACATTTAAGGGTCAAATCATCAAGACATTTTTGAAAAAAAAATGAAATGATATATATTTAAAAATGTTAACCAAACTTGTCCATATCTTTTAACAGTAAGAGTAATTGCTTAATGTCAGCTACTAATATTATGTCAAGTTGAATGATTGTACTGTTTCTTTACAGCTCTGGATAAGTGAAGACAGCAATAATGTTGAAGCAGTGAACCAATGGCAAGAGACAATTACAAATCCAGAAAAAGTTGTTATCAAGTGGCACAAGTTAAATCCATTTTGAAGACTTCAGGCATTAATTTAGTGAAGAAATGACAGTCTTTTAGAAGAAACATAATTTCAGTTTTCTAAAGCTTGTAATGTATTTTGTCAGATGTACAAAGTGAATGAAATATTTTAAAGTGGTTCCAAAGCATATGATAAAATAAAGGGTATTTTAGGCCAACTAAGTAAATAATAAAGTCTAGGAAAATATCAATGTTAGCTAGATTTTCATTATTGGTTTTGCTTTTGTTTTGCTTTTGTGCTTTGAAAACTTTATTCTTCAAGTAAACAAATCCAAGTCATTGAGCCTCTTAAGTAAACACAGATTAAGAATCAACTGCAAGTAACTTCTAGCAATCCTTTATCATTTCACAGGGCACATGCATTTAATAGAGCTCCATCTTCTCAGTGGCAAGGATTGCAGAACTACACATATGACCATAATCTTTTTGTCATCTTGTGCTATTGGACTTCAGAATCTAGCACACCAATCCCTCTTGGTACTATTAGGTATTTACAAGACTTTATCACTTTTCCAGTGCTATTCACGATTGATTAGATCTTGGTTACACTATTATATCTTCATATGTATTTTTTTCAGAGCAAAAATGAGCACAACCACTTCTACTGTTTTTGGTTTTTTGTTCTTTAATTTGAGGAAAGTTGGTAATCTGTGCTTATAATTTCTTTTTTTCTTTTTTGAAAAAAATTTGTTTCACTTTACATAGCAACCTAATTCCACCTTCCTTTCCTTCTCTGTCACCCGCACCTCCACCCTTCTTACCTCCTATCTGCTCAGAGGGGATAAGGCCTTTCTTGGGGTGTTAACAATGTCTGGTATACTAAGTTGAGGCAGGACCAAGCCCCTCCCCCTATATCAAGACTGAGCAAGGTATCCCACCATAAGGAATGGGCTCCAAGAAGCCAGATCATTCACCCAGAATAAGCCATGGTCCCACGGCCATCCTCCCAACAAATCAAACCACATAACTGTCAGCTACATTCAGAGGGCCTAGTTCAGTTTGATGCAGGTTCCCCAGCTGTCAGTCCATAGTTTGTGAGCTGTATCTGTGGTTTTCCCCATCATGATCTTGACACCCCTTGTTTATATGATCCCTCTTCCGTCTCTTCAACTGAATTCCAGGAGCTCAGCACAGTCCATAAGGAATTGCTTAACCATTTATAAGCTGCTTATCTCCAGGAGAATTAGAGAATTATCAACATTTTTTCAAGAATAAATAAGGCTTGGAGATAGCAGGATGGCCCAGTGGGTAATGGAGCTTGTCACCACATCTAACAAGTTGAGTTCCATCCCTGGAACTAAACATGATGGAAGGAGAGAACTGATTTCTTTAATTTGTCCTCTGAAATCCACATGTACACACACACACACACACACACACACACACACACACACACACACATACATACACACACACACACACTATATGTCTTAAAAATAATAAATGACACTTCCTCTTCCTCCTTGTCTCCTAGCCCCGCCTATCTTGCTATCTCATTGGCCACAGGGCTTTATTAACCAGTATGAGAAACATATATACAGAATAACATCTCCCATCACACACACACACACACACACACACACACAGACACACATACATACACACACACACACAATATATGTCTTAAAAATAATAAATCACACACACACACACAGACACACATACATACACACACACACACAATATATGTCTTAAAAATAATAAATGAAGTTTATTTGAAAGCCAAAATATATACATTTTTCTGTCTTCTTCATTCTTACCCTTTATTTTTTTTTTTGGAGTCAAAATATTTTATATTTTGGCCAACTTAATGTAGCAGAATTAAATGAGCTTAAATAGTAAATTCAGTATTTTTGATCATTAGTTCTTTGTTTTAGTTTTTGATGTACATTACTTGTTTGTAATCTACAATGTTAAAGTATTTCCCATTTTTAATAACCATACCTGGTAACAATGTATAGAATGTAAATGTTTTTCTACTGCAGGTTTTTTTTTCCAGGTACATATTAGAATTTAGCATATGGAGATTATTTCTGCTTGGGTGGCCATAAGAGTTGTGGATAAGACAAAACAATATTTAGGAAGAAGCAGGCAACAGTTTCTAAACTTATAAATAGTGACTTTTTTTTTGCCAATAAATAATGAGATCTATATTCCATATCCTAATCTCTCCCTCCCTTTCTACCTGCCTGCCTGCTTGTCTCTCTCTCTTTCTTTGTTGTACATATTTTAGGTCAGAGAAATACTTTGTTATAATGTAGGAATAACCTTTTTAAATTCTAGTTCTTTATAGTCTAGATATTTAATTAGTACCTAAATTGAACTCTTATCTAGGTATCTCCTCAAGCTACAAATATATACATTTTACATTCTCTTTGCTTCTGTTGTCTAGATTTTATGTTATCAGTGGTATAAACCAGAATTCTTTGCCATTCTGAATTTTGAAATACTATTTTTAGACTTATGAAAAAATGGAGTACTGGTTAGTATTCTCATGGTTTTTCAGGAGAAGCCATCCTTTGTGACAGTGATATTATTTTGAACATTGAGACTTAAATTTTTTTTACTTTGTTTAATAGATTTTACTTTTTAAAGTTGATACAGTAACTTCCCACATATAACCTTCCTTGTCAGCACAGGCACAGCCTCCTACATTATCAACATCCTACACCCAAATAAGACATTTGTCAGAATTGATCAGCCTATGTTGACATATCACAGGATTTGCTATTTTTAAAACTGGAATTTTTATCTTCACCATTTTCTGTGTTATACTACTTTTAATTCATAAATCTAATATGTAATTTATTTAATTCAATTTTAATGATCTAATTATTGATATTTTAAGGATATGCATAATATAAAACTTGAGGAAAAGATATGCTTTCTTGATTTCCCATACTATTACATAGCCTAGATAAATCAATACAGAGAAAATTTCAGTTAAGAGAACATTCAGGTAAAAAAATATCGATAGGTGAAGATTTATAATGTTTTAATCAGTCTTTACTTAAGCATTTTCCAGCTGAAGATGTATTGAATGTAAATATGGTTTATTTTGTCTTTGAAATTTTTATGTGAAAATGTAGATGCAAGAACTCTTGTGTTAATAGGCACTCTTTGTGAGAAAAACAACTAGGAGTTAATAATAAAAATTGAAATACTATACAAAAATCATTTTCCTTTGTATTTGTTTAGGCTTTTCTTGATCTTGTAGCAAAGAAAAAGGAACCAAAATGATGCTAAGAAGCCAATGGAAACCAAGAAAACTATTTTACGGGGAGATTAGTAATTTATAAAATGTATTTATAAACTCCCAGATAACACAGAAAGTTGCAGCCCATGTCAGAATATAGCATCACTATTTGTCATTTATTTATTTTTGCACAATGTTATTCTCTTTACAATGGTTCTTTTTTCTTCTTTTAATGAGTCAGCATACTTGTACAAATGTCCTTAATTTCTTGGTATAACAAATGCGTTCCATTTCAGATAGCAACTTGGATCGCAATGCAGAACAGAAGTAATGAGTTCTTTAATCAGCTTGCTCAGACACATATAAACAACATGCTATATATGAAAAAAGTTACTGGCTGAATTACAGGTATTAAATACTAAGCAATCTAACAGAATATTGTGAATTATTCTATTTAACAATCTAGGGAGTTTGAAAGCATCAGCAATTCCAGTGACAATTTCAGGCTTAGTTGAGAATACAGGAATTTCAATGGAGCTGTTAGTGTAGCAGACCTTGTAGATAAAATATATGCATATTTCAGTAACACATGTGAAGGGGCTATCTCTAAAATTGACCTCATTGGTTTCATTCTGCGCAATCTGACTCCATTATAGAAATAGAACATGCAGTCAGGGGACAAGGGAGGGAGGGAGGAAGAGGGAACTAGGATCGATATACAAAATAAGGAAAAAATTCACACACACACATATACATACATACATATATATATATGAACATGCACTAATATCACAAAACATAAAGGTCATGTTGAGTGGTCCAAGTTAGATTGTTAAATAGGATAATTCACAATAATCTAGGGAGTTTGAAACCATCAGCAGTTCCAGTGACAATTTCAGGCTCAGTTGAGAATTCAGGCCAGATTCAATGCAATCTTCATTAAAATCCCAGCACAATTCTTCACTGACCTTGAAAGGATAATAATCAACTTTGTATGGAAAAACAAAAGACCCAGGATAGCCAAAACAACCCTGTACAATAAAAGAACTTCAGGAGGCATCACCATTCCTGACTTTAAGCTCTACTACAGAGCTATAGTTCTGAAAACAGCCTGGTATTGGCACAAAAATAGACAGGTAGACCAATGGAATTGAATAGAAGATCCTGATATTAACCCACACACCTATGAACACCCGATTTTTGACAAAACAGCTAAAAGAATACAATGGGGGGGGGAGGAAAGCATCTTCAACAAATGGTGCTGGCACAACTGGATGATGGTGTGTAGAAGATTGCAGATAGACCTGTGTCTATCGTCATGCACAAAACTCAAGTCCAAATGGATCAAAGACCTCAACATAAATCCAGCCACACTGAACCTCTTAGAAGAGAAAGTAGAAGGTACCCTTGAATAAATTGGTATTAGGAGACCACTTTCTGAACATAACACCAGTAGCACAGACACTGAGATCAACAATTAATAAATGGAACCTCCTCAAACTTAGAAGCTTCTGTAAGGCAAAGGACACAGTGGACAAGACCAAATGGCAGCCCACAGACTGGGAAAAGATTTTTACCAACCCTATATCTGACAAAGGACTGATCTCCAAAATATACAAAGAACTCAAGAAACTAGTCAACAAAACACCAAATAATCCTATTAAAGAATGGGATACAGAATTGAAGAAAGAATTCTCAATAGAGGAAATCAAAAAGGCTGAAAGACACTTAAGAAAGTGCTCAATATCCCTAGCTATCAGAGAAATGCAAATGAAAACAACATTGAGATACCAACTTATTCCTGCCAGAATGGCTAAAATTAGAAATACCAATGACAACTTATGCTGGAGAGGATGTGGAGAAAGGGGAACACTCCTCCACTGCTGGTGGGAGTGCAGGAATTTTGGAGATCAGTATGGTGGTTTCTCAGGAAAATGGGAATTAGTTTACCACAGAACCCAGCAATTCCCCTCTTAGGCATATACCCAAATGACCCACATCCATGCAACAAAGACATGTTTTCAACTATGTTCATAGCAGCATTATTTGTAATAGCAAGAACCTGGAAGCAACCTAGATGCCCCTCAACTGAAGAATGGATAAAGAAGATGTGGCACATCTATCCAATGGAATACTACTCTGCAGAAAAAAAATAGAATCTTGAAATTTGCAGGCAAATGGATGGAATTTGAAGAAACCATCCTGAATGAGATAACCCAGTCACAAAAAGAAGAACATGGTATGTACTCACTCATGTATGGATTTTAGACCTAGAACAAAGGTCTAAAATAGGATCACCATCCTATAATTCATACCACTAGAGGAACTGGGATACAAGGTGTATTCTAAGAGATTCCTTTAAGGTCCCTCACAAAAGGGGGAAGAGACAAGTCCCTCAGAGCATATGGGAAGTGATGGAGGCAGTGAATGGAGAAACTAGGGGGCAGAGAACTAGGAGAAAGAGAAGGGAGGAGAGGAAAGCATGTCGGACTAGGAAGATTGAGTCAGGGTAGTAATAGAAGACAGAAAAGAGAGAAAGAACATAAAAGAGGGAGCCATTATTGGTTTGAAGAGAAAACTGAACTTAAGAAAGGTCTAGAGACCTCCAAGACTGACTTCAACTAACAATATGAGCAACTGTGGAAAAGCTACCATAAATACCCTTCCCTGATAGTAAGATCATCAACTAAATTATCCACCATCATGGAGCCCTCATCCTGTTGGAAACAGAAGTAAACACCCATAACTAAACACTGAGTCGAACTAGAATCCAGGTGCAGAGAGATGGGACAAGACCAGGTTGCAGAAACACACAAAGACAGCTGACCTGAACAAGGAGGAGCTAATGGGCCCTCCCAGACTGATAGCTGGGAATCCAGCATGGGACTGACTCAGACCCCCTGAATATGGGTCTCAGCTAGAAGGACTGAGGAGTCTAAGGGACCTCAGATAACCAGGATGTATTCCTGATGCACAAAAGTACCTTGTGGACATATTCCCCATGGAGGGATACTTCCTTAACCTAGAGAAGCCCTAGTCCCTATTTCAAATGACTTGACAGATATTCATGACCCCACCTGGATAGCATAGCCCTACATGTGGAATGGGGGTGGGAGAGTGGGAGGGGAGGTTGGTCAGGGTGCATGTGAGGGGGGAAGAGGATAAGAGGGAGGGAGGGGAAGGTGGGATGTAAAATTTTTAAATTATATTATTAATAAAAAATTTGATCTTTAAAACAAATAGTAGTAGCATTTCCATTAAATTAATAGGACATTGGTGAAGGCAGTAGATAACCTAAAACAAAGTTTCTTCATTCTTTCTTAGATGGCAAAGAGGTAACTAATCCATGCTATACTATATAAGGTGTTCTTTTAAATGGTATTGATAATTATTCAGTATTGCTTTTAATATTCTCGTGTCATGGGATTCTCAAGTTCATCATTCTTTAGTTTTTGAGGCTGAGAGATGATATTTTTAAATTTGCTTATCATATAATGATTTATTACTGTAAAAGTAACTTTAATTGACTGTGGCTCTAAGTGGGACTTCAGTTTAATTTCTTGGTCTTTCAGCTGTCTTGATTATATACTGTATGAAGTTTTGATCATGAAGTGACTAAAATTGTAAACAAGTCACCGTCACCATATATACTTAGATATAATAAGCCATAATTGTTAATACTGATATATTTTATATATTTTGTTTGTGAACCATAGAAATTAGAGTTATAATTGAGAAGATTGGAGGTATGAATAAAATGATTTGGAGGGTCTAATAAAGAAAGAATTAAATGCAAATGAAGGAAGCAAGAAAGGCTTAGTTGATTCCCTTGCCTGACACATATCTGAGCAATCTGGTTGTGCTAACTCATCATTACTAACTTGCCTATCAGAAAATCTTAATTTCTTTTGTCAACTGACTCACTGCAAAGCAATCATATTTCCACTTATTTCAATCTTTAACATACTTCTCCTTTTATTACTTAGTAGATTTTATTTCCAGATGGCAAAGGAAAATGGTTGGGTTCCTTCAACTACCCACTTCCATGCCTCCAAGTGTATATTTGACTGTATCCATTCTTTCCACCTCTTAGGTGCTTAGGTATTTAAAATGGCGCCCTCACGAACAGGATTAGTATTGTTTTAGAAGAGGGATGAGTGATTGATGTCTTTCTGTCATGGGACATTATGTAAAAAGTATTGGGGAGGCAGATGTGTTCACCAGAAACTAGTTTGGCAGCACCTTGGTATCAGGCTTCTGAGCCTCCAAAATGGTTTGTGAGCTACATAGTTGTTATAGAATACAATCCTCCAAGCAGAGCAGCAGCAATTTCCCTCCTATCAGCTGTGTCTACTTTTGAGCACGCATCATGTTTGGACCTGTTGACTGTTGGCATTTCTTGAGAGAAGAGTGTGTGTGATGGGTCATTGGACCCTCATCTGAGATTCTGGGTCCTCCTGTCTTTCATTTGTGCAATTCTGAGCTAATAGCACGTAGTGCCAGAAGAGGTGCTAAGTATATAGGTTGGAGAAGGTTAACTGGAGACTCTGTCTTTATGGTTATGGGGAAACTATCATATGTGCTGGATGAAAATTTCCCACCCATACACTGATTAAAAAAAAAAAAAAAAAACCAAACCAAAACCAAAACCAAACAATCACCTCCCAAACCATGATCATGCTCTGTAAGTGAGGTCAATACATCCATTGGTTCCCAGGTTGAACTTTGGTGGACTATTTCCTAAGTCCCTCTCCCCTTCTCCCATGCTCCCAATTTGCTCAGGGGATCTTGTCCCTTTCCTCTTCTCCTGGGGACCATATATGTCTCTCTTGGGGTCCTTCTTTATTGTGATTTAATAAGAATCAGGATAAACAATTAGGCCGAACAGAAGTTTATTAAGGGAGAAATAACTCACAACATAGGCAGATGCACGCGGCGGGTTCCAGCAGATCCTGAGCCTTCCAGCGTTCACCACCCAAAAGAGGCAGCCCGACCCTCTCCCAACCTTTTCTCTCCGCTCCCATCCGGCCCTGTCTCCGCCCCAATGGGCATGGCCTAAGCCACAGGTGCAGACAAGGTGAATATCTCGCTACAATTCCCCTTTTAGTCTAAAGAAAAGATTTGGGTTTGATACAAAACTATATACAAAACAGTGAATAACAAGTGTGCTCTAAGAAAAGGAAAATTGAGAACAAAAGGACCTACATATCTAGTCCTAGGATGAAGACATAACGCAGTTTACAATAGAGTTATCCTAAGCTAGAAAGCTTAAGCCTAGTACCTAATCTATCTAACTAGGAAGAGAGAATAATAGTTGTGATGGTTTAATCTACAACCTCATCAAGACCTGAGAAGGAAAATAGCAATACTAGGATAGACAGGAAGTGCGGATGGGCAACTTCCAAAAGATGCCTCAAAGACAGAAACAGCAAGCTACCTGGACAGTCACCCAAGGTCTCAGAGCAATGTTGGTACAGCCAGTTTTGGCTAAGGCCAAGAGTACCTGACAGATCACAACAAAAGCAGGGAGGAAGAAAGGCTGTCTTACCCTGACTTGGCAAGGTTCAGCAGTCTTCTGTTTGTCTCCTGCAAGCACATAGGACCGCATGTCCAGATCAGTTGTCAAGGTAGGGGCAGTTCCTTGCCCAAGAGGCCATGGCCGAAGTGAGGGTAAACTCCAGAAGGAGCAACGACAGTGTCCAACATACTTTCGGGAAAGTGCATGGTGCTGTCAGGAGCAACAGTGTCTCATGTCAACGGAGTACTAATATTAAAACATTTAAATGCCGTGTTCTGCAGGTCTATGAAGTGATTGGAGATTAAGCATCTATTGCTGACTAATCTCATAGGCAAAGGAAACACGGGTGAGGATGATCTATAATACTCAGGAACTTAGCTAAAAACCTGATTAAAACTTCCTTGAGAAAAGCAAGGATACACACCTAAACAATATAATTATGCACATGTAAATTCCTAAAGTAGAGGTAGAGTAGAAATGTCTAGACAAGAGGGCAGCAAGATAAATATCCTAAACTGTATCAATATACAAAATGTCTTGAACTCAAACAAAGTATACATACATAGAATATAGCGAGAATAATGTGCATGAAACATAAATGGAAAGATTTCACACAATATGACAAAATATAATATACAATTCTTCCAGTACATAGATTACCACAGATAAGAATATATAACAGTGTAAGCTGAAATATTAATATCTCACTCTTACTAAACAATTCACAAGAAGGTAGGCCAATCTACCTATATCATTCTGAACCATACCTTTCCCAACCATACCCTATTCCTGTCTAAAAGAGATAACCGAGTCTAAATATCACTTTCCATACCCAACCCCAAGTAACTAAAACCAACCCTATGAAGATGAATATTATCCCTAAATTCCAAGAGTGGGGAGAGGGGCGTCGTTATCTTAAGATTATTTCCTGCTGAAATGGGACGATGATTGCTCCATGGGATCCTGTAGGAAGAAAATGTTTAGCAACCAAATTTTTCAACAGAATTGGCTGTGACATATGTAGGTATTCATAGTGTGGCAGAAAATGCTTGACTGAAGTTCTTTTTGGAACTCTGGCCAGGTTGTAATAAGAAGGTGCATCATTACAGCTAGCTAGTCAGGAGTTGTCTTGAGCAAAGCAGTCCCAAACCGGTTAAAGGGTGAAGTTTGTAGTTCAGATGCATCAGGGTGAGTAGAATGGAAATGTCCATTTGGGGCCCCATCTTCCTTCCGGAGTGTTCAAAGATTGCTGTTGGGAACTGTTATTATTCCTTGTGGAAAACTTAAATATCAATATCAAAGTAAAATTTTCAAGTTTTACGGTATGCATTAGGGGAAAGGCAACAATAAGCATTAACATGTATAAGAGAAAATGAGGATTTCAGAGAGAAAAAGTGCATATAAACATATGAGTCCTTAGATTTTGTTTTCTTCTGCCTTACATCAATTGGCTTCGTGATATAAAGCAGAAACTGTGAATTCAATCTTAACAACATGCTTGAATTTAGAGAAGGAAAGCCAAATCCAACTCCAAAGCCAGCATTGATTTATATGAATCGGGACTACAGGAATACCAAATAGCGAAGAGAAATAGATTTCCATATAGAAACAGTTTATTAGACTTAAATATTTTTACCATAAATCAGATTACTCTTCATTAAATGATTCTTTCTGGAGAGCTGTCTTCTGTAGGTACCTACATGTTCCTTGTCTCTTGGTTGTTTGAAGATAGGTGTTCTCTGTTTTACTGTAAAGACAAGAAAAGAACACTTCCCCTACCTTTGAGAGGTCTCCACACATTTTGTGGGACCCAATTTGTTGAATGACTTGTCATTCCTCTTCAGTAAGATGTTTCTCTTGTTCAACTCGGATCTTGATCAACTTAGACGGTATCCATAGCTTTTCTTCTCCTGTAGATACAAATGTGAAACCCCTACCCCAACGTAACACATATCCTGGTTTACATACTGAGGTCAATACATCCTTGAAGTACACCGGGTGATTTAGTTCAGAAGTTTTTTCTATTGTCCAGTGCCTTTCAGCAGCTGTTTGTCCTTTTTCATTAGCATTAAGAAAGTTTAATGTTAATAAAGCATTATGTAATCTGTGTTTGGGTGTCTTGGTTATTCCTGCCTGTCTATGGAGCATTTCCTTTAAGGTACGATTGGATCTCTCAATTACTGCTTGTCCTGTAGGATTGTGTGGTATACCAGTTATGTGCTTTATGTTATAATATTCAAAAAACTGTTTCAATTTGTTGGAAACATATGCCGGAGCATTGTCAGTTTTTATTTGTGCAGGTATGCCCATAATGGCCATTAACTCTAATAGGTGTGTAATAACAGACTCAGCCTTTTCAGAGCTCAGAGCAGTAGCCCATTGAAACCCTGAAAATGTATCTATAGTATGGTGCACATATTTTAATTTTCCAAATTCTACAAAGTGAAACACATCCATTTGCCATATTTCATTTCTTTTTATACCTTTAGGGTTACTGCCTGGTGGTAAAGGAGTTTGGTTATAGAATGAGCAAGTAGGACATTTCCTTATTATTTCCTTGGCTTGTTGCCAAGTGATAGAAAAGTCATTTTTCAAACCTTTGCTGTTCACATGGTGTTTCTTATGAAACTCTGATGCTTCTAGCACACTTCCTATCAATAACCGATCAATTTCATCATTGCCTTGTGCTAGAGGACCTGGCAGACCCGTATGGGATCTAATATGTGTTATATACATAGGATGAATCCTCTTTCGGATAGTATCTTGTAACTGTATAAACAATGAAGTTAAGTCTGTACCATCAGGAATAAATTCTGCAGTCTCAATGTGTAAGACGACTCTTTCTGCATATTGAGAGTCAGTAACTATATTGAGAGGTTCTGTAAAATCCATAAGTACCATGAGAATGGCATACAATTCTGCCTTTTGTACAGAATTGTAAGGGCTTTGAACCACTTTACTTATTTTACCTGATTTATATCCTGCCTTACCTGATTTGTTTGCATCAGTGTAGAATGTATGAACTCCAGAGATAGGTGTTTTTCTTACAATGCGTGGAAGGATCCAAATCGTTTTCTTTATGAATTTTATCCTTTCATTTTTGGGATAATTGTTGCTAATCATTCCCAAAAAGTTACTGCATGCTCTCTGCCAATATTCATTATCTTTCCATAAGGAGGAAATTTCCTCATTAGTCAAAGGTACTATGATTTCTGCTGGGTCCCTTCCTGTCAGTTGACGAAGTCTTAATTTACCTCTTATAATCAGGTCAGAGATCTTTTCTATATATGTTTTTAGTTTTTTATTCTGTTTATGTGGTAGAAATATCCATTCTAATATGATATCTTCCCTCTGCATCAAAATCCCTGAAGGATATTCTCTAGATGGTAATATAACCAGAATACAGTCTAATTTTGGATCCACACGGTCCACATGTGCTTCTAATATCCTCTTTTCTACCCATTCTAATTCCTTTTCAGCCTCAGCTGATAGTATTCGTGGACTATTCAAGTCTTTGTCCCCTTTTAGGGTCATTTTTAAGTTTTTCAAATCATGCCCTTCTACTCCAATAATAGTTTGTAGTTGAGAGATCTCTCCTAGTAATTTTTGAAGATCATTAAGAGTCTGGTAACGATCTCTCCTAATCTGTACTTTTTGTGGTCTAATTTTCTGTAGACCTATTTTGTATCCTAAGTAGTTGATAGAATCTCCTTTTTGTATTTTTTCAGGAGCAATTTGTAATCCCCAATGAGGTAAAACTTCCTTTAATTTCTCAAACATTTTTTCTAATGTTTCTATTTTAGAATCAGCTAACAATATATCATCCATGTAATGATAAATTATGGATTGTGGAAACTGTTCACGAATTATTTCCAGTGGTTTTTGTACAAAATATTGGCATAGAGTGGGGCTATTTAGCATTCCCTGTGGCAAAACCTTCCATTGATATCGCTTCACCGGTTGAGAATTATTATAATTAGGTACCGTGAAGGCAAATTTCTCTTTATCTTGTTCCTGTAAAGGTATAGTGAAGAAGCAATCCTTTAAGTCAATAACTATAATAGGCCATTCCTTAGGTATCAAAGAAGGCAAGGGCATTCCAGGCTGTAGAGAACCCATTGGCTGAATAACTTTATTGATGGCTCTCAGGTCTGTAAGCATTCTCCATTTACCAGATTTCTTTTTGATAACAAATACAGGAGAATTCCAAGGGCTGGTTGATTCCTCGATATGTCCAGCATTTAGCTGTTCCTGTACCAGGTTTTCTAAAGCTTCTAACTTCTCAGAGGTCATAGGCCATTGCCCTACCCAGACAGGTTCCTCTGTTAACCATTTTAAGGGTAGGGCTTTTGGTTCCTCTGTTTGTTCAGCGCTTGCATTCTGTTTTTGTACAGCCTGGATATTTGGTGTCTGTCTTGAATAGTACTTTATAACACCCTTTCCACAATCATGAGGTCGTTTATGGTTCCTATCCATTATTGGAAGAATGTTAATCTGTGTATTCCATTGCTGTAATAGATCACGACCCCATAAATTTATTGCTATATCGGCCACATACGGTCTCAACCTTCCTCTCTGTCCTTCTGGTCCTACACATTCAATCCATCTCGTGCTCTGTTTTACCTGAGACAGGGTTCCAATCCCTAAGAATTGAACATTTACCTCTTGCAGGGGCCATCTAGGAGGCCAGGATTTATCAGTTATGATAGTTACATCAGCTCCCGTGTCCAGTAAACCTTCAAACAGTCTGTTATTCATTTTAACTATCAATCTAGGCCTATGACTATTTATAGAGGTTTGCCAAAATATACGCTTTTTGTTTCCTTTACTCAAGTTTGATTCAAATTCCATCTTTAGTATGTCATCCAGAGCAGTATGAGTTTTTACAGTAGGCACTGGATTTTCTAATCGTCCTGTGGGAGATTGTCCTCCATTGTGACTGGGAATGTCCGGACCACCTTTGGCTTGGGGGCTTTCGAGAGGCCCCCCAAGGAGTTTCCCGATGGTAAAGGGTTTCCTTGCTTGTCTCTGGTCGATCTACATTCATTGGTCCAGTGTCGGCCTTTGCCACACCTTCTACATAACCCAGAAGGCTGAGGCCTTCTGTTAGATTCATTCCTGGGAGTGTTATTTCTAGAAATAATTTGCCTACAATTTCTTTTTAGATGTCCTTTCCTACAACAGTTAAAACATCTGACATTGTGATATCTTTTCAGCCCTTTGGAGATGGCTTCTCCTAGCCAAGCTGCTATGTCCTCATAGTTAGAATCTCTGTTATCCTGATGTCTTCTCGGATTTTTAGATGTGGCCTCTCCTACCCAAGCATCAGTGTCAACATAGTTAAAACCTCTGTTATCTTGATGTCTTCTCATACCATTAGATATGGCCTCTCCTACCCAAGTTTCAGTGCTATTATCATTATATTCCATGTTGGCTGTATATAGAACCCAGTCATCTAAAGGTGCTGATCGAGTTTTTAAAGGCCAAAGCACTTGTTTGCATCGAGGGTTCCCATTCTCATAAGCTAATGTTTTTATAAGTACTTCCCTAGTTTCTATGTCTGCTACCTCTAATTGCACTGCTCTAGACAATCTTTCTAGAAATGAAGTAAATTTTTCCTCTTGGTCCTTGCCTTATCTTGACATAGGATTCTATCTTTTCCCCTACTTCATGAACCTTATCCCAAGCATTCAGAGCTGCTGTACTGCATAGAGACAAGATATGTTCATCATAGGCAGCTTGGGTTTCTGGGTCAGCATAAATACCCTCACCAAGGATTTTATCTTGGGAAGCTTTATAACCTTTCTTCAAGCTCTGAAGTTCAAGAGCTTTTGCTTCCTCTCTCCATAAAGCCCTCCATTCTAATTGAGAGGAGTTTTCAAGGACAGCGGATATCAATTGATCCCAATCCTTAGGGGTTACCTTGTTATTCCTTGCCCATGATTCTATTAACTGCTTCACATATGGTGAATTCATACCATAAGAGACTATTGCTTCCTTTATACCTTTTAAATCTTTCATACTTATTGGTTCCCACTGATAGGCAACACCACCTTTTGGGTGTTTTTTCGTTTCTGGTTTTTCATTAACAGATACAGGGAAAACTCCCCTGACCCTAAATGGTGTAGAAAATTTTAACACTCTTTCATGCCCTGTTCCCTGTAGTTCTCCTTCTGATATGTCAGATTGATGATCTTCAAAGGCCTGAAATCTATTCACCATTGTTTCTTTGAGTGTCTGAACTTCTTGAACCACATAAGTTTCTAGAGACTTCATTGCATCAGTCAGTTTATTACTTTCTCCAACTACAAATGATTCCATGTTTTTAATATTCTCATCCTTAGATATAATCTGAATGGCATGTAAACTGCCTTCCAGAAACAACGTTCTATCTGCCAGCTTGTCATTATCCTCAGACATGGAACAGATTCTATCTGCTAATCTTTCCATCTGATGTTCCAGTTTTTTAACCTTATTAGTAGATTCGTCCAACCAGGAACAAGCCATTTCTGCTAGCATGGTAATGCATTGCATTGTTTCTGTTTGGTTGTTGAGTTATCAGCTATGAAACAAATTCTGTTTTCTAGTTGGTCATTTTTATGTTCCATGTTTTGCATTCTATCTGTCAGCTCTCTATCGACATCTTCAATGTTCTGAACCTTTTCCTCTAAACATTTTATATTTTGCATTCTAATTTTAAGCTCTCCCTTTTTTCTAATAATTCTATGTTTTGCGTTCTAATTTTCAGCTTCCCATTGTCATTTTCAATATTCTGAACCTTTTTTTCTAAGGATTCTATGTTTTGCGTTCTAATTTTCAGCTCTCTATTATCATTTTCAATATTCTGAACCTTTTTTTCTAAGGATTCTATGTTTTGCGTTCTAATTTTCAGCTCTCCGTTATCATTTTCAATATTCTGAACCTTTTTTTCTAAGGATTCTATGTTTTGCGTTCTAATTTTCAGCTCTCCATTATCATTTTCAATATTCTGTGTTCTGTTTCTCAGCTCTCTATTGCCATCTTCAATATTCTGAATCTTTTCTTCTAAACATTGTATGTTTTGCATTCCAATTTTAAGCTCTCCGTTGTCATTTTCAATATTCTGCGTTCTGTTTTTTAGCTCTCTGTTGTCATTTTCTACAATTTGAATCCTTGTTACTAACTCTCTTATGGTTTTTACAAGTTCCTTATTATTTTCCCTAGTCTCAAACCATTTCTTTAAAAATATCATGTTTCCTAGCTTCTCTGGAGGTGTGGATTGTAGGCTGGTGATCCTTTACTGTAATATTCACATGTGAGTGAGTACATGCCATGACTGACTTGGTGGCAAAGCTGAAAGACCCGAGGAGGGAACTTAGCTCTTAGCTTATGACATCTGAGTTGACATCATGTCTGATTACATCACAGACATGTCATGATGTGCCTTAATAGAGGAATAACAATACAATTTATGTGTGTGTATTTATGGTGGTTTGAAAGAAAATGGCCCCCAAAGGGAGTGGCACTGTTAGGAGGTGTGGCCTTATTAGAGTAGGTGTGGTCTTATTGGAGGAAGTGTGTTATTGTAGAGGTAGGCTTTGAGGTTTCATATATGCTTGAGCCATGTCCAGTGACACAAAATACTTCCTGTTGCTTGCATATCAACATGTCACAGTTCCTTCTAAAGCACCGTGTCTGCCTGCATGCCATGATGCTCCTTGCCATGATAATAGATTAAGCTTCTAAACTGTAAGCAAGCCACCCCAATTAAATGCTTTCTTTTTAAGAGTTGCTGTAGTCATGGTGTCTCTTTACAGCATTAGAAACCCTGACTAAGAAGTTTGTAAAAAAAAATGTGGAGTAATTCTGTGATAAGCCTGATCATGTTTTTGTTTGGAGGAATTTTGACTTTGGTATTTTGGATTGTAAAAGTAGTAGAATGCTTTAAGCATCACTTAATGGGCTATACTAGTAGCAACATAGAAGACAATGGTGCTGAGAATGATTTGAACTGTCACGGGGAACGGTCTCACTCAAGAGGTTTTAGAGGAAAAGAATATTAATGTGTTACCTAGAGATCACTTTTGTGTATTTTGGTGAAGAAAGTGGTTGCCTTTTGACCTTGTCCAAATAATCTACCTGAGGCTAAAGTGAAGAGATTTGAATTAACTCCATTGTCAGAGGAAATCTAAACACAACCTAGTAGAGACTCTGTTGTGTGATTATTAGTGGAAGCTCTAATGGAGATTTATAATAAAGAGGAGCAAGCTGATCAGGATAAATTACAAAATGTAAAAGAGAAGCAGAAAGGAGCAGCAAGAAATGGAATGGAGTTAAGTCCCGTGTTTAAGGAGATAAATGAATTAAGTAATGGAATAAAGAGAGTGGTGACCTCAGGGGCAGCTAAGTTTCCAACTTGTTAAAAGGAATTAAATAAAAATTTAGAGCTGGGAATGGTTTGGAGTGCCTTTAAGCCCAGTTCTCTGGAGACTGAGGCAAGCAGAGCTCAAACTAGGAGGCCAGCTTGGTTTACAGATAGAGTTCAGGACAGCCAAGCTTTGGCAGTGAAGGAAACCATGGAAAACAGAAAGCTGGTGAGGATGTAATTGAACAAGGTGTCATGGTCCACCCTAGTACGCAGCAGAACTTGGCAGCGCTGGCTGTGTGGTTCTGGAGTTAAGGATAGAAGAAAAGGGCTATGGAATTTGCCTCTATGTCTAGGAAAAGCCACCGAGGCTGGCATGTGTCATTGAATGAAAGCCTAGAGAGGCCATTGAATGAAGCTGTGAAGTTGAAACCTGGATTGCCTTGGAGACCCCAAGATGTTAGAAATGCCAGAGCGATGGGAGACCTGCTGAGTAAAGCTGCTAACAGAGATTGCACTTTACACATATATATATATATATATACATATATATATATATATATATATATATATATATATATATATATCTCACAATTTTAAACCTTAGGATCTTAAACTTGATTCATGGAAAAAGTCACTAGGTTTTTTTTAAAAGTTCCTAAATTTTAAAGATTTGTTTAAAGATTTTTTTTGTATAAATTTTATAAAAAAGATAGGAAAATTGATATTGTGGGTGGAAATATCACTAAATCACACTTCTATAGAATTATTATTATTGGTATTAATTATGTACTTAGAGACAGGCTTTCTCTATTTTGCCCTGCCTGTCCTGGAACTAACAAAGTAGATCAGTCTATCCACAGGGTCTTCTATAAATAACTCCAATCATTTGAAACCCTTTCAATATTTTATATCTGTAAAGACTTAATCTTCCTTCTTTTCTAACATATCCTTGGATTCTGTGATAGAGGTCCTCCACTGCTTGACTCCTGCTCTTTGCTCTCTTCTATACGATCCTAGTTTCTCATTTAGCTTTTAGACAGATACTTTAGATCACTCTCCTATAAATCCTTCCTCCCTGCAGTTGCTATGCAGATTCCCTAGCACATGATGCTGATGACACCCAGTGGCAAAGCAAAGAGAAAGCAGCCCATAAATGGACAGCTCTTGAATCCAGACATAATCGAAGATTTGCATCAAATACTATTAGTTTCAATCTCTGCAAAATGCAATCCTTTCCTTGGGCTGGTACTGTACCATCCAAAATGCTATTAATGAACTGGACCCTGTCACTGGCTTCCTTATCAGGCCTATGTAGCAAAAAGTATTGATGTGTGCTACTGCAGTTGAGATTGCCAATTCACCCATGTGCAAGTTATTTACTTAAACAGTCATTTCCACCCATATGACCATACTAAAAACTCCTATGGAAGCATTCTTTGTTATCTCTAACAACTTCCTAAATAATTGATTAGGCTGGTATTTCAAGAGATGTCTTTTTATGATTTATCACTACAATGGCTTCAAGCTTTCTCAAGTCTCCAACTTCCTACAGGAGGAAGCCATCTGTAGTCAGTTAATTCTGAAACCAGTAAAATCCCTGGTGATACATGAGCATCTTTATACTCATTGTAAGCAGGGTAGGCAAGCACAGCAGGCATCTATTTCAGTGCCACATACTCAGGAACTTCTGAGACAGAAAGAAGTGTGCAGATACAATCAATTCCAAAACAACTTCATTGAATTTCTCTTCCAAATGTGATTTTCCCACAAATACACACCAAAAACGCATGCTGTGTCCTTGACAAAAGAACAAACATTTGCTGACATTGAACTGACTGAATCAGAGTCTCATTCTATGAGCAAACTCAATAATATATCGTTACTCCATCGTCCTTCATAATTGTATGTCATGACTCCCTTTAATAATGTATTGTTGGATAATCCCCAAATCCAAACTCAGAAGCAATGCATCAACAAGTTGCATGCCATCTTTTTCAATTATCTTTTTCAATTATCTTGTATTACTGTACTGTCTGGTTTTGTGTGACACAAACTACAGTCATCAGAGAGGAAGGAGCAACAGCTGAGGAAATGCCTCCATGAGATCCAGCTGTAAGGCATTTTCTCAAGTTGCAATCAACGGGGGAGGGCCCAGCCCATTATGGGTGGTGTCATCCCTGGGTTGGTGATCCTGGGTTCTCTAAGAAGGTGGGTTGATTGAGCCAGAGGAATCAAGCCAATAAGCAGCGCCCATCCATGACCTCTGCATCAGCTCCTGCCTCCAGGATCCTGCCCAGTTTGAGTTTCTATCCTGACTTTCGATGGGGATGTCTTCTGTACATATGTTTCTCTTATTGGTTAATGAATAAAGCACTGTTTGGCTAGTGGCCAGGCAGGAAAGATAGGCATGGCTACTAGATGAAGAGGATTCTGGAAAGTGTAGGCAGGGAGGAGTTGTCATGTGAGCCCAGGAAGAGAGGACATAAGTCAGGCATTCTCTGGTAAGATAAGACCATGTAGAAATGATCAGATTAATATCAATGGGTTAATAATTAAAACAGAGCTAGCCAATCAGAAGCCCCAGTCATCAGCCAACAACTTATAATTAATATAGTCTCTGTTTGTTTATTTGGGACTGAAGCAGTGGCAGGACCAGGCATTGGGCCATAAAACTCAAGCTTATAGATTTCCTTCAGTGATGAACAGTGACATGGAAGTGTAAGCCAATTTAACCCTTTCCTCAACTTTGTCATGGTGTTTCATAGCAGCAGTGGAAGCCTTAACAAAGGCAAGAACTTCTCTAAATCCTTAACAGACTCACAGGTCGAGTTAAATAACTGCAATACAAAGGGCTGGCCAGCTTCTCCAGTCCAGGGCATTCCTGCCTGAGTACAGTGCAGACTGAGCCTGCCTGGAAAGTCAGAAACACCTGTTCCAGGCACCTGCCTGCCAGGAAATGCGAGACAGAACTAAGGAGCCCTGGTGTATAGGAAGAGCTTAGCACAAAACTCCTTGTTTTTGAAAGAGGAAATTATCCTGGTTGTTTTATTAGAGATAGATAGGTGATAAATGAATAGCTAGATAGAGATATAGATATAGTAGTTTGTTTTGTTTTAAAGTTAGGCTCCCCTGTACCATCTTATTCCATTCTGAAATACTTGCTGTCAGTATTGCAGCCCTCTATGCATTCCCAGGACATATCTTTCACTGGTTTTCTGGCTTTCCTGCCATGCTGGAGTACATAGTAACTTCCTAAGAATGAGACATCACGTCTGAATTTCTAAGTTCTAGCCATACCAAGAGTGTAGCAGAAATAGACCAGTTGTAAAGAGGCATTTGCATGAAAGAAAATGGGATGCTTACAGTCACCATCCAGGAGATAACTAGTAAAGTAGGCCCAGAAGATGAAGATTGTAACAGCTCCAAGAAAGGCTATGGAAGCAACCTCTGGAAGGGACTCTGATGGTTAGTCTAGACCCTTGCTGGCTTTGGCTCAGGCCATAAGCTTGCCACTGCATATAGAACAACAAGGAACATAGGAAGATGGAAATCCCTACAATAAAGAATTTTGTCAAAACTGAGTGTCCAAAATCCAGGCTGTGTTCATTGTATTTCCAATGTACAAATTGTGATTATTTTGCTATTATACTTACCACCTAGACTGGTTAATATTGAGTTCTAGGTGAAAAGTAAACCCTTAAAATGTTGCTTCATTTTCTTCCAGCATTCTGTATTGGTTTAAGGAGTAAGTTCTAGAACAGCCAAGGCTACACAGAGAAACCTTGTCTCAAAAAGTATGTGTATGTATGTTTATGTGTAAGTATATGGATTTGTGAGTATGGCTGCCTCCATGGTCTATAATAGGGCATCAGATCTCCTAAAACTAGAGTTTCAGATGGTTGTGAAAGACCCCAGAAGAGGACTTCCCTCCAGGAAGAGACCCCTGGACCCAAAGACCAAGCCGAGACCACGGATGCGGATGCAAACTTCAAGAGGTTTATTTGAGATACACAGGTACCTGTGGGCGACAAAGTCTCTCGGAGGACTTGCGCACCCACAGGCTGGGGAGAGGGACTTTTATAGGGCTGGGTAGCAAAAGCACAGGTACAGAAGCAAGATGCATAGTTACAGGGGTCCCATTGGTCAGCTCAAATAAGGCGTTGAGTCATCCGAGGACAAGCCTCTTACGTGTTTGGGGATCTGATAATAGCTGACTTAACTCATGTTTGGGTTTTTCTCCGAACTCTCTGCTCCCCTCCCCAGGCCAGATGTGGCAGCCTGTGAGTACTGACCTTGTCTTGTACTTTTACTTGTTTATGTGGAAGCCTTGCAAAATGGCGTTACCATTGCTAAGCCAGGCCTTAAGCTATTAGCCTTGAGTGGGGGTCTTTCAGTTGTGAGCAGCCTGAAGTGGGTGGTGCTAACCAAACTTGTGTCCTCTGGAAAAGAAACAAGTATTCTTTACCATTGGGCCATTTATCCATCCCTTGTGTGTTTACTAAATAAAAAAGATTGGCCTGGCTGAAATAGACTCCAGAAAACAAACCGTGGGTCCCAAATTAAGATTTTTTTTTTTTCAGTAATCCTGTGAAGGCTAAGTGTGTGTGTGTGTGTGTGTGTGTGTGTGTGTGTGTGTGTGTGTGTGTGTGTGCTATGAAGCTCTGGAGCCAAGGAGAGTTGTGCCAATTCTGAGAGCTTATCCAGTTAAATTAATATTTTCATACTTTTTAAAATTTGTTTAATCTAGTGTATGGAATTGTGACAATGATGCAGGAAAAAGGCAGACATTAGGATTCTTCCTCTCTGAAGGTAGACTAAACTGTAAATAATACATTTTCCTCTACTAACTTGCTTCCTAATTTCTTTTGAAAAACAAGGAAATTAAAGTGGTAGCCTCATGGGCCTAATGACCAAATTATGGCTACCTGTTAAAGCTGAAGGAAAGGAATGCAGTACTTCTTTTGTATTGCCTTAAGCACTGAACCTCTGGGTGTTCAAATAGTGGATGAAGCAAATTTTATCTTCATAGAGGTATTTGTACCGATAGGTCAGGTTTGGTGGCACATGCCTGTAATATCAGCACAAATGAGGCTAATACAGGAAGAGTGAATGACATGTTTGAGGTCAGCCTAGGCTGTAGTAAGATCCGGTGTGTATATGTGGATGTGGGATGGGGAGATTAAGAAAGAGAAATAATAAGATATCACTGACCTATAATCACTGATGAACACAACCATCTAGCCAATGACAGCTACATCATGAAATGAAAACTGAGTGCTGCTTGACATCATGTGCTTCCTAACAGAGGCATCCCACACACAGGAAGGAAGGAGGGAAGGAGGAAAGGAAGGAAGGAAGGAAGGCAGGAAGGAAGGAGAGAAGGAGGGGGAAGAGCAGGAGGGATGGAGGGAGAGTGAGGAAACAAGGAATGGTGTTCGTTTCTCTATAGACTATATGTCTTAATATTTGGGTCCCAAGTTGGTGGAATTGTTTGGGAAGTATTAGGAGGTGTAGTCTTGTTGGAGGAGGTATATCACCCAGGGATGGGCTTTGAGGTTTCAAACACCTACACCATTCTTAGCTATCTCCCCCTGTCTGGTACTTATGGATAAGATGTAAGCCCTAATTTACTGCTCAGCACTATGCCTGCCTGCTTGTTGCCATGCTGTCTGCCATGATGGTCATGCACCATGAGTCTCAAATTAAATGCTTTCTTTTCTAAGTTATAAAAAAAGTAACTAAGATACCCATGAAGCTTCTAAATCTCTAACAATTTACTGAATAATGTGGTAGGCGGGTGCAGAAATTTCTGTCCCACAAGCAGCTCCCAAAGAAACACACAGAGGCTTATATTAATTGCAAATACTTGGCAATATTGCAAGCTTATTACTAATGACTAACTAGCTCTTATATTTTAAGTTTACCCATATTCCTTGTTTATGCTTTGCCACCTAGCTCCAAGCTTGTTGCTTCATTTTCTACACATCCTCTTTACTTGGCAGCTGGCTTTGTAGCTGGATGGCTTTTTTGCATCCTGCTTAGTCCCACAAACACTTATAAAATAATCACTCAGCTGCTTAAAATTAATTGTGTTTGGCTAATGGTTCAGGCTTACTACTACCTGGCTATTGCAACTTAAATTAACCCATTTCTATTAATGTTATGTATTGCCATGTGGCTGTGGTGGTTACCTCATTTTCTTCATGTCTTGCTTCCTTGGAGGCTGGCTGGCATCTCCTCCTAATTCCACCTTCTTACTCTCTGTATCTGTGCTTGGATTTCCAACCTAGCTTTATTCTGCTCTGCTATAGGCCAAACAGCTTTATTCATCAACAAATAAAGGCAACATATATTCCCAGCATACAACAGGGCACCTCACACCAATAATTGGTGTTGCTTTCCTTTTCCCTTGAACTAAAAACACCTACCTTTCTATGTTATAGCAAAATTGCATTAAACTAAAAATCTTCTTTCTGCACAGAAAACAATTGGTGGCATGAAACAATCACCTGTTTCCAGGAGGTCTAAACCATTCCCTGAGTTTTGAAATATAGTTTCTCACCATTAAAAAGTAGTCTTAAACTGGGAAGAAGTGGCACATGCCTTTAATCCTGCCTCTGTCTCCAGAGGCAGGTGGGTCTCTGAGTTCTGTGTTCAAGGCTAGCATGGTATGCAGAGCGAGGTCCAGCGTAGACAGAGTTACATGGAGAAATCCTGTTCTGAAAACAAACAAACTAACTAAAAAGTAGTCTAGCTTCTTAAGAGTCAGAGTAATATCATGGGGGGGTATATTTTCAGCATTTCATTTATAGATGGTCTTTACCATAGAAAAGGTTAGTATATGGGTAACTCTTGTTATTTGATGAAAATAAGTGTGCAGCTTATCTGAAGATTTGATAATTACTTTATTGGTGTAAGTTGTATAAAGTAGTAGGATTTTGTGATACATTCACACATGCATATAATCTACTTTCATTATATTCACCACAGATTCTCTTTTTATACACCCCACCCAGGTCCTTTACTGCTTTCCTAATAGTCCTCTATTTCCAGGTCCCCACTATAACTTAGATTCTGTGCAAGAAGGAAAACGTGCAGTATTGTAATTTTGAGTCTGGCTACTTCACTTAAAATAATCTGCAATTCCATCCATTTCTCTTTCAAACAACAAAAGCTCACAATGTATGTATATACATGATTTTTCTCCACTCATTCACTGATGGACACAGAGGCTGTTTCCACAAGTTTGTAACTATGAGTAATGCGTCAATGGCCATGGGTGTGCAAGTACCTTTGGTATACACTGACTTCAGTTCCTTTGGATATCCCTTTGTTTGAACTGTAGGATGATTATATTTTTAATTTATTTTTTTACTTTAAAAATATTTTTTCTTGTTTTACATATTGATCTCAGTTCCCTCTCCCTCCCTCCCATGCACCCCCTTCCCCACCCACTCCACAAGAAGGGTGAGAGGCCTTCCAGGAGGGATTATTAGAATCTGTCCAGTCATTCAGGGTAGTGCTTAGGCCCTTACCCCTGTCTCTAGGTTAAGGGAGTATCCTTCCTCGGGGAATGTGCTCCCAAAGTCCTTCTGTGCACCAGGGATACATCCTAGTTCCACTGTCAGAGGTATTATAGACTGCCCAGGCCTTCTGAGACCACGTTCAGGGGGTCTGAGTCAGTCCTATGCTGGTTTACAAACTATCAGTCTAGGTTCCATGAGCTGTCTCTGTGGGCTTCTGTAGCCTGGTCTTAATCCCTTTGCTCATCAATCCTTCCTCTCTGCAACTGGGTTCCAGGAGTTCGGCTCAGGGTTTAGCTGTAGGTGTCTGAATCTGTTTTCATCACCTACTGGATGAGGGCCTTAGGATAGCACATAAGTTAGAGATCAATCATATTATGAGGGAAGGGCATTTAAGGTAGCCTCTCCACTATTGCTCAGAATGTTAGTAGCGGTCATCCTTGTAGGTCTCTGGATGTCTATTTTCTCTTTAAACCTATAATGGCTCCCTCTGTTATGGTATCTCCTTTCTTGCTCTCATCTATTTGTCCCCTGACTCAATTTTCTTGGTCCCTCATGTTCTTCTCTCCCCTCCTGTTTCCCCCTTTTCTTTTTCCTAACTCACTCTCCACTCACTGCCCCCCTCGCTCCCAATATGCTCAGGAGGTCTTGTTTGTTTCCCCTTCTGCGGGGGACCTTGTATGATTCTCTTAGGGTCCTCCTTGTATCCTAGCTTCTCGGGCAGTATGAATTGTAGGCTGGTGATCCTTTGCTTTATTTCTAAAATGCGTATATGAGTGAGTATATACCATGCTTGTATTTTTGTGACTGGGTTACCTCACTCAGGATGGTTTCTTCTAGTTCCATCCATTTGCCTGTGAATTTCAAGATTCCATTGTTTTGTTTGTTTGTTTTTTGTTTTCTCCCCCCCTGCTTCTGCCCCCACACCCCCACTAAGTAGTACTCAACTGTGTAACTGTGTAAATATACCACATCTTCTTTATCCATTCTTCAGTTGAGGAGCAACTAGGTTGCTTCCAGGTTCTAGCTACTATAAATAATGCTGCTACAAACATAGTTGAACAGATGTCTTTGTTGTATGGATGTGCATCTTTTGGTTATATGCCTAAGAGTGGGATTGCCAGGTCCTGTGATAGACTGATTCCCGTTTTCCTGAGGAACCACCATACAGGTGTCCAAAAGGCTGTACAAGTTTGCACTCCTACCAGCAGTGGAGGAGTGTTCCCCTTCTCTCCACATCTTCTCCAGCATAAACTGTCATTGGTGTTTCTAATTTTAGCCATTCTAACTAAGATAGTATCTCAGAGTTGCCTTGATTTGCTTTTCCTGATGGCTAAGAATGTTGAGCACTTAAATGTCTTTCAGCTACTTTGGATTCCTCTACTGAGGATTCTCAATTCAGTTCTGTAACCCACTTCTTAACTGGATTATTTGGTGTTTTTGTGACTAGCTTCTTTAATTTTGTATATTTTGGAGATCAGCCCTTTGTCAGATGTGGGTTTGGTGAAGATCTTTTCCCAGCCTGTTGGCTGCCGTTTGGTCTAGGCGACTGTGTCCTTTGTCTTATTAGAAGCTTCTCAGTTTGAGGAGGGCCCATTTAATAATTGTTCTCAGTGTCTGTGATGTTATGTTCAGGGAGTGGTCTCCTGTGCCAATTTGTTCAAGGGTACCTCCTACTTTATCTTCTAAAAGGTTCAGTGTGGCTGGGTTTTTGTTGAAGTCTTTGATCCATTTGGACTTGAGTTTTGTGCATGGTGATAGACACAGGTCTATCTGCAGTCTTCTACACAGCATCATCCAGTTGTGCCAGCAACATTTGTTGAAGGTGCTCTCCTCCTCCCAGTGTATACTTTTAGCTGTTTTGTCAAAAATCAGGTGTTCGTAGGTGTGCACGTTAATATCCAGATTTTAAAATCGATTCCATTGGTCTATCTGTCTATTTTTGTGTCAATACCAACCTGTTTTCAGGACTATAGCTCTATAGTAGTGCTTGAAGTCAGGGATTTCTCAAGTGCCTTTATTGTACAGGGTTGTTTTGGCTATCCTGGGTCTTTTGTTTTTTCATATAAAGTTGGTTATTATACTTTCAAGGTCAGTGAAGAATTGTGCTGGGATGTTGATGGGGATTGCATTGAATCTGTATATTGATTTTTGCAATATTGCCATTTTTACTGTGTTGATCCTACCTATCCAAGAGCATGGGTGTGGAGAAGTAGTTGAGAGTCCTACACCTTAAGTGTTCTGACTCACAGCCATGGCTTGAACAAATAACACTCAAAGCCCACCTCCCACAGCAGTGCACTTCTTCCAACAAGGCCACACCCACTCCATCAAAGCCACATCCCTCATAGTGCCACTCCCATTGGGGGTCATTTTCTTTCAAACTATCACATTCTGTGCTCTGGCCCCCAAAGACTTGTAGCCATATCATAATGCTAGAGTGCGTTCAGTTCAGCTTTGAAAAATCCCCGTATTCATCTGTAACGGCCTCATACTTGTTTTAAAGGCCAACTCTCTTCTGGGACTCATGGCAACCTCTTAGCTGTAATCCCCTTATAAGATTAAAATAAGAAAGCAGATCACGTACTTATAATTTATAATGGCACAGGATCTACATTAGCATTCCGAAACATAGTGAAGGGAGCATAGTGAGGAAATGCTGGACTAAAGCAAGGCTCAAAACCAGCTGAGCAAATCCCAAACTCTGCATTTCCATGTCTGATGTCGAAGCACTCGATTGCAACACACTTCTTTCTCTTGAGCTGGTTCCACTCACTGTTAGCTCTCCTTGGCAGGTAGGTATCCAACAACTCTGCCATCTCTAACAGCTTGGGGTCTGCAAGGCAATCTAGGCTTCAACTTCAAAGCTTTCCAAAATTTACTCTGAATGGGGGATGTCCTTCCCTTCTGTATATATGTTTCTATTACTGGTTGATGAATAAAACACTGATTGTTCAGTAGCCAGGCAGGGATACCAGATGAGACGCTGGGGAGAGGACATGGAGACTGAGCTGCCAGGGTAGCTACTGTAAAGGTAGGATGCCCAGGAAATTCTCCAGTAGGATAAGGCCATGTGGAAATACATAGATTAATATAGCCAGTAAGAAGCCTAAGCCAATGGCCAAACAGCTTATAAATACTATGTCTCTGTGTGTTTATTTGGGACAAAGCAGCTGTGGGACCAGGTAGGACAAAACTTCCTTCCACAGGCCTCTAGGCCTAGTTATAGACTCTGTCATTCAGGGTCAACCCTGACACATGCCAGGCCTCAGAGGCTTTTTTTCAGATGCAGAGGCAAATTCTATAACCTGTTTCTTCCACCATTAACTCTAAAGACAGAACCACATGGCTGAGTCTGCTGGAACACGACTTCCTTTTTAAATTACTTCTCCACATTTCTGTTTTTGCCTGTTACCTTACGCCTAAGCTTGGCTGACTTTGAATTTGCTCTATAGACCAGGCTAGCCTCAAATGCAGGGATCTGCCAGCCTCTGCCTTCCCAGTGACTGGATTAAAGGTGCGCATCATTTCACCCAGCTCTAAGCTTTCCTTTAATTCCTTTTCACACGTCTGAAACTTAGCTGGGCGGGATCTGAGTCTAAAGTCACCACCCCCTTTATGCCATTTCTCACTCTGCTTGTCTCCTTCAATACAGGGTTTTGCTATATCCCACTTCCTGGTGTACCTTTTCTCTATCTGCACATTTTGTATTTTCACTTGGTCAGCTAGCTTCTTTTCATTTTAAATCTTCATCAAAGTTAATACCAATGTCAGAGTCTATAACTAGGCTGTTTTGAGCTTATCTGTGCCAATGAAATTAATGAAAAACTTTTCACTTTTGCTTCAGGCAGACATTTTTGAGCAAGGGCAAAAACAAGCTGCATTCTTCACCAAAATATCTCGAGAATTCTTCTCCTCTGGAGCCACTTGAGTGACTCCCAGACAGTTCAAATAACTCTTTTATTACTCTCTTCCCTGCTCTCATTAGTAAAAAACACTAAGCAGTGCTTAAAACATTCCATTACTTTCCTAACCCAAAGTACCAAAGTCCAAATTCCTCCAACCAAAACTACGGTTAGGCCTAACCCAGCAATACCCAAGTCCCTGGTACCAGCTGGGTTTCTATTGCTATGAAGACACCGTGACCACAGCAACTTATTTATTTACTGGGGTGGCTTGCTTACACTGCAGAGTCTTAGTTCATTATTACAGTACTGGGACATGGTGGTGTTCTTGAAGACGTGGTCTGGAGAAGTCCTGAGACTCCTGCATTGGTGGAAGCAACAGGAAGTATTTTGTCTCATTGGGCATGGCTTGAGCATACGTGAACTCTTAGCCTCCACGGTGACCCATTTCCTCCAACAAGGCCAAAGCTACTCCAACATAACCCCACTTCCTAATAGTATCACTCCTTTTGGAGGCCATTTTTTCAAACCACCACAATATAAATTCTATGTCAGATATCTGTTTTACAAAAACTGTGTTAGCACATACTGGCAGGAGAGAAGAGAACAGTGATGATATTAGATTCTCAGATTGTTCAGTGACAGGTACTAGAATGGAAAATGAGGTAAAGAAAAGTAGGTCAGAGAAAAGTTTAAAAATAACAACAAAACTTGTTTGTTTGCTGGAGCCTATCTGAGCACAATAGGCCAGCCTACCCATGTGGGACCACCCGTAATTTCCACCTGCCTGGTCTCTGACCCCCACCACCGGTCTTCTACTGGAGTTCTGGGCCCCTCCCAGAGATTCAGCTATCTCTGCAGGTCCACCCTGAGTTCTTGCAGGGGGCTGGATCCTTGAACCCCATCACAGGGCCTCTATTAAGAGGCCCTACTCAGTTGGAGAGTGCCAGCTAGACCTGCCTATCAGTGCAGAAACATCCTGAGTATCAGCCCAGCCTTTGTCCCGGTCACCAGGCCTTGGCAACAGGCTTCCACTACAGGCCTTGGCTAGAGACCTTGGCTAGAGTTAGACCCGACTATCCCTGAGTAAACATCCTGCAGGCTAGACTCTGCCAAGGAGGCCTCAGCTCTCCTCTGGGGGAGCCTGAACTTTGATCACCATCGTCGGGTCCCTGCCTACAGAGAGACCTCCTAGAGCTTGGACCACCCAGAACTACAGACATTGAATGTTAAACCCACCTAAATCCATAGAGAGAGGGAGAAACCCCACCAAAACCTACTGGAAGAAGCTATGGGAAGACGGCAATACAAGAAAACACCTAACACCAGAAAGACAAGCATAACACCACCAGAATCTAGGGAAGCTATACCAACTAGACCAGAACACAACAAAGCAAATGTATCAGAAGAGAATGACCTAAAATTTATCGTCATAAAAATGATAGAGGCCCTGAAAGAAGATCTGAGAAAATCCCTTCAAGAAATGGAAGATAAAACAAACAAAAAATTGGAAGAAATGAATACAATTCTTAAAGAATGTACAGAAAGCCAAGAAAAAACAATTAAACAGCTTCAAGACTTAAAAACAAAAATGGAGACAATAAAGAAAATACAAACCAAAGGAATGTTGGAAATAGAAAAACTAGGCAAATGATCAGGAACTACAGACACAAGCATAACCAACAGAACCCAAGAGATGGAAGAGAGAATCTCAGGTGCTGAAGATAAACTAGAGGAAATAGATTCATCAACCAAAGAAAATCGTAATCCAACAAATCCTTAACAAAAAACATCCAGGAAATGTGGGACACTGTGAAAAGGCCAAACCTAAGAATAATAGGCATAGAGGAAGGTGAGGAATCCCAGCTCAAAGGGGCTGAAAACATATTCAACAAAATCATGGAGGAAAACTTTCCCAATCTGAAGAAGGTCATGCCCATGAAAGTAAAAGAAGCATACCAAACACCAAATAGACTGGACCAAAGAAAAAAGACCCCTCGACATATAATAATCAAAACACCTAACATACAGAATAAAGAAAGAATATTAAGAGCAGCGAAGGAAAAAGGACAGGTAACATATAAAGGCAGACCTATCAAAATTATGCCTGACTTCTCCATGGAAACCCTCAAGGCCAGAAGGTCCTGGATAGATGTTCTATAAGTACTAAGAGTCCACGGATGCCAGCCCAGGTTACTATACCCAGCAATACTCTCAGTCATTATAGATGGAGAAAACAAGATATTTAATGACAAAGCCAGATTTTCACAATACGTATCTACAAATCCAGCCCCACAGAAAGCTTTGGAAGGAAAACTCCAACCCAAGGAAGTTTATTACGCTCACAAAGACTTAGACTTAATCCCACTTCACCAGAAACCAAGGGTAAAGAAGGAAAAATAAATTCACAATACCACTGCCAAAAGCAAATCTAAAACAAACAAACATTAACAATCAATGGTCTTTACTCTCCCTCAACATTAATGGTCTAAACTCGCCTATAAAAAGACATAGGCTAACAGAATGGATACAAAGACAGAACTCATCCTTCTGCTGCATACAAGAAACACACCTAAGCTACAAAGATAGACATTACCTCAAGGTAAAGGGCTGGGAAAAGATCTTCCAATCAAATGGACCCAAGAAGCAAGCAGGTGTGGCTATCTGAATATCTAACAAGTTAGACTTCAAACCAAAATTAATCAAAAGAGATGATCATTTCATATTCATTGCAGGAGAAATCCACCAACAAAAAGTCTCGATTCTGAACATCTATGCCCCAAATACAAAGGTACCCACATTCGTAAAAAAACAAAACAAAACAAAAACAAAAACAAAAAAACCACTACTAAAGCTAAAACCTCACACAATTATAGAGGGAGACTTCAACACACCACTCTCACCACTAGACAGGTGGTGAAACTTAACATCAGAAACTTAACAAAGAAACAAAAGACCTAACAGAAGTTATGTCTCAATTGGGTTTAACAGACATCTATAGAACATTCCATACAAACACAAAAGAATATACCTTCTTCTCTGCTCCACATGTGATGGGAGATGTGATTCTGTATATATGTTTCTCATACTGTTAATAAAGCCCTGTGGCCAATAGAAAACTAGATAGGTGGGGCTAGGAGACTAGGAGGAGGAAGAGGAAGTAGTAGGTGGAGTCGAGATGTAGCCAAGGGAAGGAGCAGGAAGCCTGCCGCGCGGCTCCCGGATAAGACGACCACGTGGAAATACTTAGATAAGTAGAAATGGGTTAATGATTAAGGCAGAGCTAGCCCATTAACAATAATGGTAACTGGCCAACAGGATTGTATCAAATATACAGTCTCCTGCGTGTTATTGGGGGCCAGGACGCCAGACCAGCGGCGGGCGGGCTGGCGGAAACATACATGCTACACACATGAAACCTTCTCTAAAATCGACCACATACTAGGTGGCATAACAAACCTCAACAGATACAAAAGAATTGGAATAGTCCCCTGTATCTTATCATACCACCATGCTTTAAAGTTGGAATTCAAAAACAACACAAATCAAAGAAACCCTACAAACTCATGGAAACTGAACAATGAACAATTGCACCACTCCTGGGTCAAAGAAGAAATAAAGAAAGAAATTAAGGACTTCCTAAAATTCAACGAGAATGAGCATACAACATGCCTGAACTTATGGGACACCTTGAAAGCAGTGTTACGAGGGAAGTTCATTGCACTAAGTGTACATATAAAGAAAACAGAGGATAGTAACATTAGAGAGCTAACAGCACAACTGAAAGCCTTAGAACAAAAAAGAAGCAAACTACCCCGGAGGAGTAGATGCCAGGAAATAATCAATTTGAGGGCTGAAATCAATAAAATAGAAACCAGGAAAACAATACAAAAAATCAATGCAACAAAGAGTTGGTTTTTCAAGAAAATCATCATGATAGACAAACCTTTATCCAAACTAAGGAAAAAGATGAGAGAGAGATCATGCAAATTAACAAAATCAGAAATGAAAAGAGGGACCTAACAACAGACACTGAGGAAATCCAGACAACTTTCAGGTCATATTTTGAAAAACTTTATTCTACAAAATTTGAAAACTCAAAGGAAATGGACAAATTTCTGAACAACTATCACTTACCAAAATTAAACCAAGAACAGACAAAAAACTTAAATAGACCTATAACTCCAAATGAAATCGAAACAGTCATCGGAAGTCTTCAAACCAAAAAAAGCCCAGGGCCCAGATGGCTTCAGTGCAGAATTCTACCAGAAATTCAAGGATGAGCTAATTACAATACTCCTCAAATTATTCCACACAATAGAGACAGAAGGCACATTTCCAAACTCTTTCTATGAGGCCACAATCACCTTGGTACCCAAGCCTCACAAAGATACAACCAAGAAAGAAAACTACAGACCAATATCCCTGATGAACATCGATGCAAAAATACTCACTAAAATACTGGCAAACCGAACCCAAGAATACATCAGAGAAATCATCCACCATGACCAAGTAGGTTTCATCCCTGGGTTGCAAGGATGGTTTAACATATGAAAATGTATCAACATGATCCACCATATAAACAAACTGAAAAAGAAAAACCATATGTTAATCTCCCTAGATGCTGAAAAAGCCTTCGACAAAATTCAACAACCTTTCATGATAAAGGTCTTGGAGAGATCAGGGATAACAGGAACATACCTAAACATAATAAAAGCAATATACAGTAAACCAACAGCCAACATCAAACTGAATGGAGAGAAGCTTAAGGCAATTCCTCTGAAATCAGGAACAAGACATGGATGTCCTCTCTCTCCATATCTCTTCAATATTGTACTTGAAGTTCTAGCTAAAGCTATAAGACAACAAAAGGAGATCAAGGGGATCTAAATTGGAAAGGAAGAAGTCAAACTGTCTCTATTTGCAGGTGATATGATAGTTTACATAAGCGACCCAATAAACTCTACCAGGGAACTACTACAGCTGATACAAACCTTCAAGAAACTAGCAGGATACAAGATAAACTCAAAAAAATCAGTAGCCCTAATTTATTCAGACGACAAAGAGGCTGAGAAAGAAATCAGAGAAAGATCACCCTTTACAATAGCCACAAACAACACAAAATATCTCAGGGTAACGCTTACCAAACATGTGAAAGACCTATACAATAAGAACTTTGTGTTTTTAAAGAAAGAAATTAAAGAAGATAGCAGAAAATGGAAAGATCTCCCATGCTCTTGGATTGGAAGGATAAATATAGTAAAAATGGCAATCTTGCCAAAAGCAATCTATAGATTCAATGCAATCCCTATTAAAATCCCAGCACAATTCTTCACTGACCTTGAAAGGATAATAGTCAACTTTGTATGGAAAAACAAAAGACCCAGGATAGCCAAAACAACCCTGTACAATAAAAGAACTTCAGGAGGTATCACCATCCCTGACTTTAAGCTCTACTGCAGAGCTATAGTCCTGAAAACAGCCTGGTATTGGCACAAAAATAGACATGTAGACCAATGGAATCGAATCAAAAATCCCGATATTAATCTGCACACCTACGAACGACTGATTTTCGACAAAACATCTAAAAAAATACAATGGGGGAGAAAAGCATCTTCAACAAATGGTGCTGGCACAATTGGATGATGGTGTGTAGAAGACTGCAGATAGACCTGTGTCTATCGCCATGCACAAAACTCAAGTCCAAATGGATCAATGACCTCAACATAAATCCAGCCACACCGAACCTCTTAGAAGAGAAAGTAGGAGGTACCCTTGAACAAATTGGTATAGGAGACTGCTTCCTGAACATAACACCAGTAGCACAGACAACAATTACTAAATGGAACTTCCTCTAACTTAGAAGCTTCTGTAAGGCAAAGGACATAGTGGACAAGACCAAACGGCAGCCCACAGACTGGGAAAAGATTTTTACCAACCCTATATCTGACAAAGGACTGGTCTCCAAAATATACAAAGAACTCAAGAAACTAGTCAACAAAACACCAAATAATCCTATTAAAAAATGGGGTATAGAATTGAAAAAAGAATTCTCAATAGAGGAAATCAAAGAGGCTGAAAGACACTTAAGAAAATGTTCAACATCCTTAGTTATCAGGGAAATGCAAATGAAAACAACTCTAAGATACCATCTTACTCCTGTCAGAATGGCTAAAATTAGAAACACCAATGACAACTTATGCTGGAGAGGATGTGGATTAAGGGGAACACTCCTCCACTGCTGGTGGGAGTGTAAACTCATACATGCATTTTGGAGATCAGTATGGTGGTTTCTCAGGAAAATGGGAATTAGCTTACCACAGGACCCAGCAATTCCACTCTTAGGTATATACCCAAATGACTCACATCCATGCAACAAAGACATGTGCTCAACTATGTTCATAGCAGCATTATTTGTAATAGCAAGAACCTAGAAGCAACCTAGATGCCCCTCAACTGAAGAATGGATAAAGAAGATGTGGCACATCTACCCAATGGAATACTTCTCTGCAGAAAAAAATAACAGAATCTTGAAATTTGCAGGCAAGTGGATGGAACTTGAAGAAACCATCCTGAATGAGGTAACCCAGTCACAAAAAGAGCAACAGGGTATGTCCTCGCTCATATATGGATTTTAGACATAGAGCAAAGGATCACCAGCCTATAATACACACCTCCAGACGAAATGGGTTACAAGGTGTATTCTAAGAGATTCATATATGGTCCCTCTCAAAAGGGGGAAGGGACAAGCCCCCCAGAGCACATGGGAAATGGGGGTGCAGTAAATTGAGAGAGACCTAGGAGAAAGAGAAGGGGAGGAGAGGAAAACACGTGTGACCAAATGGCTTGAGTCAGGGTGGGGGGGCATAATAGAGGGAGCTATTACAGATTTGAAGTGAAAACTAACCTAAAGAAAGGTCTAGAGAAGTACAAGACTGACTCAACAAATAATTCCAGCAACCATGGAAAGGCAACCATAAATGCCCTTCCCTGATAGTGAGATCATCAACTAAATTATCCACCATCATTGAGTCCTCATCTCGTACCTGTTGGAAACAGAAGCAAACACCTATAACCAAACACTGAGTCGAACTAGAATCCAGATGCAGAGAGAGAGGACAAGACCAGGATGCAGAAACACACAAAGACAGCTGACCTGAACAAGGAGGAGCTAATGGGTCTCCCAGACTGATGGCTAGGAACCCAGCAAGGGACTTACTCAGACCCCCTGAATATGGGTCTCAGCTAGAAGGACTGAGCATTCTGGGGGACCTCAGGCAGTAGAAACAGGATCTATTTCTGATGCACAAAAGGACCTTGCAGACACATCCCCCATGGAGGGATACCCCCTTAACCTAGAGATAGGAGAGAAGTCCTAGTCCCTACTTCAAATGACTTGACAGACTTACATGACCCTACCTGGATAGCATAGCCCTACAAGTGGAATGGGGGTGGGGGGATGGGAGGGGAGGATGGCTAGGGTGCATGTCACAGGGGAACGAGTGTAACAGGGAGGGAGGGAAAGAGGGATGGAGGGAGGGAGGGTTGGAGGGAGGAAGTTAGAGGAAACTGGGATCCACATGTAAAAATTTTAAATTATAGTATTATTAAAAGAAGGAGAAAAATGCTGCTGGATTAATTATATATATATATATTTAAAATGCTTTGACTTCAAAATTTAAGTAAGGACGTTACTGGGGAAAAGGATTTCTAATTGTGTTTCCACAAAAAATGAAAAGCTGTCAATCCCTTCCAGACTAATGTGGTTTGATCGAGCAAGACTCCCTGAAGCAACATCAATGTGACAATGTAGCCTTGCAGACCACTACAGCCAGGATTTCTGCGTCTTCTTAGGATTCTTCCATGACAGCGCCCCCTACCAGCAGGAAGCAGCTTGGAATGAATGATGCCAAAATTCCCAAGTATTGTTTATAAATATTTGATTTAATTTTTTTTTTAAAAAAGGCATGTATAGTTATGTCCAGCATAAAATAAATAAATGTTTAAAAACAAAGACAAAAACAAACTTGTTTGTTTGTTTTTTTTAAACTTTTGAGACAGGGTCTTATTGTAAGGTCCAGGCTGTCACTGAATCTACAATCTTCCTGTTTTAGCTGTCTTGAGTGCTGGTATTACAGGTGTTATGTCACTATACCTTGCTACAGGCAAGGGAAAATAAAGTTATGAAGGATTCTTGGAAGATTTAAAAGTATTGTATGTATCCGGCTGTAAGGTGGTTTTAAGTGATTGTCCAATGCAAATGACCATGTTACCTAAAGTGATGAAAGAACACAAAATAGTTAAGGCCAAGTGGGGCCATTCAACTATTTAATGATGATCTGGATTATGTCAGTATTTGATAATTGGTCTCCAGTTATTTAATTGTTTTGTAAGCAGTGGACATTTGGATGCAGGACACCGATGGTGGTCACAGTTTCAGGCTACAGACAGACCACACTTCTGGTTAACTTTTTGTTACATGTCTGTTGATATGACCAGCTGCTTTTTTTCCAGCCAACATGGACAGGAGGGAATTTCAGCACCACGTTTTCCCTAACATGCTGGCATATTCTAGGGACCTCTGAGCCCCGGGACATTTTTCTTCTTCACAGTGATGAGAAACAGCTGAGACAAGCCGTGAGAGATGCATAGGCTAGAGAAGCATCAGATGGTCGTGAGCTGCTATGGGGTGCTGAAATTCATCCCACTCTGTCTGCAGGAGCACAAGTGCTCTAAGCCACTGAGACATCACTCCAGCCCCAAGACTGCCTTAAGCTTTTCTGTTTAGTGAACGCCCGGGACACTTGGGGCTCAGAGATCTCTTCTCATTCATGATCATATTATTTTGCTTAGTAAGAGGTGATTGTAAAACAAGGAACAGCCTCTGATCTTAAACTTCATAGTTCCTGAAAGGCTGGCCACTTCTGAGTAGTCCACTCTGTCCCTCCTCCACGCCCAAACGAACCCTCACAAACCTCCTCCAGCTGTGCCAGGTCTGGTACCTGGGTGTAGCCACCACTTTCCGGATGCTGGGACAAGTTCACCAAAAGTACACAGAGGTGTACCTTTTTGGAGTTCTGCGTGCTGCATGTTTGAACCCAACCCTTAGCTCAATCACTATATTCTTCAAGTCCCCCCTTATTGGGGACCACAAACAGGTTTGGTCTTTTTATTTTAAATTTCCTACAAGCTCTGAAAAAACGTATCTACTGACTAGCCTCTTTATGCCTGACTCCCATGGTGTAATGGTGCACTCATTGTACCACTATTCTAGCTAGGACTTGAACTTACAAAATGGGCTATAGATCATAAGAGCTGAATAATGCAGAGAACCCATTACAATGAGAATTGGTTAATTTATATTTTCTAAAGCAATCTTTTAAAAAAGGAAAACAAAACCCAATCAAGTGCTAAAATAATTTTTATGTATTAATAATAAAAAAATGGAATTTGAAACTATTGGCCAGCAGCTACTAGAATTATAATAGTATAATAATCCTATAACATTGTACCTAATATGTATTTTAAAAACATAAATGTATCATGTGGGCATGTTTAATGGAACTAGGAAATATAGATAATTGATGATTATAATTTGTTCACTATGCAGACTTTCACTTATGAGCTGACAGTTGTATTTGATGGGTGTGTAGTGCCTTTTCTGACATATTTCCGGAATGCTCTCAATGGGTGGATGTTGCGCATTTGGAATACAAATGCCACAAAAATTAATCCCCCTAGCACTACAGATGTTGCAACAGCAATTAGTATATGTCCTGGAAAAGGCAATGGTACTTCATCGACATAAATCTGAAAAGAGAAAGCAAAGTGGTTACATTTTCTGGATGTGGTAATGCAAACCACTGGACACTGTATGATCCCCACAATTAACCACACAGAAAAATCCCGCCCAGAATTTTGTGGACATTCAGCATCCTCTACCACCACACTCTCATTCTCGGTCACATCCTGTCAAAGCCTCATCCTGCACACAGATTTTACCCATGTTTTTAATCTTTATTCATAACTTGGACTGACAATTGTATCATTTTCTCAGTCATCATCTCATTTCATATTTTGTGCATTTACTATACCTGAAATTCTTCATGTAAGTCACAAAAGCTGACCCCAGAAATCACAGTCACCTTGAAGTGAAACAGCTCAGAGCCCTGTGGAACAAACACAGATGGTCATTACCAATGTGTGTAATCCTTTAAACAAAAATATCTATGGGAGCCACTTTCATCGATGACATTTATAAGGATGCCAAGGCCTTTGACATGAACATCACAG
This sequence comes from Cricetiscus sungorus, assembly GCA_030556225.1. Taxonomy (NCBI): domain Eukaryota; kingdom Metazoa; phylum Chordata; class Mammalia; order Rodentia; family Cricetidae; genus Cricetiscus; species Cricetiscus sungorus. The sequence continues at coordinate 11,022,954 of JANBXA010000588.1, forward strand.
TTACAGTGAAGAGGTATTAAAGCAGGAGCTCAATGATGAAGTTTTATTTTCAGAATGAAACTAAAACATAAAACAGTTTGGTTGTCATGAACACTTTTATTTAGACTTCATTTCTGTGGCTTTAACATGCATCTGCATTTTCACTGTGTTTCACTTACCTATGATATATATATATCCATGTGATCCCTAACTTCTGGAAACGACTGTTCTACTTTCCTTTAACAAATTGATCTGGCCTATCTCTTAAAAAATAGTAAATTAATGTTCTGTTCAACATTCAGATTCCTTTAGAAACAGGGCAACCAGGGAATAGAGAAAAGAAACATTTTTCTATATACTTTATAACTGCTATTTCCAACCATTCACCAACATATGAACTTTAAATCTTACTTTATCATATACATGCTTTCCTCTAAATTGTACATAATAAAAATGAAAATGCTGTCTACTCACCTTTATACTTAGGTTGAGACCAAAAGGATTATACACTGGAGCCTTAAGCCTTGGCTCTAAGTAATTCTTCATTTTCTTAACATTTTCTGGCATATTGTGTCCTGAAATTTACAAAATAATTTTACAGCACACTTACATTTTCATATTTTGCCTAAAAGTTGTTATATACAGTAAGGTACAGCGGAAGAGTCTATTGTGTAATGTTACTAAGGTAACTCATGCTCTTCGTTTTGTTGACTTTGTAAATACATTTAGAATTCAGTTTTACTAAAGATACTTTAATATAGGTTTAAGCAGAAAGACTAAGAGAGGAAAAGAGACACTCAGAAGAAAGCAAAATATATACCTCAGAGCATAGGTATGGATATCTCAAGGAGTTACAGAAAATAAGACACACCCAAATGTGGGTAAGGGCTCAAGGGAGAATTGCCTACTTTTATTTTCTTTTTCTTATATATTAATTCATTTTTTATTTTACATATCGACCCAGTTTCCCCTCCCTCCTTCCTTCCCTCCCTCCCTCCTTCCCTCCATTCCTCCCTCTTTTCCTCTTTCCCACCTTCTCATGCCCCCACCCTTCCCTCCCATCCCCCCACTCCACATGTAGGGTGATGCCTTCCAGGAGGGGTCATCTAAATCTGTCAAGTCATTTGGAGTAGGGACTAGGACTTCTCTCCTGTCTCTAGGTTAAGGGAGTATCCCTCCATGAGGGATGTGCCCCCAAAGTTCTTTTGTGCACCAGAAATACATCCTGGTTCCACTGTCTGAGGTCCCTTAGACTGCTCAGGCCTTCTAGCTGAGACCCATGTTCAGAGGGTCTGAGTCAGTCCCATGCTGGATTCCCAACTATCAGTCTGGGGACCCATTAGCTCCTCCTTGTTCAGGTCAGCTGTCTCTATGTGTTTCTGCAGCCTGGTCTTGTCCTCCCTCTCTGCATCTGGATACCAATACGGCTCAGTGTTTAGCTGTGGGTGTTTGGTTCTGTTTCCATCAGCTACTATATGAGGGCTCTATGATGGTGGATGAGTTAGTCACCAATCTCATTATCAGGGAATGGCATTTATGGTAGCCTTTCCACTGTTGCTCAAATTGTTGGGTAAGTCTTATAGGTCTCTGGGCATTTCTCTAGTCAGTTTTCTCTTCAAACCCATAATGGCTCCCTCTTTTATTCTCTCTCTCTCTCTCTCTCTCTCTCTCTCTCTCTCTCTCCTCCTCCCTCCCTCCCTCCCTCCCTCCTCTCCTCTCCTCTCCTCTCCTCTTCTCTTCTCTTCTCTTTCTCACTGCCTCCACCCCCCCATTCCCAATATGCTCAGATCTTGTTCCTTGCCTCTTCTGTGAGGTACCTTGTATGAATCTGTTAGAATCCTTCTTGTATCCTAGGTTCGCTAGTGGTGTGAATTATAGGCTGGTGATCCTTTGCTCTATGTCTAAAATCCATATATGAGTGAGTACATACCATGTTCCTCTTTTTGTGACTGGTTTACCTCATTCAGGATGGTTTCTTTAAGTTCTAGCCACTTGCCTTTGAATTTCAAGATTCCATTGTGTTTTTTCCGCAGAGTAGTATTACATTGTGTAAATGTGGCACATCTTCTTTATCCATTCTTCAGTTGAAGGGCATGAAGGTTGCTTCCAGGTTCTAGCTATTACAAATAATGCTGCTATGAACATAGTTGAAAACATGTCTTTGTTGTATAGATGTGGATCATTTGGGTATATGCCTAAGAAGGGATTGCCAGGTCCTGTGGTAGACTGATTCCCATTTTCCTGAGGAACCGCCATACTGATCTCCAAAATTCCAGTACAAGTTTGCACTCCCACCAGCAGTGTAGGAGTGTTCCCCTTTCTCTACATCCTTTCCAACATAAGTCGTCATTGGTGTTTCTAATTTTAGCCATTCTGGCAGGAGTAAGATGGTATCTCAAAGTTGTTTTCATTTGCATTTCCCTGATAACTAAGGATGTTGAGCACTTTCTTAAATGTCTTTCAGGCCTTTTGATTTCATCTATTGAGAATTCTTTCTTCAATTCTGTACCCCATTTTTTAATAGGGTTATTTGGTGTTTTGTTGACTAGTTTCTTGAGTTCTTTGTATATTTTGGAGATCAGCCCTTGTCAGATGTCGGATTGGTAAAATTTTTTCCCAGTCTGTGGGCTGCCGTTGGGTCCTGTCCATTGTGTCCTTTGCCTTACAGAAGCTTCTAAGTTTGAGGAGGTCACATTTATTAATTATCGATCTCAGTGCCTGTGCTACTGGAGATATGTTCAGGAAGCAGTCTCCTATATCAATTTGTCCAAGTGTACCTGATACTTTCTCTTCTTGATTTAATTTTGGTAAATAATAGTTATCCAGAAATTTGTTCATTTTATTTGAATTTTCAAACTTTGTGGAGTACAGGTTTTCAAAGTATGACCTAAAAATAGTCTGTATTTCCTCAGTGTCCATTGTTATGTCCCACTTTTCATTTCTGATTTTGTTAATTTGCATGTTCTCTCTCTGCTTTTTGGTTAGTTTGGATAAAGGTTTTTCCATCTTATTGATTTTCTTGATAAACCAACCCTTTGTTGCATTGATTTTCTGTATTGTTTTTCTGGTTTCTATTTTATTGATTTCAGCCCTCAAATTGATTATTTCCTGGCATCTACTCCTCCGGGGTGAGTTTGCTTCTTTTTGTTCTAAGGCTTTCAGTTGCGCTGTTAATTCTCTAATGTGACTATCCTCTGTTTTCTTCATACGGACACTCAGTGCAATGAACTTCCCTCGTAGCACTGCTTTCAAGGTGTCCCATAGGTTCAGGTATGTTGTATGCTCATTCTTATTGAATTTTAGGAAGTCCTTAATTTCTTTCTTTATTTCTTCTTTGACCCAGGTATGGTGCAATTGGGCTTTGTTCAGTTTCCATGAGTTTGTAGGGTTTCTGCGATTTGTGTTGTTGTTGAATTCCCACTTTAAAGCATGGTGGTCTGATAAGATACAGGGGACTATTACAGTTTTTTTTGTATCTGTTGAGGTTTGTTATGCCATCTAGTATGTGGTCGATTTTAGAGAAGGTTCCATGTGGAGCAGAGAAGAAGGTATATTCTTTTGTGTCTGGACGGAATGTTCTATAGGTGTCTGTTAAACCCAATTGAGACATAACTTCTGTTAGTTCTTTTGTTTCTTTAAGTGTGTCTGGTGGTCCTGTCTAGCAGTGAGAGTGGGGTGTTGAAGTCTCTCACTATAAGTGTGTGAGGTTTTATGTAAGCTTTGAGTTTTAGTAGCATTTCTTTTACAAATGTGGGTGCCTTTGTATTTGGGGCGTAGATGATCTGAATTGAGACTTTGTGATGATGGATTTCTCCTGTGATGAATACGAAATGACAGTCTTCATCTCTTGTGATTGATTTTGGTTTGAAGTCTAACTTGTTAGATATTAGGATAGCCACACCTGCTTGCTGCTTGGGTCCTTTTGATTAGAAGATTGTTTCCCAGCCCTTTACCCTGAAGTAATGTCTGTCTTTGAAGCTTAGGTGTGTTTCTTGTATGCAGCAGAAAGATGGATTCTGTCTTCGTATCCATTCTGTTAGCCTGTGTCTTTTTATAGGCAAATTAAGACCGTTAATGTTGAGGTAAAGTAAGGACCATTGATTGTTAAATGCTTGTTTTTTAAGATTTGTTGTTGGCGGTGGTATTGTGAATATATCTGCCCTGCTTTACACTTGGGTTCTGGTGAAGTGGTGTTATCTATTGCCTATGTCTTTGTGAGCATAGTTAACTTCCTTGGGTTGGAGTTTTCCTTCCAGAACTTTCTGTAGGGCTGGATTTGTAGATATGTATTGTGAAAATATGGTTTTCTCATTAAATATCTTGTTTTCTCTATCTATAGTGATTGAGAGTTTTGCTTGGTATAGTAGCCTTGGCTGGCATCCGTGGACTCTTAGTACTTGTAGAACATCTATTCAGGACCTTCCTGCCTTGAGGGTTTCCATGGAGAAGTCAGGTATAATTTTGATAGGTCTGCCTTTATATGTTACCTGGCCCTTTTCTTTTGCTGCTCTTAGTATTCTGTCTTTATACTGTATCTTAGGTGTTTTAATTATTATGTGTCGAGGGGTCTTCTTTCTTTGGTTCAGTCTATTTGGTGTTCTGTATACTTCTTGTACTTTGATGGCATGTCCTTCTTCAGATTGGTGAAGTTTTCTTCAATGATTTTGTTGAATATGTTTTGTGTACCTTTTAGCTGGGCTTCTTCACCTTCCTCTATGCCTATTATTCTTAGATTTGGCCTTTTCACTTTGTCCCATATTTCCTGGATGTTTTGTGTTAAGGATTTGTTGGATGTATGATTTTATTTGGTGGATGAATCTATTTATTCTAGTTTTTCTTCAGCGTCTGAGATTCTCTCTTCCATCTCTTGTATTCTGTTGGTTATGCTTGTGTCTTTTGTCCAGTGTTTCTATTTCCAGCATTCCTTTAGTTTGTGTTTTCTTTATTGTCTCTATTTCTGTTCTCAAGTCTTGAATCATTTCCTTTACCTGTTTAATTGTTTTTTCTTGGCTTTCTGTACTTTCTTTAAGAGATTTGTTCATTTCTTCCAATTTTTTGTTTGTTTTTTCTTCCATTTCTTTAAGGGATTTTCTCACATTGTCTTTGAGGGCCTCTATCATTTTTATAAAGATATTTTTTAAGTCGTTCTCCTCTGCTGCATCTACTTTGGGGTGTTCAGGTCTAGTTGGTGTAGATTCCCTAGATTCTGGTGGTGTCATGCTTGTCTTTCTATTGTTAGGTGTTTTCTTGTATTGCCGTCTTCCCATGGCTTCTTCCAGTAGGCACAGGTGGGTTCTCTCTCTCTCTCTCTCTCTCTCTCTCTCTCTCTCTCTCTCTCTCTCTCTCTCTCTCTCTCTCTCTCTCTCTCTCTCTCTCTCTCTCTAGTCCTCCCATGGTGGGCTTATGTGGGTCAGAAATTCGATGTCTGTAGCTCTGGGATGTCCAAGCTCTCTAGGAGGTCTCTCCTCAGGCATGGGCCAGCGATGGGGGTCAAAGATCAGGCTCCAACAGAGGCCTGACAATGGGTGTCAAAGATCCAGCAGGCAGGGACTCAGGATGGTCCAGTGGAGATAGGTGGATCTCTCTCAGGGGCCTGGAACTCTAGCAGCAGACCAGCAGTGGGGGTCAGAGTTCAGGCAGGCAGGGATTCTGGGTGGTCTTGTATGGATAGGCAGATGTAGTGTGCTCAGAACAGCTCCCGGAAGTTCCCCGAAACTCTACTTTTATTTTCATAGTGACCTTTACTTAGGGGCTGGAAAGATGTTTGAGTGGTTAAGAACATTGGCTGCTGTTGTAGAGGACCTGAATTTCAGTTTCATCACCCAAATAGCAACTCCCAATCATCTGTAACTCTAATTCTTGGGACCAGATGGCCTTCTCTACCCTCTGAGGGAACCAGTCATGCAAGTGATGCACAGACATGTAGGCAAAACACCCACATTTATATAAAAAAAGTAATTAAAAATTTCTGGTACTAGGTATTGAACTCCAGTTCCTTGTTCACACCAGATGACACTCTACAACCAAGCTACATCTCCACGTCTCTTCAGGGGGAATTAGACTAACAGTCTCGCATTGCTCTGATGCCCTCCTCAAGATGAAGAGATCTGACCACCTTGCTGAAGCTTCAGTTCTTTCTAGCCTCTGACTCATGAGAAACCCATCCTGAAAGTCATGGTTTACATTTTTCATAGTGGCAGGCAAATTATTTCCCTAACATGACAGTAGAGTTGCAAAACAGGATCACTTAAGGCTTTTCCAGGGTAAGTAAGCAAGTCTTCCCACCTACCTTGTTATTCTTTCTAAACAAGTGAGCCTATGTAGGTGTTACAAACTCTAGTGCTGCGATGGTGAGAGGAGCTAAAAACATAATTCAAGCCTGACTGTCTCCTTAGCTCATTTCCATTGGGAATACGCTCACCATGGCCAACTTACAGTCTAAGAATCAGCTTATCAATTCTCCAAATGTGGTAAGAGCCACCAGAATACCACAGATATCAGGGAACATGGGGACTTTACTTTCTTTCCTGGAGTTTTCACTTCAAGAAGGCATTAAATTTGGCAGAGTAAGTTTTCTGAATAGAAAGGAGAAAGAATGGATATTGCTGGGAAGAGGAGAGGTTGTGATGAGGGCCTGGGAGGAGAGGAGGGAGGGAGGGGAAACTGTGGTGAGCTAGAAAAAGAATTGAAAAATTAAATGTGCCAGAGTAAGACTCACTGACTACCGAATGGCTGCAAATTAGTGAGGCAGTGATGGCTAATCAAAGTTTCAATTGACTTCATCTTCTTGCTTCATCAGACCTACCTGCCATCTTCCTGTCTTATTGTGAGGAAATACTGGCGATTAAACCTAAGGTTTAAAACATTGTAGGCACTGAGCTACAGACCCAGTCTTTATACATCTGTCTGTCTGTCTACTACCTGGAAATATTTACACATAAATAAGCACAAAATGTACAACTAAATGTTGTATTTTTGAGGTAAAACTGAATTTACATGAATTTCTTTTTGTATTGTAAAATATATGTTTCTTTTCAGCTCTTTTACTATAAAATCCCCACTCTCTTTTCATCCTTCTTTTAGGCTCAATGTCTCGTGTAGCCCAGGCTGGCCCCATCTTACTGTAGAATCGAAACCGGACTTGAACTCTTGCCTCTACCTACCAAGTGCTGATATTACAACTGTGTACTACCAAATTTGGCTAAAAAGAAATCTTCACTTACACACTTAGAAACAAACCCTACAGAATATCTGGCAACACTAGAACATTGAGGTGACTGTGTCATAGTGAATGATAAAGACACTCAGCTGGTACACAGCGTAAACTTAGTCATTGTTGCTACTAATCTACAACCTGACTTTCAGATTCACGTTTGTGCTACAAATCATTTGTTAAAGATTTATTTGTAACTCTGTTTGTATGTGAGTATGTACAGGCCCTGCAGACACAGGCATAGGGCACCCTGCAGCTGGACTCAGTTATGTGATCTGCTTGGCATGGGTCTTCCGCAAGAGCAGTATACCCTTTTTAACCACTGACAAGTCTCTCCAGCCCTGCAGTTCAAATAACACATCTGGCCTTGTACCATCGAACCCAGGTTACTGGAAGTGATGAGAACACAAAAGGAGATGACAGGGGTCAATGTGAACATGCCAATGATTTAAATCCTTTTCTAAAAAATTCCTGGCTATTTCTCATGTGAACAGGCTTTGCAATCCCTCATTAAAAAAAAATAGTAATAACATAACGGCTTGTAAGATAACATAGAAGACAGAATTCCATACTTAGTTGCCAGTTTTGTCTCTTATTCACTTCAGTCATGGTCACCAAATATGGAGGTTTTACAGAGAATCTTTCCTTTGCATCGACAATTTCCAAAACTACTGGGTATTGTGTGACGGGAAACCTGAAACGATGAACCTAAAATACAAATTCAATGAATGCACATAATCTGTAAAATTCAATATTGTCATTCCTGGTCAAGCAAGAAATGAATAGCATTTTCATAGAACCTTAGCTATTGTAAGACAGCAAACATGGTAATGATTTAGAAACAATGTTTAAAGTTAGTAAACACAGTGAGGTGTCATTACTGAGTTTTCCATATGTAAACACACACACACACACACACACACACACACACACACACACACACACACACACACGGAATTTTCTTCCATAACTGTCATTATAGTTTAGTGTTTTTGTGTTTCTACTCCTCTTGCAAGTCACCTTCTCCTCTTCTCGCCTTCTTCTGCTTTTATGTCACACAAATTATCTTTATTGTGTTTCATTTTTGTTTTCTTTCCTTTTTTAATTTAAATTTGAAACAAGGTTGTGTTACAAGTCAATCCCAGTTCCCTCACCCTCCCATCCTTCTCTATACCCCTACCAAACCTCAGCCCATCCCCTTTCTGCTCCCCAGGGAGGATGAGGCCTTCCTTGGGGAGTCTTCGAAGTCTGTCTTATCATTTTGGGCAGGGCCTCGGCCTGGGCTGAGAGTATCCCTCTATGTGGGATGGGCTCCCAAAATCCATTCGTATACAAGGGATAAATACTAATCCACTACCAGAGGCCCCATAGACTGCCCCCAATCCTCCCAACTAACATCCACATTTAGGGAGTCTCTGGGTTGGTCCTGTGCTGGTTTCCCAGCTATCAGACTCCAGTGCATGAGCTCCCCCTTGTTCAGGTCAGCTGATTCTGTGGGTTTCTCCAGCCTGGTCTTGACCCCTTTGCTCATCACTCCTCCCTCTCTGTAACTGGATTCCAGGAGTTCAGCTCAGTGTTTAGCTGTGGGTGTCTGCTTCTGCTTCCATCAGCTACTAGATGAAGGCTCTAGGATGGCATATAAGGTAGTCATCAATCTCATTATTGTGGAAGGGCATTTAAGGTAGCCTCTCCACTATTGCTTAGATTGTTAGTTTGGTTCATCCTTGTAGATCTCTGGGCATTTCCCTAGTGCCAGATTTCTCCTTAAATCTATAATGGCTCCCTCTATTATGGTATCTCTTTTCTTGTCTCCTCTATTCTTTCCTTGTCTCAATCTTCCTGTTCCCTCATGCCCACCTCTCCCCCTCCTCTTCTCCCCTTCTCTTTCTCCTAACTACCTTTTCCCTCTGTCCATGCTCCCAATTTGCTTGGGAGATCTTGTCCCTTTTCCCTTCTCTGGGGGCCATGTATGTCTCTCTTAGGGTTCTTCTTATTTCCTCGCTTTTGTGGTGGTGTGAATTGTAGGCTGGCAATCCATATATGAGTCTAAAATCCATATATGAGTGAGTGTTTGTCTTTTTTGTGACTGGGTTACCTCACTCAGGATGGTTTCTTCTAGTTCCATCCATTTCCCTGCAAATTTCATGATTCCATTGTGTTTTTCTGCTGAGTAGTACTCCATTGTGTAAATGTAAATTATTATCTATCCACCCCATTTAAGATCTCTTCCTCTTGTGTGGTACCTTTTCTACTTCTTTCTTCCTTCCATTTATTTATTTATTTATTTATTTATTTATTTATTTATTTATTTATGTGACGGGTTTCTTTGTATTGCTTTGGAGCCTGTCCTAGAACTGGAACTCAATTTGTGGACCAGGCTGGCCCTGAACTCACAGGGATCTGCCTGCTCTGCCTCCTGAGTGCATGGATTAAAGGCATGTGCCACCACTGCCCTGCTCCTTTTCTACTTTCTACTCTTGCAATATAATTTTAGTGTAGAATCTTTGTCTGAGGAAAAACCAAGTACTTCTAATCCTTCTTACTTTACTTAACATAACCACCTCAAATCCTATCCATTTTCCTGAAAATGTCATGATTTAATGTTTCTTTATGGCTGAAAAGTACACTTGTACAACGTATTGTTTATCCATGTGTTGATGGACATTTAGAATATTTTCATTTCCTAGTTATTGCGAGTACTGCAGCAGTAAACGTGTGTGCATGCATCTCTGGTGGTATAGGGACTAAGTTCTTTGAGTATATCCAGCAGGGTACAGCTGGGTCACATGGTACTCTTACAAGTTACATAAAGTAAAATTAATTTATTATTGTTATTATTATATATTGTGTGTATGCATGTGTGTGTAAGTGCCCAAGTGCTCATGTGTCACAGGGTGCATGTGGAGGTTGGAGGACAACTTGGAGAAGTAAAATCTTTCTTTCTCTCATGTAGATCCCAGAGACTGACTCAGATTGGCAGACTTGGTGAGAAATGTAGCAGATGACCCTGTCCCCTGAGCCATCTCCTCAATACTGATTTTAGGATAAATTGAGGCCTGGGATTGTGATCTTTCCATCTCTGGTCTTTTTGTTTAAGATGCCTTGGCTATTTGAGAGTATTTGAGCTTATCCATGGATTTTTGGATTGCTTTCCTACATCTGTAAAAAATGCTATTGGAATTCTGATGGAGATTGCATTGCATTTGTAGATTGCTGTGGGTGAGACGGCCATTTCACAACATTAATTGCATCAGTCATGACCATGGGAGGCACTTCCATCTTCTAGCGTCTTCATTGTCTTTAAGATTCCAATTAAGAGGCCTTTCACCTCTTTGGTTAGGTTTCCTTTCTTCCTTTCTCCCCCCTTTCCTTCTTCATATAATGTAAATAGGACTTTTTTCTCAGAAAGTTTATTATTGGTATACAGAAAAATAATTAGGTAAGCATGGAATACACAGTAAATCCCAGGCCAGCAGAACTGCACAGTGAAAACTTTTTTTCAAACCATCTTTGTGTGTTTATATGTACATGTGTTTGTGTATTTGTGTACCTGTGTGCAGGTGTCCATGTGTGTGGATTACAGGAGTTAATGTTCAGCATTATCCACAAACACTGCCCATATTATTTTATGAGCAAGAGTTTCTCATTGTACTTGGACCTCAATGACTTGGATAGACAAGCTGGCCATTGAGGCTCTGGGATCCTCCTTTGTCTATCTTGCCAGGTGAGTGCCATCATGCTTAGGATTTTTTTAATGTGGGTGCTGGGGATTCAATTTACATTCTAATCCTTTCAAGGAAAACATTTTATTGATCCACCCACCTCCCAGATCATCTCCCATTATATTCATTTATTTGAGACCAGGTCTCACTATGTAGTTCTAGATGGCCTGGAACTTGTTACATTGAACACACTGGCCTCCCAGAAATATGCCTGCCTATGCCTCCCAAATTAAAGGCATGTACCAAGTAAACCAAGACTTTGTTCATGCTACACAGGCAATGTACCATGAGCTAAGCCATAGTCTTCCTCACCCTCTTTAAAGATACAGTCTTATATAGACAAGGCTAGCTTTTTATTTGCTATGTAGTCAAGGATGGCCTTGATCTCCTGATCCTCCTGTATCCATCTTCATTAAGCTGAGTGTACAGACATCAGTCACCAATGACTGGATTTGATCAGCTGTCACTTGAGGGTTCATTTCCCAATACCACTTTTAGATGAGACTTCTGTCCCCTTCCTCCCTCCCTGCTGAGGTCATAGTTGGCCTTGCTTGTGACTTGTCTTCTTTTCATTTTGTCACTCATCTTTTTCTTAGTATTTTCCAGGTTTACTTTATGAATTTTAAGAACTTTTCTTCATTTTCTCTTTGGAAATGGAGTCTAGTATTTCTCTTGCTGATTCTTCTCCTTAACCAGGCCACACAGAGGTATTTTCTAGTCTGTTATCTCTTCTAGAAATCCCCCAAAAACTCTTGTGGAGGGGTGGTCTTCTAATACAGGGCCTTGCAATGCAGTCTAAGCTTCTCTGTAGCTCACTAGGTAGGTAGCCCATTCAGGCCTCAAACTCCTGGCAATTCCCTGTCTTAACTTCCCAGGTTATGGGGCAACAGGTGTGTATTACAATGCATGGTGAAATGAATAACTTTTTGTTTTCCCTTTTCACAGTGATTTCTGTAAAGAAATTTGACCTATTTTAGCTAAATCATATCCTATGTGCCCCTGAATTTGCCTTGCCTATAACTTACACTGTGTCTCTGCTTGTCACACTGTCACACATAGTGGGTAACTCAGGCTCAGGATTTAGCATTCAAGCCCAACTTTGATGCCTGCCAACAGTATAGTTTTCCTGAAGAGTGTATAAGTAAAATGGGGCACATTTATACAATGGAGTATTACTCAGTTGCAAAAAAATTAACCCAACAAACAAAAGCAAAAACACAAAGACCTCATGTAATTTGCAGGTAATGGATGGAACTAGAAAAATTCATTCTAAGTGAAGTGACCCACACCCATTAAGACAAACATGGTATATACTCACTCATGAGTGGATATTAGGATTAAAGTATATAATAACCAACCTACAATCCACAGCTCCAGAGAGGATAGATAACAAGGAGGTCCCAAAGTGGGATACATGGATTTACCTGGGGCGGGGAAATAGAAGAGGTCAACAGGTAAAACTGGGGTCAGGAGTGGGCTGTGGGATGGGAACTTGAGGGAGCTGACTGCGTGTGCTGGTCTCAGGCAGAAGGTTGGGGCCTGCCACAAGGGGAGAGTAATGAAAGAGACATCTTTATTGGGGGGCATTTCTGGGTTAGGGAGAAACCTGGTGCCAGGCAAACTCCCAGGAATCTGCAAGGATTTCCCCAGCTAAGACCCCTAGCAATAATGGAGAGGGTTCCTGCATCGGACGTCTGTTATAATCAGATACCCTAACTGTCATCGGAGAGCCTCTATCCAGTAACTGATGGCAGAAGATGTAGCGATCCACAGCAAAGCACAGGGAGTCCTGCTGAAGAAAGGGAGTAGGGATTGTACGAGCCAGGGATGGGGGATGGGGTTCAAGGTCATGACAAGAAAGCCCATGTAGACAGGTGACCTGAGTTCTTGGTAGCTCACTGACTCTGGACCAACAGTCAGAGTCTACATGGGAATAACCTAAACCCTCTGTTTGTGTGCGAAAATTGCGTAGCTTGTCTGTTTGTAAGGCTCCTAGTAATGAGATCAGGATCTGCTCTTGGTGCTTAGCTGGCTTTTGGGGACCTGTTCCCCATGCTGGATTATCTCACACAGCCTTGCTGCAGGAGGAGGAGCATGATCCTGCCTCAATTTGATGTGCAAGGCTTTGTTGACTCCCATAGGAGGCCTGTCCCTTTCTGAATGGAGGCTGAGGAGGAGTGGATAGGAAATGGTAGGAGAGGATGGAGGGGAACTATACTCAGTATTAAAATAAATGGGAAAAATGTTAAGTAAAAAATACACTATGGTTTTCAGTTTGCCTTCTCTGTAACTTTATAAATATAGTAAGGTAAATTGTAGGGAAGGTTGAAGAAATGTGTAGTATGCAGAGTGCTCCATTATTCATTCTGGGTTTAGGAGGTTGTAGCAGGGTGATTAAGAATTCAAGTTACATACCAAAACTGCTGGTGGCCATGTCAAAGGAACAGCAGGTGCCAACTGAACTTGGAGGTGTTAGCTCACTAGGAAGAACCTCTCTGATGGGTGAATCACCTTCCCCTTTAGGCATGACTATGGGACTACAGACCCTGGAATACTTTTTGCTTCTACTGTGCCTTTACACGTTTGGTGTGGCTATCTTTCTCTGGTACCTGACATGGTGTGAGTGGGTGTAGGGAGATCCCCATGGCCTGTGATGTAGTGTGTTTATCTCATGGAAACATCCCATTCTACTGAACATTTGTATCTGTGGGTTGTGGTGAAGATGATCCCTTCCTCAATTGTGCTTTCTAATCGGTAATAACAATGATAGCTTATACAGAGTCTTGACGAATAAAAATAAATACAAGGGTATATTACCCAGCTGGAACTTACAGGTTTCACCTAAAGAGCTGTTGTAGATCACAGCTCAGGTTAATGATTAAAGAGCCAGGCGAGCTCTAATTCTACTGATGCTGAAAGACCCAGGCACAGGTTTCAGTGTGTACCATTAGCTGAAACAAAGCTTCAAAATATCTTCAGGTTATTTTGTTTGAAGATAAAACACCAGAAAACAATCTACAGTTCACAAGGACACATAGCTAAGCTGTCTGATTCATTAGGCTAGGGATGAAAATTCAAAACAGCCCAATTGTTGCTAGCTGATGTACCTTCCTTGCTAGGTCTGGTTTACAATCAAAGGTGATTACTAATTAATTCCTTGCACCTATTTCTGACCTCAATTTTCTGATATAAGAAATTATTGATAAATGATATGCTCCCTGAGGATTCAAAGTTCAGCTGACTATTTTATGTTAAAAGTTTAGGTTTGTAACTACTTTAAAATCCCTTATAAGATTACCTTTCAGGATATGTAATAAGGGGATTGATTCTTTCTTTGTAACCACAATTTGCAGCCTGCCAACAAAAGAGTTGGCTGAAAAAAATTCTCCTTGCCTGCTCTTGTCCTATTAATGTATGACAAGTTACTTAAATGTATTGTATGTGGGTTGTGGGGATGACTCTATTTTCAGTCATTTAAGGGAGATGAAACCACATGTTTTTACCTATATACATTCACTGGTGTTTTGGAAGGCTGTGAGCAGCCTGGGGGTGTTGGGGATTGAACCTGGGTCCTTAGCAAAAGCAGCAAGTGCTCTTATCCTCAACCATGCCACTAGGCTCCGTGTCTGAGTTTTTGTGTTTAACTAAAAAGCATCTTTCCAATCATGGGAAAAGGAAACTAGCCCATCGTCAGGTACTAACAAACTGTCTTACCTTTTCTTTGCAATCTGAGAAAGCGACAGCATCTGAGAACTTTTGATGTTCTGTGCAGTTGCACATTTCCCGATTTACAGCGTTAGCACATTGCTTATATTTGCCAGTTTCCTGTAGACAGAAATAACATAGATTGACTTGTTTTTATAATTTGGAGATTTTCCAAACTAAGTGTTTGGGAAACATTTATTATCTGAATAATACAATTCTAAGCAGTCAAGAGAAGAAAATTCATTAGTGGTAAAATGAGAGGCACCGAGGCTTTAGATCTATCTGCATATAGTGCTTGCCCAGGAGGTGAGGTTATGGATATATTGTAATGCAACAATATCTGTGATGTAATGGAACAGCAATCCTTTCCAGTTACACATGGACATTCTGTTCAGAAACTCTGCACACAAAGACACAACTTCCTTTCTGTGACTTTTCATTTCATAGGGAGTTTCTCTGAGTAGCATGAAAGTCCATGAAGATCCCATGTAGCATGCATGTGCAAGGCTGTGACTTAGAGAATGTTGACCAGTGTCTGATAACACCAAAGTGCTGACATGGACATCCATCACATCCCCCAAATCCCGCATTAAAAATCTTCTTCAGGGCTAGCTGTGCTGACACACGTCAGCACACTCAGACCTTTGGATCAGCTCTTTGATCAGGAGTTCCAAGTCAGCCTGGACTACATGGCCTTGCTATTCAGCAAGACCTTGCTAAACAATATAAAACAAAATAAACAAGGAGTCAGATCTCACTCGTAATTCCTTGGTATAAATTATATATTTCCTTCTTAGCACACACTAAATCGTGGAGGAGATACACTCCAGGAAAGTGAGGCTATACATGTAAAAAGTCTTATGTCCCTAGAGGGAATGGTTATAGTAACAAAACTGCTTTAATCTTTGGGAGAAAATGGAATTGGAGATCTTAGTATCTTAGTGACTCACCGCTTGGACCAGAATTTCTTGCCCTTTAATCCAGGATTCAGCAAGCAGTGTGTTAACCTCTGAATATTTTGTGTGCATAAAATATGCATATAATGTGTATTTTTTATTTAACTCTCATTTTTTGAAACTATCTATGGAACTAAGAGAGGCCGCAGATTTACTGTATCACCTAGGCTGATATCAAAATCATGGTTCTCCTGACTTAGGCTGCTGAATTGTTGATATTAAATATGTGTGCACCATTATGATATACTTGTTCAACAATTTCTGAACACTCCTGTCTGGTGTCCATTGGGCAACTGTGGATATAGTAGGAACAGGTCAAAAACATACAAATCCCTTTATAGCACGTCCAAGGTTTTGCCTTGACCATCAGTATCAGGAAAATAAAGGAAACCAGAAAGAAATCAGTCTTGTTTTATGAGCTTTCTTCCTTGTGGGGTCAGAAGGATATAGAAATAAAAGAAACGAGTAATGTGTATAAAATAGTAATAGATTACACGGAGGAAATACGAGGCAATAGGGAACCAGGGATGGTAGAGGTCGGGGAAGTCCCCTCGATGAGCAGAGAATTAAAGCAGACACCTGGCAAAGGTGACAGTGAGATGTGTTATCTGAGAGAAGATGGAAGTGTTTTCTGTAGCTGCAAAGTCCTGAGGTGAAACATCAGAGAAACAGGAAAGGGGCCAACGTGGCTCGGAAGAGTGAGCGGGGGTGGGGGGTGGGAGGGGTGAGGGGAGCAGTCACGCTGAAGCCTCGCAAAGACAGAAAATCCAGGGTCGGGGGAGGGAAGTCCCACACCCCATAACCTAATCTGTGTTTCTCTTTTGCTTAGCACCGAGGACTTCAACACGTCTGAAAGATAAAACCTCTTTATATGAATTTTATACAGAGACACTAATCCTTTTTCTGAGTAATCTGTCACACCAGAGTATTGAAACAAGTGGGCCATGTGGGCTCAGGGCCAGAACTCGTGTGTGTGTGTGTGTGTGTGTGTGTGTGTGTGTGTGTGTGTGTGTGTGTGTGTATGTGTATATGTGTGTGTGTGAATGTGTATGTGTATATGTGTGTGTGTGAATGTATATGTATGTGTGTATATGTGTGTATGTATATATGTGTGTGTATGTGTATATGTATGTGTGTGTGTATCCGTGTGTGTGTGTGTGTGTATATGTGTGTGTATATGTGTGTATGTATATATGTGTGTGTATGTGTATATGTATGTGTGTGTGTATCCGTGTGTGTGTGTGTGTGTGTGTGTGTATATGTGTGTGTATGTATATGTATCTCTGTGTGTGTATGTGTGTGAATGTGTATATGTGTATGTGTGTATGTATATGTATATGTGTGTGTGTATGTGTGTATGTATATGTATGTATGTGTGTGTGTGTGAGATGCATATGTCATGGAGTGGGTAGATTTCAGTGCAAACCATCAGGAATCATTTCTTTCCTTCTACTCCCTGGGGATTAGACTTGATGACAAGTGCCTTTCTTAGCCTCCTTAAATATAAAACAAACACGGCATTAGTTCACTTATAGATGAATTATTTACCTTTGACTTGTGAAATAGATTTCTTGGTACTGGTTTGCTAGGGTCTGCATGATAAAAATTATCTGTGAGTGGAATAGAAATCCCCATATTAGATGGAGGTCTGTAGTTTACCTGCAAGTGATTAAACAAAGAAAGAGGGCCATGTGTTATGATTCGCCAAGGCATAGCATTTCTCTAACCCATGCAAATATCTCATGTTTAGCTCCAGGTTTTGCAGCCGCCTCTCCCTCTCAGCAGCCCCACTCCTAAGTTTCTGTAGCTTCAAAGACCTTATCCTGTGATGGTGTAATCTGGAATCTGTAAGGGGGAGAAATGCCTTTTACTACTTAAAACAGCTGTCATAAAATCAATGCAGGTGTCCAAGCATTTTAAATAGAGGCTTAGTGATGCCTTCAGAACACACCTTCAAGTTTTATTGTTATTTTTTTCTGTCACAAACTAAAAGTAGTACATAAGCTAATTTTTAGTTTTAAAATGGTCATAAGAATTCATGAATAAAATAAAAAAAAAACCCACATACACAAAAATGGCTGATCAGATGACTCAGCTGGTAGCGTTTGTTACTCAAGTGTAAGGGCCTGAGTCTGGATTTCAGTACTCAAGTGAAAAACCAATTGTGGCAATGTGAACCACTAACCCCAGTGCTGAGGCAGAGACTGAGCAGTCTAGGGAAAATGGTGATCTCTAGGCTCAGTGAGAGACCTTGCTTTAGAAATAAACCAGAGGAACATTTGAGGAAGACATCCTGATGGTAACTGCTGGCCTCCACACTATATGGGCAATCATACCTGAACACACATGCCTGTACACATGCATATTGGTCACTCTCATATATAAAAAGACAAAATTACAAGACTCATAAATTCTAATAGAACAAAAGCAAAAAAAATATTATATTGAAATGACATTATCCAAAAGAGAATTGAAAGTTCAAGTTTAATATTTTGTGACTTTATCTGAGGAAAAAAATACAAACCCCAAACCCAAAGAGGAAAAGGACCAATCAAATGAATTGTTTGAGACAAATCATTGTAATTTAGCTGCATCTATCACAAAGCCCAAGATTACACCATCATCACATTAATTAGACTAATGGTGATGAGAGAGGTTGGTAAGAAACACAATTATGTCACAAGGTTTTCACAGTTTAGAAATGGGTCATCACCATCATACTCTCAGAACGACCCACAGTTTGGAAATGATACACAAATGCTGCCACACAATGGCCATGGGAGCATACAGGAGAAATGTATCACTTGTTCTCTTAAAGGTGGCATAGCTACATTTCTTACTGGCAGAGTTTTGATCATATTGAAACCCTGGCTGTCCTCGTGAACTCCACTAATCCAGTCTTCAGGAGGTATGTATGGATGATGAATGTGGTGCATGGTCCTGAGGTAGCTGCAACTGCTCTTCATGGTTGGCACCAGTGTAGTAATATAGCACTGAGTTGCTGATTCCCATATAACCACTGCTAGTGAAGTGGATCCCTGGAAACATCAGAACATGAAGTTTAGAATCCCCAAACACCCCAAATACACTGTTTTTAATGATCCAGAGAGTGATCTGTGGTAGGTGTACTTTTGGTTTTGAATGAATGTGTTTATTAAACATATAGCAAGTCAGCCAAAGGAAAAGAATAAATATACAGAAGTAGAGAAACAAAACACATTAAATCAGGTGTTTAAAGCCCCTGAACAGACTGACTGAGGTAGTCTCATATATTGTTTGTTAGTTTTTTCTTACATTTGTGTGTGTGTGTGTGTGTGTGTGTGTGTGTGTGTATGATACAGAGCAGAGGACAATTTGCACAAGTTGATTCTTTTCTCTTGCCTCCACCTTTCAAGTGCTGGGACTATAAGTATGCATTGACACACCTGGTGTATGTGGTGCAGACATGTAACCCTGGGCTTCATGCATGCCAGAAAAACACTTTACCAACTGAGCCACACTCCCAACCCCTAGTGTTTTGTCTTGAAGTTTGTTAATATTGTTTCTCTGTTTTCTAATATCCAGGGTGGGTATTGCCACCTCTGTTAACCCAAATAACAAATTTTTTTCTTAGGCATGCTCATAGGCCAACCTAACCTAGACAAGTTCTTTGAGGCATCTTCACCTTTCCCAGGTGATTGTAGGTTATGTGAGGTTGCTAGTTAAAGCTGACCATGTGAGGTTGCTAGTTAAAGCTGACCAACAGAACCCTAGCATCACCTAGGGAGGGGGAATTAAACCGAAATATGAGTAGCATTTCCAAACTAAATCAGGCATAGAGATATAATAAAATATATTAAAGCCAGGTCCATACCATCAATAACCATATAAAATAAAATGGACAAAAAATGTGGAGTGAGGTTTGAGGTTCAAAACATGTAAGGTGAAACGTGTAACAGGAAGGGCGTGGGATAGAAAAGGAAGGAAAAGAAGGAAAAAGAAAGAGAACATGAAGTGGAGGGCAGCAAAGAGCAAGAGGGGCATTCTGATCAACACTGAAGGGAACACAAAAGATAACATTAGAAAAGAGGTTTAAAAATGTAAAAACACAAAAGCTTTTGTTTCTTACTCTTTTATGATCCTCTTACTAGGTAGCCCAGGCTGGCCCGGAAGTTTCTCTATAGACCAGGCTGGCGTCAATCTCTCAGGTATCTCTGCCTGTTCCTCCCTCCGGAGTGCTCCAATTAAAGGTGTGAGCACTCCTCCCTAGATCTTATGTTTCTAACCTTTACCACACCCCTCCCTGTGTTCCAATGTACCACACATGCAAAGTGTAGTTACGCACCCTTGATGGAAGGATTGCTCGTCCGCCATAGCTACTATTCTATATTTTCTATATCTAATAGATGATTTTGTAATTAAAAATACCTTCTTACTTTTCGGAAAAACTTGCTAGCTATGTGAACCTTCATATAGTAGCTTTCAGTGACGTCAAAATAGCCTTCTGTCTTAACTTCCAGTAACGTTGGGTTTCCAACAACCACACTGACTGGTGGGACATGAAGTATTTTAGAACCTGTGGAGACAGTGCTGACAGCTAACATTTCATAATGAAAATTGTAAAAAACCACTGAAAATGATTGGCAACGTAATAGATCTTTGTAAAATTCACCTTCACAGATATTTCCTCAGAAAATGTATTTTCCCTTCCACCCCTCATTTCTCTTCCAGGCTCTCAAATGAACAGTCACTGGGGTACTTACTGTTGTTATGTTTGGTACTAGGCAGGTATTTGTAGGTACAATTATCTACAGCTATGGAGCTGGGGAAGCTGATGCCCTTACACGACTAATATCCCTGCAAAGTTTGTGTGTACTGGGTTAGAACTTGTTCTCTAAAGAGCCACAGGCGCCATCATTCCAGTGCTCCCTCAGGGACCTGTTGGTGAGAGTTACTGGTTTGGGAAAACCTCCTCCAGAGAGATTTAGGAATCAGACAAAACATCCCAGTCTCTCTGACTCACTCTTTTTAGGTAACTTGGGGTAAGCTTTGCTCACTGTAATACTAAATTTTCTTCCCTGTGTCACACCAGGCTGGTCCACTCTTTTGAATGATGCACAGCCTTGAACTTGACCTGAGTATACTCAAGGATGTCTTCATGTAAAAATACTCCTATGTGAAGTATGTATAAAGTTTCTTCGTAAATGAAAAGTAAAGCTGTTTTGCTTTTTTCTCCTTCCTTTGTTTATTGGATTTGTACCCATATAGAAGCAAACATGAAGCAGTTAGTGACAGCAAGGGAACAGAAGAGGAAATTCTCTGGGCCCATTACCTCTTAATAGAGAAGTGTTGCCTATAGAAATTAAGGTACTATGAATTTTGGATGTCATACATTAGGTCTTCATGTTTTTTTTTTTTAATGTACATAAGATCTCTGCTTTGTGAGCTATAGCAGTTGTGCCCGCCACTTTGTGGGGCCTTAAAAGTTTTGCTGAAAGCACTGAGTCTTCACTTGAACTTGCAGACATCTGATGGGATGAAAGTTTAACATCTCTGACTTGATGTTCCATAACAGGCAACTAGAAACTCTTTTTGTTAAAACACATTGACTTTCACTAGGGTCCACCAGGAAACTAAAAGGGCAAAAGTCCGACATTCCTACATTCATTTCAGATCTGCCCTTTACTTTGGGCCAGACTGTTGTGGGAATCACATTAAGTAAAGATATGTCATTGTTTTACCTTGCCTGCCTAAGGTACCTGATTGGTTTAATGAAGAGCTGAGCAGCCAACTGCCATGCAGAAGAAGATAGGCAGGGTTTCCAGAGAGAGAAGAATTCTGGGACAGAATCTAAGTTGCATAAAATTCACTAGCCAGACACTGAGGAAGTGAGATGTAGGTACAGATGAAAGGTAATGAGCTACATGGCAGAATGTAGATTAATATAAATGGCTTAATTTAAGTTATAAGAGCTAGTTGGGAGCAAGTTTAAAGCCAAGCTTTCATAAATATAATGAAATAATGCCATGTCATTATTTGGCAACTGGCAGTTCAAAGAAAGTTGACATCACTGGACTCTTACTTAACTTTATATGCACATTTTAATTATTCAGAGTGTATATAAACAAATTAGCAATGGTATAAAGAATAAAACATGATGGTCCATATTCAATACATGGGTGCCTTGGGACTTTAGAGAAACATCAGATGCTGTGTCTCTAATCCAAAGGCTGAGATCTGCATGTCTACATTTTGGTGACTTTTCTTTTAATGTTTATCTCTATTGGAAAAATATGGGGCTGGGATAAAGACACTTTCCCACTATAATATAGATGACCTGAACTCCATTATAGGTACCTAAAGCATAGATGAAGAGAACTGAAAATTTGTTCTCTGAGCCCCACACAAGCATTATAGTCCATGTGTGCAATGATATACCCTCACAAACACAAATGAAATAAGGGTTAATAAAATAAAAAATCCAGACAGCCTACCAAGTGACTAAGTGCATGCATTAAAGGAACCCAGGGGATGGGACATGAGTAGAAGCAGATGCTGGGACAGTAACAACACAGGGCAGCTTTCACAATAGCTGATTTGTAAGATTGAACATCTGAAAAACAGGGTTAGAGAATAAATTCTAGGAATGGCGAGGGAAGAGGGGAACGGGAGGGATGATGAAGTTTTGATATCAGAGGGGAAAGCCTATACCTTCTGTGATATCCAACCAGCGGGAAAGAGGGAGAGGGCACTTGCACTCAGGGATAGAATGTGTGTTCCACACTCAGTGGGGCACCTGCCAGTGGGGTTGGAACCTGACTTTGCAAGAGCTTCAGTGCATCTCCAGGGCCTGTTGGTATGAGGACCTAACCTGTCCCAGGCCCTTTCACAGCTGAGGAAAGAGTAACTGAAGCATTTTCCTGTCAGCTTTTCCACCTGCTGTCCAGAACTCCACTCCCAATCATTGTCCTAAACCTGACCTTCCTGGGAATAACAGGAGCTGTGCACACACACAGGAGCAATCATCTCACAGGAAGCGGGTTGTCTCTTCTGGTTGGCAGCAGTAAGAACTCTGAACCAACATGGAGGCCCAGGACTGAGAATGAGCAACCAGACCACACCTTGACTGAGATTGCTATGGCTCCAACTGATCCTCTAGAGAAACCTAAGACATGCCAGTACAGACTGAGGCCTCTGTGTCCATCTGTCTTCTCAATGTGCCACATGACTGCACACCTCTCTTCTGCTTTTCTACAGCACTCGTCTCTTTAGGCGCAGTTAGACGTCTAGCGTCTTCCTTAGCAAAGCAGTGCGGGATCAAACTCCGTTATGACGTTCTAGAGGAGACCAAGACTCTTCCTTACAAGCCCTGTGCACCTCGCTGGCTCCTCCTCTGCCCAGACAATCAGCCTTTGGCCCCGTCTTAGCTCTTTCCCCATTGCTGTGATAGAAACCCCCACGAGAGCAGCACGCAGAGTTTGTTTCAGCTCACGGTCCCAGGTACAGTCTGTCTTGGTGCGGAAGTCAAGTTGAAGCAGCTGGGCCTTTCATCCACAGCCAGGAAGCAGAGCGGCACACTAATGTGTGCACACTCAGCCTGCTGGCCCCACCTCCCACAGTGCAGGTGAATGGGTCGGCTACAATTGAGTCTTCCCACATCAGTGCCTGTGATCAAGATCATCCAGCACAAGCATGCTCAGGGCCTTTCCCCAGGTAGTTCTCATTTGTCAAGCTGACAACAGGAACCCTCCTGAGCTCTGAGCCTGGGATGACAGAGCTTTAGGGAACCGGCCCCTCCTCCTGCATCACACAGGATAAACCTGCTTCTTACCTACGCACACTTGTCTCCTGAACACTGGCAATTCTTTCACAGTGGTGACCCATGCATGTACATTTAGACCTTAGTTACATCTTCATCATTGCCAGCAGGTGCAACTCTGTCCTGCTTATGTGTGTAATTTCCGCACCGCTAACTCCAACCAGCAAAGAAGTCTGGCAACCTCAAGCAACAAGTAGTTCTTGTTGATGATAGATCTACCTCAACAGTGCCCCTCGGTGAGTTCACTCACTGCCCATATCCATACTCTATGTGGTTTCAATGTACAGCATTTATGCTTTTCTTTTTCCACTTGCTATCTAGCCCTGCTGCTGGCAGCTGTCTCAGGACTTGGTCCTTTGCTGGCTAGCATCTGTAATGATAGAATAATTCCTATTACTTCAGAGAAACTTTAGCCTTGACAGTTTTGGTTTCACCTACTTAAAATTCTTATAAGTTCTTAAATTGTGATTATTTACCAATTCATTATTATTGTGTGTATACGATGTGTGTGTGTGTGTGTGTGTGTGTGTGTGTGTGTGTTCAAGTGTGGGTACATGGATGGCATGGCAGGCATGTGCAGGTCAGAGGACCACTTTTCAGAGGCAATTCTTTCTATTGTGGGATCCAGTGGTCAAACTCGGGTTGTCTGAGTTGCATGGCAAGTGCTTATGTCCACTGAGCCATCTCATTAGCTCTCACATTTGTCATTATTATTGTACTTTTATTTGTTTATTTACTTATCTATCTAATAACATGTGTGTGATAGCATATGCGTATGCTTTGCATATTAGTGTGGGTAGGTGCATGATATGGTGCTCTTGGGAAGATCAGGAGACCACCTGTGGTACTTGGTTCTTAGTTCTCTCCCTTTACTATGTTGACTGTGGTTCTCAGGTAACAGTCTTGGTGAAAAGCACCCCAGTATGTTGAGACAGCTTTCCAGCCTAGCTTCACATGTTTTTATAATAAATATATGATATAGTATACAATTTTATGTAAAATCCATTTTTTGCTTGGATTAAATACCTCAAATAGGCACTAGAGAGATGGCTCAGTTGTTAGGGCACTTGATGTTCTTGTAGAGGAACTTGGTTTGATTTCCAGCACCCACATGGTATCTTGTAAGTGTCACTGAGTTCCAGGGGACTTGATACCCTCCTCTAGCCTCCATGGGTACACACATGGTGCAGATACACACAGGGAAAGCACTCATAGACACAGAATAAAAATAAACCTATTAAAAATATGCCAAGGCAACTATTGCCATACCGGAGAAATGAAAAGGTTTTCATTTAGGAGAACAAAAATTTATGCTAAAATTGATATAAGCTTCAACTGTTAATTTACCTTAATTTTCTCATTTATAAAATGATTATTATCTAGACTTTTACAGTGAGTATAAGTATTCAAAATGTCTATAAATCATTTAATATAGATTTCACAATATAGTCATTAACCTTAATTAGAACATACCTGGCAGTAGTGTTCTAGCAATGATGGAAGGCAAAACAAATATCAGACTTATGTTTTATACTTAAGAAAAAATAACTCCTTTTTACTCTTTCAACAAAAGCAAACTTACCTTTTGTATCAGGCATCACTATAAGTTCATAATTTTCTCTGTTTCCCATATCAATATACTTCACAATGTTGGGAGACAAAAATCTATTGTCATCTTGCTGAACCCAATAATTACATCGTCTTAAACTCATGGTCCAAATCCGTCCTTTAGATGCGCCAAAGTTGTATAAGAACCAAGACTTTACTGGGAAGTGCAAAGTTGATGTTATTTTATGGGGCATGGTAGCCAGCGATAAAGCATTCTTCTTATCTAGAATTTCTGTGATCAGGAAGCTGCTGTATCCAGGACTCACTACAGTCTTTTCCAAATCTGAGTTGCTAAACATTGCTAAATAACCTGGAGATAAAACAGAAGATTTGGTATGAAAGAAAATAGTTAACATTCTCTAAGCAAGTATGACCTAATTAACAAATGTTTCATCTGAGTTTTCAAACTATGATCATAGACTGAGACTGAGAACACATTTACCAAATGTCAGCTACAATTCAAACCCATTATTTAAAGAAAGTTCATTAAGAATATGTGGTATACAATGCTATACATTAATGTTTACCATTGTTCTATAAAATTCTCAGCATGAAGGCTGGAGAGATGGGTCAGTAGTCAAGAGCTTTTGCTGCTCTTTTAGAGAACCAAGATCTCATTCCCCAAACCCACATTGTTCACAATAATTTGTAGCTCCAGCCCCAGGGAACTCAACTGCTTCCTCTGACTTCCACAGGTATTGTATGCACACTACACATACATATGCGCAAGCAAAACACATACACATTAGCTAAAAGACATAAATCTCGAAATTTTTAGCAGGGAAAAAAAGAAAAGAATCTTCCTTCTCTCTATTCTCCCTACTTTCTTTACCCGTCTTTTCCTTTCTTTTGTTCTCTGTCAATAATTTCCTGTATTTCAACTATGGATATTTATAATTCAAATTTAAATGAAAAAAAACTTGGACTTATTATGTGTACTATTGTTTTGGCTTCATGTATGTAAGTGCACCAGGTACACAACTCATACTGGCAGAGGCAGTACAGGATGCCAGGTCTCCTGGGACTGGAGTTACAGATGGCTGTAAGCCACCATGTGGGTGCTGGGACTCAAACTTGACAATTGTTGAGCTAACTTTTCAGCCCTAGATTTCAAATTGAAACCATAGCATCAATCATGTACCACCAAAATAAAAGAAGGCCCCCGTGGGACCACCCTGAGGCCCCGCCTGCCTGATCTCTGACTCCCACCGCCAGGCCTCTGAAGGAGGGCACTTCCTGGATCTGCTCTCAGCACACTAGACCTGCCTATCCACACCTGAGTCCCTGGCTGCCTGACCTTTGATCGGATCACCTGGCCTCTGCTGGGGGATCACCCTGAACCCCCACCTGCCTGATCTTTGATCCCCATTGCCAGGCCTCTGCAACTCAATGAAATTCCTCTAAAATCAGGAACAAGACAAGGCTGCTCTCTCTTTCCTATATCTTCAATATTGTACTTGAAGTTCTAGCTAAAGCAATAAGATAACAAAAGGAGATCAAGTGGATGCAAATTGGAAAGGAAGAAGTCAAACTGTCACTATTTGCAGATGATATGATAGTTTACATAAGCCACCCAAAAAAACTCTTACCAGGGAACTCCTACAGCTGATAAACACCTACAGAAAACTAGCAGGATACAAGATAAACTAAAAAAAAATTTAGTAGCCCTACTTTATTCAGATGACAAAGGGGCTGAGAAAGAAAACAGAGAAAAAAAGTCACCCTTTACAATAGCCACAAACAACATAAAGTATCTTGCGGTAACACTTACCTAACAAGTGAAAGACCTATATAGCAAGAACTTCCTGTCCTTATGGAAAGAAATTAAAGAAGATACCAGAAAATGGAAAGATCCCCTGTGCTCTTGGATAGGTAGGATAAACATAGTAAACATGGCAATCTTGCCAAAAGCAATGTACAGATTCAGTGCAATCCACATCAAAATCCAAGAACAATTCTTCACTGACCTTGAAAGGATAATAATCAACTTTATATGGAAAAACAAAAGACCCAGGATAGCCAAAACAACCCTGTACAATAAAGGAACTTCAGGAGGCATCACCATCCCCAACTTTAAGATCTACTACAGAGGAATAGTTCTGAAAACAGCCTGGCATTGGCAGAAAAATAGACAAGTAGAATGGAATCAAATAGAAAATCCTGATATTAACCCACACAGCTATGAACACCTGCTTTTTGACAGAACAGCTAAAAGTATACAATGAGAGGAAGAAAGCATCTTCAACAAATGGTGCTGGCACAATTGGATGATGCTGTGTAGAAGACTACAGATAGACCCCTGTCTATGGCCATGCACAAAACTCAAGACCAAATGGATCAAAGACCTCAATATATATCCAGCCACACTGACCCTCTTAGAAAAGAAAGTGGAAGGTACCCTTGAACAAATTAGTATAGGAGACCGATTCCTGCCTATAACTCCAGTAGCACAGATACTGAGATTGACAATAAATAAATAGGATCTCTTCAAACTAAGAAGCTTCTGTAAGACCAAATGGCAGCCCACAGACTGGGAAAAGATCTTCACCAATCTTACATGTGAAAGAGGGCTGATCTCAAAAATATACAAAAAACTGAAGAAACTAGTCAACAAAACACCAAATAACCCTATTAAAAATGGGGTTTAGAACTGAAGAAAGAATTCTCAATAGAGGAAATCAAAAAGCCTGAAAGACACTTAAGAAAGTGTTCAATATTCTCAGTTATCAGGGAAATGCAAATCAAAACAACTGTGAGATACCATCTTACTCCTGCCAGAATGGCTAAAATTGGAAACACCAATGACAACTTATGCTGGAGAGGATGTGGAGAGAGGGGAACACTCCTCCACTGCTGGTGGGAGTGTAAACTCGTACAGCCATTTTGGAGATCAGTATGGTGGTTCCTCAGGAAAATGGGAATCAGTCTACTGCAGGACCTGGCAATCCTCCTCTTAGGCATATACTTAAACGATCCACATCCATGCAACAAAGACATGTTTTCAACTATGTTTGTAGCAGCATTATTCGTAATAGCAAGAACCTGGACATCAACTGAAGAGTGGATAAAGAAGATGTGGTATATTTACACAATGAACTAGTACTCACCTAAAAAAAACAAAAAAAACAAAAAAAAAACATTGAAACCTTGAATTCTAAGGCAAATGGCTGGAACTTGAAGAAACCATCCTGAATGAGGTAACCCAATCACACAAAGAGGAATATGATATTTACTCACTCATGTATGGATTTTATACCTACAGCAAAATCACCATTCTATAATTCACACTGCCAGAGAAATGAGGAGATTCATACAAGTGGAAGGGAACACATCTCCTCAGCATATTGGAAGTCTGGGGGGCAATGAGTGGAAAGGGAGTTAGGAGAAAGAGAAGGGGAGGACAGGAGAACACGTGAGACCAGGAAGATTGAGTTGTGGGACCAATAGACGAGAGAAAAAAAAAAAGGAGGTACCATAATAGATGGAGCTATTATAAAGTTTGAAGAGAAAACTGATTCTAGAGAAATGTTCAAAGACCTACCAGGATGACCCCAACTAACAATCTGAGCAACAGTGGAGAGGATACCTTAATGCCTTCCCTGATAATGAGATTGATGTCTAACTTATATGGCATCATAGTGCCCTCATCTAGTAGCTGATGGAAACAGAAGAGGACATACACTGAGCAGAACTCCTGGAATCCAGTTGCAGAGAAGGAGGACCAATAAGAAAAGGGGTCAAGACTAGGCAAGAGAAACTCACAGAGATAGCTGACCTGATCAAGGGGGAGATAATGGACCCCCAGACTGATAGCTGGGAAACTAGTATTGGACAGATGCAGACCCCCTGAACATGGGTCTCAGAAAGCCTGGGCAGTCTAAGGGACCTCCTACAGTGGAACCAGGATGTATCCCTGGTGCCCAAAAGGACCCATGGAGGGGTATTCCTTTAGCCTAGAGACAGGACAGAGGGCCTACCCTACCCCAAATTGACAGATTTTGATGATCTCTCCAGGATGGCATCACCCTCCCTGTGGATTGGGTGGGAATGGGATGGGAGGGGGTGGGAACTGTGGTTGATATGTAAAAATAAGAAAAAATTATATATATACATATATATATATACGTATATATATTTATTTATATTATGCCTAGTCTGAATGAACCTCTGAGGCCTTTTACTTTGAGACCAAAACCACACATAAGAGGCTACATTATAAATATGATATTAGGGAAAGAAATCAGAACAAAGTACAACCCATGAAGAGACAGAAACATCCTGCATCCTCACACCATTCACATAAGTGCCCCTAACTAGGAAAGGTCACTTACATGTAAGATTCCTCAAGATCGCTGCATCATTCATATCTTAACTGGCACATAATAATTGTATGTAGTTATGAGATACAACGTAATGCTTGAGTGCATATTTATTACATTATATGATGGCTGAATTGGAGTAATTATCTTATCCCAACACATTCCTTTCTTCTAATGAGACCATCCAAACCGCTCTCTTTTAATTGGATTGAAATATTTTATACAATATTGTTAACTACAGTCATCTTGCTGGGGAGACAGACGAAAGCATGTGTCTTGATATAAATTGATTTATACTTTTCTAGAAATTTAATGGGCAACAAAAGGTTTCTTAAATTATGGAAAAGTTATAAAAGAAGGGTTATATTCAGGACTCCTGTCCAAAGAACAGGTGTTATTTATAAGTAACATCAAACTTTAAGTTGCTAGTGTGAAAATTTGCAAATTTTCTCGTTAAACTAAAACTTCACTTATAAAAATAAATTTCAATGTATTTTTAATTGACACAAAAATCCTATTTTCTCTTCTATTGATCACTGTTTAATATAAAATAACTCTCAGTGTAGTAATAATAATGAGCACTGCTACCGAGCATATATTGGTGAAGTTGTAGGTGTGTCTTATTATATTATGAACAACTGTTCCTGCAACCTAAATATAAATGTAAACTCTGGTTAACTGCTAGTTGGACTAGAATTTGAGCATAAGGATGGTATGGTAGTTGTAGAGTATTTGCCTAGCATATACAAGGGCTGGGAGCCATTGTCATAACAACAAGCAGATGGCAATTAAATTCAAGGTGTCAACCTATCAGGAGAAATCTCTGATGGATGAACTTCATTAAGGCGAGGCCATAGGGCTACAGACTCCAAAATATCTATAACTTCACATGTGCTATTGTGATTGTTCCCTAACAGCTATGGAGAATTCCCCACTGCCTGTATCTAGACTGTGTGGATCTCATTTCCATCTACTAGGCATTTTTATTTTGTGGGTTTTTAAAAAGATGACTAACCCTTAATCTGTATTGTCTAGTTGATATTAATAATGTTACCCTATACAGAGTTTTGATGAATAAAAATAAATACAAAGAAATTCTAGTCAGGGGTTACATGTTCCCGTTAAGAGCTGTCTTGAAACATTAGCCTGACATTAAGAAAACAGCTGTATTTCCCCAGTTGCCAAGATATCCAGTATAAAATTTCAAAGTAGCTTTAGATTACACCAGGTGCCTTGGTATTCAAAAAGCAGCCTATTCAAAAAGGACCTATGCAAGCTTTCTGATCTGTTACCAAGGAAGCAACCTAATTGCTATATCCTTGCTAGGTCTGGCTGGTAATGTACAAAAATGATTAACTCTGTGCAAATTCCTAACCTCCATTTTACAAGTTATGTCCAGCTACATCCCAAGGAAAGATTTTCTAGCTAGCCAGGGCTCTCCAAAATAATCTGACTTCATAGTCCTGAGAAAGAATTACAAGTTTCCCTTTTTATGGTTAATGGTTAAATACAGGGCAGAAAGTATATTCAGAGATTTAAAGTACTGTGTGTTGGGATATGCCAATTGAGCTGATATTAAGAGATTTATGGTAACCCTGTGCCCAAGCTAAAACTTACTACACATTGCACTACTCTTTGTAAACAGACAGTCTGGGGTCCAAGAAAGCCAGGGTTTTACTGACCACTAACCAAAAATGTTAGTTTAAAATGTTCATACACTTATAAGTATAGGGTATAACACACAATTTCCTTATTTTTCTTAGATTCCTTATAGTTTAATTTTATAACTCTTTTAAAATTCTTTGTTTGCAGCTGTAAGTTATAACCTGCCAATTAGGGATGTAACTGAGGGACAGTGCTTTTTGTCACAAATCATCTAGATTTGTTCCATATGAGTTTGACATGATGACGCTAGGTTTTGTTTTGTTTTGTATTACTAGCTAAAACTTCAAATGGAAAATATGCACTTTTAGATAACATTTCAGGGCTATAGATATGGGTCAGAGGTTAACACCATTAACTGCTCTTGCAGAGGACACAGGCTCATTCAGCTTCTACATACAGGCTCAAGGCTGTCTGTAACTTCATTTTCAGGGAATCTGGTGACCTCTTGCCTACTCAGATAGGGCGCTGCACACACGGTGCACATGCACTCACACTAGCTCACGCATATACGCATGAACAAATAAATATTTTTAAAAGGCAACTTTCAGAGTTAATGATGATGAATGTAAATACTTCACTTTGTATTTCTTGGCATTTTTAATTTCTAGTGCTGTTCTTACCAAAATACTACATTGTGTTTGACCTTAGAATAAATCCAATCAAATGATTTTTTCAGTATAAAAAGTGTTAGCATCACCATTTATTGACTTTCAAAATCTGTGTTAACTTTGCTAGAATGAGAAATTACAAAGTCATTTAACAAGTGCATGTTAATTTTGTGTCCCTTTGTTCTGATTAGAGCCTGTGAATGTACACAACAGTGTTGTTTGTTCAAACCTAGGAACCTACATTTTTCTTTGGGAATTTTTATGAGCAGGTTTTTATCTGCCGCCTGGTCAGGTCCCACCGCCACGCCAGCCCCAAATAACACACTGAGACTCACACTAGGCCAGGTACTAGTTTCTTATCGGCTAGCTCTGTCTTAGATATTAACCCATTTCTATTAATCTAAGTATTTCCGCGTTGTCTTATTTTATCAGAGAGAGGGGCTGGCGTTCTCTTTCTGTCCTCCATCTTGACTCCCTACTCCTTCCTCCCTCCTCCTAGTCTCTTAGTCCCATTGGCCAACAGTGCTTTGACCAATACAAGAAACATATTTACAGAATGACATCTCCCATCGGGGAATATTTCTCATAATTTATTTAAGTAATGAAGTATGACCTTCAAACAAAATGTCTGGAGGCTTTTGTGGGTATTTAAGCTATGAAGAGCAAAGAAACATTGGAGCATCATGAGAGGCCATCATGAGAGGAGTCAATATGGGCTAGAAAGTTAGCATCGCATATGAGAAAATTATAAGGGAAACCTAGAGAGTAAAGATAGTTAGAACGAGAAAGAAAGAGAAAGCAGAGAATGTAGCAAAGAAACATCACGAGAATACCAAGGGTGAAAGAAGGAAGAATCCATTAGGATGGGTGGGAATGTATATTTTTCCAATCCCCTCAGATAAAATGTCTTTCTTTGCCCTATGCTCAAAGACTTTCTCTTTGAGCCCTGTCAGCAGCCTGGAAGCTGTTTCTTTCCAGGCTGCTGCAATATACAAGGATTTAGGTCCCATCTTCAGCACCACACACACACACACACACACACACACACACAGAGAGAGAGAGAGAGAGAGAGAGAGAGAGAGAGAGAGAGAGGAGAGAGAGAGAGAGAGAGAGAGAGAGAGAGAGAGAGTATAAAGGAACATAAAGTCTTCTCAGAAGGTAACTTTTTATTTTTTGTAACCATCAGAAATAGATTTTTTATACTTACCTTGTGTTGTAATAGTAATGTGGTAGAAAAAGTTTCCAGAATATGAAATATTAAGAGAACCAAATATACATGCGGTGGTTACGTGGGTTTCTACTGGAAAAGGATTTATTATGTCTGTGAAAGCCGAGGTGTGGAATCCCCAAGGACCATTGGTATGTACTAATAATTTTCTGATGTAAGCTTCTCCATGTCTATAATAACAAATCAACAGACACAAAAATGATATTCAGTAGCTTAAATAAGCAGGCCTATTAACATATAATTTACAAATAAGATATACCAATACCAAGATTGATGATAGTAATATACCAGCTAACAAATGATTATTTGGGCAAGAGTTGTTCAAAGATTTTAGTTGTTAACAAAATGTCATATACAACATAAATTTTCACACTTAAAATGGGCAAAGATTATTATCCAACATTTATCTTCTGTCATTGATCTATCTATCTATCCATCTATCTATCTATCTATCCATTATCTATCTACCTATCATCTAGTTAGCTAGCTATCATCTTTTTAGTGCTGGGGGTCAAACCTAGAACTTCATGAATGTTAGGCAAATGTTATACCTCTGATCTACACCCCCAGCTTATAAATACTTTGTTAAATGTCAGAGTTCAGCAGAGATGACACTTGAATGGAGATAGATGCACATTCACTCCTGCTATGATTGTAAATTAAGACAAATTTTATAGAACCAATGTTACACTTCACATTTCAATGAAAAAATTTAAAATTGAGGCTATGACTGCTCCTAGGTGTGATGCAGGAGATATATTGTAGATAATAGAGAGAGAATAATCAGAGGCATCTGGAAGGGTCCAGATTGATCACAGCCATGAAAGCAGAGTGAGGAGAGAAGAAAAGAAAGAGGGAACAAACAGAGTATGGAGGTCTAGTAATGCCAGCCCTGGAGAGATGATTTCACACACACACACACACACACACACACACACACACACACACAGAGAGAGAGAGAGAGAGAGAGAGAGAGAGAGAGAGAGAGAGAGAAACACATACAGACACACACACACAGACACAGAGAGAGAGAAAGACACAAACACATACAGACACACACACAGACACAAACACAGAGACACACAGGCACATACACAGACACACAGACACAGAGACACACACACATGCACAGAAACACACAGAGACACACAGGCGCACACACACAGACACACACACACACACACACACACACAGACACAGAGAGAGAGAGAGAGAGAGAGAGAGAGAGAGAGAGAGAGAGAGAGAGAGAGAGAGAGAGAGAGAGAGAGAAGATGATGAGATGGTGAATCATCAGGGAACTGGAAGTTACAATAACAAAACCCTAACCACTAACAATGGCAAATGTTGGTAAAGATGTAAAAAGAGATTCTAATTTATCCCTGGTGGGAATGTAGAAAGGTATGGGGAGTTAGGCAGCTTCTTTTAACCTCAAACATGTTCTTACCATATGCAATATTTGTAGATATTAACCCAAGTGAAGTGAAAGGGTCTGTCTGCACCACAGCCTGCATGTGGACACCACCAGCGTTTGTTCTTGGGGAGGAGCTGGAAAGTATTTCAGTTGGTGAATAGGTTGGGGCTGGGGAGATGCTCAGCTCTTAGAGCACCGACTGCTCTTGCAGAGGACCTGCTCTGATTCCAAGCTTCCACAAAGCAGCTCACAAGCATTGTAACTCCAGTTCCTGGAGATCCAATGCCCTCTTCTGGCCTCCATGGCACTGGGATACACATAGTGCACAGTAGGCAAAACACTTATACATAAAACAATATTTATATAAACTGTTTCAAACAGACAGGAGAACACTATTCATCACTAAATAATTATTAAGCCATTGGAAGATAATAGGTATCTTTTCAATTATTTGAAATTAAAATATAATTAAATCACTTTCCTCTAATTCCTCCCTCATCTTTCTCCCTTTCAAATTCATCACCTCTTTTTCTTGTTGTGTGTGTGTGTGTGTGTGTGTGTGTGTGTGTGTGTTGTGTGTGTGTGTGTGATATAAAATCTGCTTAGTCCATTTAGTATGTACATGATTTGGGGGCTGACAACTTGGTGTTGGATAACCAATTAAGGGGCTCATGTCCTAGGAAGACTATTTTTCCAGCTCTTAGGATACCTTAGTTGCCTCTAGTTCTCTATTTACTAGTGTTATCCTATCAAATTTCCTCTTCTCTGTTAACATGTCTAGTGATATAATTATTGTTGAGGTCTTGTTTAAGCAGGGTAATAGGAATGTTATAGGCATACTTAAAGAGGCAAAAACAAATCTCAAAAAGGGAAAACAAGTATGGTTGTGGAGTACATGAGAATTTGCTGAATTTTCTCCTCAGTTTTGTTGTAAAGCTCTGGTTAAATAAGAAACTCAACAGTTCACTAATTTTTTTTAAGAAATTAATTGATGGGAGATGTCATTCTGTAAATATGTTTCTCTTATTGGTTAATGAATAAAGCATTGTTGGCCAATAGGAAAGCAAGATAGGCGGGACAAGGAAACTAGGAAGAGAGAGGAAGGAGTAGGGAGGAGAGTCAAGATGGAGGACGGAGAGAGAAGAATGCCAGCCCCTCTCTCCGGTGAGATAAGACCACGTGGGAGTACTTAGAAAATGGGTTAATATTTAAGACAGAGCTAGCCAATAAGAAACTAGTAACTGGCCTACAGCTTTATATCTAATACAGTGTCTCTGTGTGTTATTTGGGGCTGGCAAGGCTGTGGAACCAGACTGGCAGAGAAAAACATAACAGTTAAGCTCTTTATGTCTGAAGTCAATGGTCAGAGCCAGAGGTCAACTCAATTAACAAAGCTGTCCCCCAACCTTGGAGTCTCCAAGTGTCAAAGAATTGCTTTTAGGTGACCATGTAATATGTGGTTCAAGGAGAGGAAAGAAACAAACCTTTGAAAAAGAAAGAAAGGAGACTTGGGCAATAAAGTATAGGCTTACATAAAGGGCCAGTGTGTTCTGGAGGTAGAGAGGAAAAACTGTCGAGTGAGCAAACACTGTATAAAGTTGACTGCCATTGGTGTGAAGGGTGCACTAGAGGCTCCCATCCAACACCTGTTCTATCTCCCTAGCTCACTCTACCTTCTGTATTTCATGTCCGTGAAATTGCTTTCATCCAGGTCACTCTACTCTAGAGTGCCTCCAAATCCAAAGTGACTTCTTGGTTCTTACTTTAGCTGCTACAAGCACTGGGAAGATTTTGGAAGCATCCCTTTCCTGGGTTTAGATGCCTCCTTCCTTCTAGGCTTTTCAAGCTTTTGGAAGCATCCCTTTCCTGGGTTTAGATGCCTCCTTCCTTCTAGGCTTTTCAAGCTTTTGGAAGCATCCCTTTCCTGGGTTTAGATGCCTCCTTCCTTCTAGGCTTTTCAAGCTTTTGGAAGCATCCCTTTCCTGGGTTTAGATGCCTCCTTCCTTCTAGGCTTTTCAAGCTTTTGGAAGCATCCCTTTCCTGGGTTTAGATGCCTCCTTCCTTCTAGGCTTTTCAAGCTTTTGGAAGCATCCCTTTCCTGGGTTTAGATGCCTGCTTCCTTCTAGGCTTTTCTACCTCTGGTTGCCCATTTTCAGCCTTCACTCCTGGGCCTAATGTCTGTTCCTAGAAGGCCTCTTCTGTATTTACACAGTCTCCTACAGTAGAGTCACCCATGCATTATGTGGACAACAGCTGTATGCTAGGTACCCGCTCTTTCCTGCACAATGAATTCCTACATCCAGCTGCCTGTGATGTCTTCATATCATCTTTTAAATACCCAACAAAACTTGAAATTATAATTTCTAATATAAAATTTACAGTTATCCCAATGAGTTTCCATGTTCTTCATCTCAATAAACCACAGCACTCATTTCAGCTAAAAACCAAACCCTAGGGGACTATTTTTGAAAATTGACTTATTATGATGTTTACTGTGTGAGAGGTGTGTGTGATTAAGGCCACCTGTGTGTAAATCATAGGACAACGTTGGGGAGTGGATTCTCTCTCTCCTGTGCAGGTTACAGAGATGAAACGCAAGTCATTAGGCTCATATAGCAAGTGATTTTACTGGCTGAGTCATGCTGTCAGTCACCCACAGGTCTCTTGCCTCCTCTTCCTTGACTCTATCCTAGTCCACCAGGTCCCGCCTTCCTCAGATCCACCTGCCTTAGCACCATTTCTTCTATTTTCTTTTTTATTTATTTTTCTTATTTTACATATCAATCCCAGTTCCCTCTCCCTTCACCCCTCCCTGTCTTCCACCCTCCCATGCCTCCCCACTACCCTCCCATCCCACCCTCCCCACTCCACATGTAGGGTGATACCTTCAACAAAATCTGTCAAGTCATTTGGAGTAGGAACTAGGCCCTCCCTCCTGCCTGTAGGTTAAGGGAGTATCCCTTAACACATGGGGAATGTGCTCCCAAAGTCCTTTTGTGCACCATAAATACATCCTGGTTCCACTGTCAGAGGTCCCTTAGACTGCCCAGGCCTTCTAACTGAGACCCATGTTCAGGGGGTCTGAGTTGGTCCAATGCTGGATTCCCAGCTATCAGTCTGGGGGCCCATTAGCTCCTCTTGTTCAGGTCAGCTGTCTCTATGTGTTTCTGCAGCATGGTCTCTGCCTTCCTCTCTGCATCTGGATTCCAGTTTGGCTCAGTGTTTAGTTGTGGGTGTCTGCTTCTGTTTCCATCAGCTACTGGATGAGGGCTCTATGATGGTGTTATAATAAGTTAGTCATCAATCTCATTATCATTTCTTCTATTTTCATTAACCCCAAGGGCTCTGGAACATTTTACTCTTTTTTTTAAATTTAAATTAGAAACATTTTATATATCAATCCCAGTTCCTTCTCCCTCCCATCATCCCATGCCCCGCTACTGACTTCCATCCCATTCCTCTTCTGGTCCATAAAAAGGGTGAGGCTTTCTATGGGGATCATCAAAGTCTGTTACTTCATTTGGGGCAGGGCCTAGGCCAACTCCCATGTGTCTAGACTGAGAGAGTATTCCTCTATGGGGAGTCCATTTGCACAGTAGGGATAAGTGCTGTTCCATTACAAGGGGCCCCATAGACTACCCAGATCTCCTAACTGTCAGCTACGT
Organism: Cricetiscus sungorus; assembly: GCA_030556225.1. Lineage (NCBI taxonomy): Eukaryota > Metazoa > Chordata > Mammalia > Rodentia > Cricetidae > Cricetiscus > Cricetiscus sungorus. The sequence continues at coordinate 11,060,831 of JANBXA010000588.1, forward strand.
GCAAGGTCCTGGTTCCTTCCTATGCTGGTTAACAAGCTGTCAGACTGGGGTCCATGAGTTCCCCCTTGTGTTAAGGTCAGCTGTTTCTGTGCGTTTCCCCAACATAGTCATGACCCCTTTGTTCATCACTCCTCCCTCTCTACAACTGGATAACAGGAATTCGGCTCAATGCTTAGCTGTGGATCTCTGCTTTTGTTTCCATTAGCTACTAGATGAAGGCTCTATGATGACATTTAAGGTAGCCATCAATTTCATTATAGGGGAAGGGCATTTAAGATAGCCTCTCCACTATTGATTAGATTCTTAGTTGGGGACATCCTAGAATATCTCTGGACATTTTCCTAGTGCTGGATTTCTCTCTTAACCTAGAATGACTCCCTCTATTAAGGTATCTCTTTTGTTGCTCTCCTCTATAACCCCCCAACTCAATCTTCCTGGTCTAGCATGTCCTCCTCCCCTCTCCTCTTCTCCCCTCCTCTTTCTCCTACCCCACCCCCATTGCTCCCAATTTGCTAGCAAATCTTGTCCCTTTCCCCTTATCTGGGGGACCATGTATGTCCCTCTTATGGTCCTCTTCATTTCCTAGTTTCTCTGGTGGGGTGGATTATAAGACGGTAATCCTTTGCTCTTTGTCTAATATCCATGTATGAGTGAGTACATACCATGTTTGTCCTTTTGTGAATGGGTTTCTTCTGGTTCCATCCTTTTGCCTGCAAATTTCAAGATTACATTTTTTTTCTTTTTCTGCTGAATAATACTCCAGTGTGTAAATGTACAACATTTACTTCATCCATTCTTCAGTTGAGGGGCATCTAGGTTGCTTCCAGATTCTGGCTATTACAAACAATGCTGCTATGAACATAGTTGAACAGATGTCCTTGTTGTATGAATGTGCATCTTTTGAGTATATGCCTGAAGGTGGAATTGGTGGATCTTGTGGCAAATTGATTCCCATTTTCCTGAGGAACTGACAAACAGATTTCCAAAGTGGCTGTACAAGTTTGCACTCCCACAGCAGTGGAGGAGTGTTCCCCTTTCTCCACATCCTTTCCAGCATAAACTGTCATTGATGTTTTTCATTTTAGCCATTTTGGCAGGAGTAAGATGATATCTCAGAGTTGTTTTGATTTGCATTACCCTGATGGCTAAGGATGTTGAGCAATTTCTTAAGTGTCTTTCAGCCATTTTGGATTTCTCTACTGAGAATTCTCTATTTAGTTCTGTCCCCCACCTTTTAATTAGATAATTTGGTGTCTTGGTGACTGGCTTCTTGTGTTCTTTGTATATTTTGGAAATCAACCCTCTGTCAGATGTGAGGTTGGTGAATATATTTTCCCAGTCTGTGGGTTACTGTTTTGTCTTGTTGACTTGTGTCCTTTGCCTTACAAAAGCTTCTCAGTTTGAGGAGGTCCCATTTATTAATTGTCAATCTCAGTGTCTATGCTATTGGTGTTATGTTCAGGAAACGAACTCCTGTACCAATTTGTTCAAGGGTACCTCCCACTTTCTCTTCTAAGAGGTTCAGTGTGTCTGGGTTTATGTTGAGGTCTTTGATCCATTTGGACTTACGTTTTGTGCATGGCGATAGATATGGGTCTATCTGCAATCTTCTATACGTCAGCATCTAGTTATGGCAATACAATTGCTTTCTTTTTCCCATTGTATAATTTTAGATTCTTTGTCAAAAATTGGGTGTCCATAGGTGTGTGGATTAATATCAGAGTTTTCAATTCGATTCCATTAGTCTACCTGTCTATTTTTGTGCCAGCACCAAGCTGTTTTCAGCACTTCAGTGATGCCTCCTGAAGTTCCTTTATTGTACAGGTTTGTTTTGGCTATCCTGGGTCTTTTGTTTTTCCATATAAAGTTGAGTATTGTTCTTTCAAGGTCTGTGAAGAATTGTGCTGGGATTTGATGGGGATTGCATTAAATCTGTAGATTGCTTTTGGCAATCAACTTTTCCTATGTTGAGCCTACATGGGAGATCTGGTATCTTCTTTAATTTCTTTCTATAAATATTCAAGTCCTTGCTATACAGGTCTTTAACTTGTTCAATCAGCATTACCCCAAGATATTTTATGTTGTTTGTGGCTACTGTAAGGGGTGATGCTTCTCTGATTTTTCTCAGCTCCTTTATTATCTTTATATAGTAGAACTACTAATTTCTTTTAGTTAATCTTGTATCCTGCCACTTTGCTGAATGTGTTGTAGGAGTTCCCTGGTAGAGTTTTTCAGGTCACTTATGTAAACTACCATATCACCTGCAAATAATGAAAGTTTGATTTCTTCCTTTCCAATTTGTATCCCCTTGATCGCTTTTTGTTGTCTTATTGCTCTAGCTAGAACTTCTAGCTAGTACAATAGTGATGAGATATGGAGAGAGTTGACAACCTTATTTTGTTACTGATTTTAGAGGAATAGTGTTGAGTTTCTTTCCATTTAGTTTGATGTTGGCTGTTAGTTTACTGTATATTGCTTTTTATCATGTTTAGGAATGTTCCTGTTATCCCTGATCTCTCCAAGACCCTTACCATGAAGGGGTGCTGGATTTTGTCAAAGGCATCTTCAGCATCTAGTGAGATAATCATGTGCTTTCTCTTTTTAGTTTGTTTATGTGGTGAATTACATTGATGGATTTTTGTACTTGAACTATACTTGCATCCCTGGGATAAAGCCTACTTGATCAAGGTAAATGATTTTTCTGATATGTTCTTGGATTCGATTTGCCAGTATTTTATTGAGTATTTTTGCACCAATGTTCATGAGGGATATTGGTTTGTAGTTCTCTTTTTTAGTTGTCTCTTTGTGTTGCTTGGATACCAACATAATTGTAGCCTTGTAAAAAGTTTATCAATGGCCCTTCTGCTTCTATTGTGTGGAACAACTTGAGGAGTATTGGTTTTAACTCTTCTTTGAATTTCTGATACAATCTGCACTGAAGCCATCTGGCCCTGGGGTTTTTTTTTTTTTTTTTTTTTTTTGGGAGGCTTTTGATGACTGCCTCTATTTCCTTAGGGTTTATAGGTATATTTAAATTGCTTATCTGTTCTTGATTTTATTTTGGTAAGTGATACCTATCCAGAATATTGACCATTTCCTTTAACATTTTGAATTTTGTGGAGTACAGGTTTTCAAAGTATGAACTGAAGTGTATCTGGATTTCCTCAGTATCCATTGTTATGTCCTCCTTTGAATTTCTGATTTTGTTAATTTTCATGTCCTCTCTCTGCCTTTTGGTTAGTTTGGATAAAGTTTTTTCTATCTCGTTGATTTTCTTGAATAGCCAATTTGTTTTTAATATTTCTTTTAATTTAGAAGCAATCATATTACATATCTATCCACACATTCCCTCTCCCTCCCACCCTCCCATGCCCTCCATTCATCCCCTAAACTACCCCAAGGATAGTAAGGCCCTCCATGGGGGGAATCTCAAAAGCTATCATATCATTTGGAAGAGGGTCTAGGTCCTCGCCCACATCATGGGCTGAAATAGTAACCCTTCATTTGGAATGGGCTTCCTAAGTGCATTTGTACACTAGGGATTAATACTGGTTCCACTGTTAGAGGTTGTATGGACAGCCTAGGCTTCCTGACTGGCACCCACAATCAGAGGGCTTGTTTTGGTCCAATGCTGGTTCCCCAGATTTACTACTAGGATCTGTGTGCTTTCACTAGGTCAGATCAGCTATTTTTGTGCATTTCTCCATCATGGTCTTGACTGCTTTGCTTGTCTCCCGCCCCATCCCACTCAACAACTGGATTCCAGGAGTATGGTTCTGCATTTAGCTGTGGGTGTCTGCTTCTGCTTCCATCAGCTACTGGATCAAGGCTCTAGGATGGCAATTAAGGTAGTCATCAATTGTATTATAGGTAGCCTCTCCACTAGCATGTAGATTCTTGGTTGGGGTCATCTTTGTGGGCTTCTGAACATTTCCCTAGAGCCAGATTTCTTTTTAAACCTATACTGACCCCTTCTGTTAATGTATCTCTCTTTCTCTCTCTCTCTCTCTTCTATTCCTCATCTGATTCAGTCTTCCTGATCCCTCTTGTTCTCCTTCCCCTTCCTCGTTTCTTCTCCTTTTCCTTCCTCCCTCCTCTTTCCCCCTTGCACCCAGTTTGCTCATGAGTTATTGTCCCTTTCCCTTTATTCAGGAGTTCATGTATTTCTCTCTTAGGGTCCTCTTTGATTCCTAGTTTCTCTAGAGGTGTGGGTTGTGGGCTGGTGATCCATTACTATATATCTAATATCCATATATGAGTGAGTACGTCCCATGCCTGTCTTTCTGTGACTGTGTTACCTCACTCAGGATAGTTTCTTCTAGTTCCATCTATTTGACTAAGAATTTGAAGATTCTATTAAGAACCAACTTTTTGTTACATTGATTCTTTGTATTGCTTTCTTTATTTCTACTTTATTGATTTCAGCTTTCAATTTGACTATTTCCTGGTGTCTATTCCTCTGGGGTGAGTTTGCTTTTTTGTTCTAGATCTTTCAGGTGTGCTGTTAATTGTGACTCTTCTCCAGTTTGCTCATGTAGTCACTTAGTGCTATGAACTTTCCTTTTAGCACTGATTTCAAAGTGTCCCATATGTTTGGGTATGTTGTATCTTCATTCTCATTGAATTCTAGGAAGTCTTTTATTCCTTTTTTAAATTTTTTTCCTTGGCCCAGGAAAAGTGCAATTGCACATTGTTTAATTTCCATGCATTTGTATGGTTTCTGTAATTTGTGTTGTTGTTGAATTCAACACTAGCTTTTAAGCCTAGTGGTCCGGTGGTCCGGTAAGATACAGGGGGTTATTCCATTTTTTTTTTTTTTTTTTTTTTTTTTGTATCTGTTGAGGTGTGTTACATTGCCTAGCATGTGGTCGATTTTAGAGAAGTTTCCATGTGGTGCTGAGAAGGAGGTATATTCTTTTTTCTTTGGATGGAATGTTCTATAGGTGTCTGTTAAACTCAATTGGGTCATAATTTCTGTTAGTTCCTTTGTTTCTTTGTTAAGTTTCTGTCTGGTGGTCCTGTCTAGTGGTGAGAGTCGGGGATTGAAGTCTCCCACTATAAGTGTGTGAGGTCTTATGTGTGATTTGAGTTTCAGTAATGTTTCTTTTATGGATGTGGATGCCTTTGTATTGGGGGCATAGATGTTCAGAATTGAGACTTCATCTTGATAGAATTTTCCTGTGATGAATATGAAGTGACATTCTTCATCTCTTGAATGATTTTAGTTTGAAATCTAATTTGTTAGACACTAGGATTGCTGCACCAGCTTGTTTCATGGGTCCATTTGTTTGGAAAATCTTTTCTCAACCCTTAACTCTGAAGTAATGTTTGTCTTTGAAGTTGAGGTATGTTTCTTATATGCAGCAGAAGGATGGATTCTTTCTTTGTAGCCATTTTGCTAGACTGTGTCTTTTTATAGGCGGTAAGACCATTAATATTGAAGGATATTAATGACCATTGATTGTTAATTCTTGTTTGTTTTGGATTTGTTGTCGGTGGTGGTATTGTGTGGATTCTCCTTCCTCCCCCCCCCCCCTTTTCTTTTGGCTGTTGGTAAAGTGGTATTATCTATCACCAATATTTTTGTGAGTGTAGTTAACTTCCTTGGGTTGGAGTTTCCTTCCAGAACTTTCTTTAGGGCTGGGTTAGTGAATATATACTGTTTAAATCTGGCTTTGTCATTGAATATCTTGTTTTCTCCATCTGTAGTGATTGAGAGTTTTGCTGGGTAGTCTGAGCTGGCATCTGTGATCTTTTAGTGTTGGTAGAACATCTGTCCAGGATCTTCTGGCTTTCAGAGTTTCCATGGAGAAGTCAGGTGTAATTTTGATAGGTCTGCCTTCATATGTTACCTGGTCTTTTTCCTTCACTGCTCTTAATATTCTTGCTTTATTCTGTATGGTTGGTGTTTTGATTATTATTTGGCAAGAGAACATTTTTTTTGTGGTCCAGTCTATTTGATGTTCTGTAAGCTTCTTGTACTTTCATTGACATATCTTTTGTTGAGTATGTTTTCTGCACCTTTGAGGTGGTTTTTTTCACCTTCTTCTATACCTATTATTCTTAGGTTTGTCCTTTCCACAGTATCCCATATTTCATGGATATTTTGTTTTAGGTATTTGTTAGACTTAAGATTGTCTTTGGTTGATGAATCTATTTCGCTTAGTATATCTTCAACACCTGGGATTCTCTCTTCCATCTTTTGCATTCTGTTGGTTATGCTTGCATCTGTAGTTCCTGAACATTTACCCAGTTTTTCTATTTTCAGAATTCCCTCAAACTGTTTTTTGTTTGTTTGTTTGTCTCTATTTCAGCTTTCAAGCCTTGCACTGTTTGTATTGTTTCCTTCTCTTGTTTGGTTGTTTTTTTCTCATCTTTCCTTGTTTTTGTTAAGATATTTGTTTATTTCTTGCAATTTTTGCTTTATCTTTTCCTCCATATCTTGAATGTTTTGTTTATTTTTCTTCCATTTCTTTAAAGGATTTTCTCATTTCCTCTTTGAGGATTTCTATCATCTTCATAAAGTTGTTTTTAGTATTGTTCTCTTCTGCTTCATTTGTGTTGGGATGTTCAGATCATGCTGGTGTGGAGTCCCTAAACTCTGGTGGCATCATAGTTATCTTTCTGTTGTTGAATGTGTTCTTATACTGTTGTCTTTCCATCCCTTCTTCCAGTGGTTCTCTCCTTTTCTTGGTGGGTACGGGTCCAAGATTCTCTTCTGATGGGTGCAAAGAGGTCTAATACTCAGATGGCTCTCCTCTTCCCATGGGTGGAAGTGGGACTAGCACCCAGATGTCAGCAGACTCTGGATGGTTTGGTGCACCAGGACTGGTTCCCCATGTACAGTTACCAGGCCTCATGTTTTATTCTTAGCTTGTGTCATCCTTTCCATTGCAGTCAGAATGAATTCTCAAAAATGTATCTGCAACAACATTTTACACTGGTTTCTGCCGACATTCCTCATGTAGCCTATAATACTATCTGTCATGGTTAGGATATATACATTATACATACATACATACATACATACATACATACATATTGTTGTGACAAAAGACATTGACCTAAAAGCAAATTGAGAGAAAAGAGTCTGTTTGGCCTACAATTCCATGTTGCTGTTTATCATTGGAGGAAGTCAGGAAAGGATATCAAATAGAGAAGGCTCCTGGAGGCAGGAGCTGATGCAGAGGCCATGGAGGAGAGCTGCTTACTGGCTTGCTTCTCCTAGCTTGCTCAGCCTGCTTTTTTATAGAACCTAAGACCACTAGCCCACCATAGGCTGGGTCCTCCCTATCAATCACTAATGGAGAGAATGCCTTACAGCTGGATCTCATGGAAACATTTCCTCAACTGAGGCTCTGTCCTCCCTGATGACTCTAACTTGTGTCAAGTTGACACACAAACTGGCCAGTATACTTCCCCATACAATACAGCCTCTATGGGCAAGAGGGATCGTTCGGCCATTAAAGGCAGGCTCACAACAGTAAGGCCTTTTCTTCCTCACTGATCTTTGTGTTGTGGACCTCTACATGCTTGCACACATTGGCCTCCTTCCTGCTTACTAAACACTCCACACATATGTCTTGGCCACCGTTTCTCATCCAAATTTCATTCACTTGAACAGTGCTTTTCTCAGCATACATGCTGAGAGTTCAAGGCTCTCAATCCTCACATTGCATGGCTTGGATTTACTTTCTTCATAGTATATACGAGATCTAACTGGTTTTTCTTTATTTAATTGTATGCTTGTATCTACTCATTAGAATGTTGCTCTAATTTGCCTGTCCTTTGTCCTCTAAGGCCCATGTATTGAGAATTTGGCCCTTAAAGTATTGATAAGCAGTAGGTCTCTGTGGTAGTTATATCATCAGTTTATTCCAGTAGGTTTTAATTATACTTGTTTTGAGTGTTTTTCCTGCATGTATACTGGGTATTGGTACAGGTCAGAAGGCATTGGATCCCTTGAAACTGGAGACACAAATTGCGAGCCACAAAGATGGTGCTTGGAACTAAATCTGGTTCCTCTGGAAGAACAAGTACTCTTCACCACTGCGCTATCTACCCAGCCTCCTGTGCCAGCTATTTTTAATGACTACATTGGCACAGCCTAGAGTCATCCGAGAGGAAAGCCTCCATTGGGTAATCTGACTAGGTCAGAGGCATTTCTGTGAGGGATTGTTTTGATTGCTGGTTGATGTAGGAGGGATGACCCAGCTCACTGTAGGCAGCACATTTCTTTGGGAAGGTGGGTTTACAGTATATAAGAAGTCTAGTTAAATGTGAGCCAGTGATGTAGCCATTACACAAACTTATAGCTGGTCACAGAGCTGATAGTAAGGGACTATGCTGTAGCACAGTGGACCAGTGATCATCGCTAAATGGGAAAATAAACATCCAAGTTATATCACTTCTCTATGCCTCAAGGAACACTGGATAAAAGAGAGATGGAGAGAGGGTGTAAGAGCCAGAGGAAGGGTGAAGGGTCATAGGACTGTCTGTCCTCTGGGCATAAAATGGACATTGCATCTTGAAACGACAGCAATTGTGATTATTCACAAGAGACTTTTAGAAAAACAGGCCCACTAACATTCCCTCATGAACATGATGAGAACGTGTGAGGTTTTTGAGTCCCCTCTCTGTCCTGAAGTGTTAGAAACAATGCTTGGTTATTGCACAGTCTGAAGGGAATAGAAACAACTTTCTAGAAAAAGAAAAGTATTCAACTTGAACTGCCACTCTGAGTCTTCATTTTCTTATGAGGATTTCCTCATAAGGAATTTATCCCACGGCCTGCCTGATCTTTGACCCCATGCCGGGCCTCTACTGGAGGATCACCCTGAGTCCCCACCTGCCTGATCTTTGATCCCCATCACCAAGGCTCTGTCAGAGGTGAGTCTGGGACCAGTTCAGGTCGAATCTGCCCCACACCCTTCCCTGGGATCTCCCTGGGTTAGCCCTCAATCTCACCCTGCCCCTATATTCTGTCCCCAGAGAGAACAGTCACAGTACTATGATCCACAAACCACCCCACCCAGAACCTGCCCTCCCCCTACCCTGTGCCCTACTGAGCCCACTGCTCTATTGCTCTGGTTGAGCCAGAGTGTGGGTCCAACAACCCCTTCACCTCCGGGGAACTTCCTGGATCTGCTCTGAGCACACTGGACCCACCTATCAACATAGGGCCACCCTGAATGCCCACCTGCCTGATCTTTGACTAAATCACTGGGCCTCTGCCGGAGACCACCCTGAGATCCCACCAGCCTGATCTCTGACCCCCATCACTGGGTCCCTGCCTGAGGAGAGACTTCCTAGAGAGCTTGAACCACCCAGAGCTACAGACGTTGAACTCCTGACCCACCTACACCCACAGGGAGAGTAGCATAGAGAGAGAGATTCCACCTGCACCCACAAGAAAAAGTGATAGGGAGACTGCAATACAAGAAAGCACCCAACAATAGAAAGACAAACAGGACACCATCAGAATCTAGGGAATCTACACCAATTAGACCTGAACACAACAAAGCAGATGAAGCAGAAGAGAACGACTTAAAAACATAACTTCATAAAAATGATAGAGGCCCTCAAAGATGATATGAGAAAATCCCTTAAAGAAACGGAAGAAAAAACAAACAAAAAATTGGGAAAATAGAGGGAAAGACCAAGCAAAAAATTCAAGAAATGAAAAAAATCTCTTAAAGAAAGTAAGGAAATGCATGGAAAAAAAACAATCAAACAGATGAAGGAAACAACTCAAACAGTTCAAGACTTCAAAACTGAAATAGAGACAATATAGAAAACACAAACTGAGGGAATGCTGAAAATTGAAAAACTGGGTATATAATCAGGAACAACAGATGCAAGCCTAACCAATAGAATACAAGAGATCAAAGAGAGAATCTCAGGTGCTGAAGAAAAACTAGAGGAAATAGATTCATCAATCAAAGAAAATCTTAAATCCAACAAATCCTTAACATAAAACATCCAGGAAATGTGGGACACCATGAAAAGGCCAAACCTAAGAATAATAGGCATAGAAGAAGGTGAAGAAGCCCAGCTCAAAGGTGCAGAAAACATATTCAATAAATCACTGAAGAAACTTTTCCAATCTACAGAAAGGCATGCCTATGAAAGTACAAGAAGCATACTGAACACCAAATAGACTGGACCAAAAAAAAAAGACCCTTCGACACATCATAATCAAAACACCTAACATACAGAATAAAGAAAGAATATTAAGAGCAGCGAAGGAAAACGGACAGGTAACATATAAAGGCAGACCTATCAAAATTACATCTGGCTTCTCCATGGAAACCCTCAAGGCCAGAAGGTCCTGGATAGATATTCTACAAGTACTAAGAGTCCATGGATACCAGCCCAGGCTACTATACCCAGCAAAACTCTCAATCATTATAGACAGAGAAAACAAGATAGTCAATGACAAAGCCAAATTTTCACAATCCATATATACAAATCCAGCCCTACAGAAAGTTCTGAAAAAAAAAAAACTCCAACCCACGGAAGTTAACTACACTGACAAAGACATTGGCAAGATAATTCCACTTCACCGGAACCCAAATAATAAAGCAAGTCAAATATATACACAATACCACTGCCAACAACAAATCTAAAACAAAAAAGAATTAACAATTGATGGTTCTTACTTTCCCTCAACATTAATGTTCTTAACTTCCTATAAAAAGACACAGGCTAACAGAATGGATACAAAGACAGAATCCATCCTTCTGCTGCATACAAAAAAAAAAAAAAAAAAAAAACCACATCTAAGCTTCGAAGACAGACATTACCTCAGGGTAAAGATCTTACAATTAAATGGACCCAAGAAGCAAGTAGGTGTAGCTATCCTAATATCTAACAAGTTAGACTTCAAACCAAAATCAATCAAAAGAAATGAAGATGGTCATTTTGTATTCATTATAGGAGAAATTTATAAGCACAAAGTCTCAATTCTGGACATCTATGCCCCAAATACAAAGGCACCCACATTCATAAAAGAAACACTACTAAAACTCAAAGCTCATATAAAAACCTCACACACTCATAGTGGGAGACTTCAACACCCCCACTCTCACCACTAGACAGGACCTTAAAAAAGAAATAAAACAACTAACAGAAGTTATATCTTAATTGAGTTTAACAGATATCTATAGAACATTCCATTCAAACACAAAAGAATATACCTTCTTCTCTGTTCCACATGAAATGTTCTCTAAAATCAACCTCATACTAGGCAACATAACAAACTTCAACAGATACAAAAAAAACTGTAATAGTCCCCTGTATCTTATGAAACCACCATGCTTTAAGATTGCAATTCAACAACACTAATTGCAGAAACTCTATAAACACATGGAAACTGAACAATGCACAATTGCACCATACCTGGGTCAAAGAAGAAATAACAAAAGAAATTAAAGACTTCCTAGGATTCAATGAGAATGAAGACACACCATACCTGAACTTATGGGATGCTTTGCAAGCAGTGGTACAAGGAAAGTTTGTTGCACTAAGTGCCCATATGAAGAAAATGGATAGTCACACTAGAGAATTAACAGCACAAACGAAAGCCTTAGAACAAAAAGAAGCAAACTCACCCCGGAGGAGTAGATGGCAGGAAATAATTAATTTGAGGGCTGAAATCAATAAATAGAAACCAGGAAAACAATACAGAAAATCAATGCAACAAAGAGTTGGTTTTTTGAGAAAATCAACAAGATAGACAAACCTTTATCCAAACTCACTAAAAAGCAGAGAGAGAACATGCAAATTAACAAAATTAGAAACAAAAAGGGGACATATCAATGCACACTGAAGAAATCAAGACAATTTTCATGTCATACTTTGAAAACCTGTAGTACATAAAATTTGAAAATTCAAATTTCTGGTAACTATCACTTGCCAAAATTAAATCAAGATAAGCAACTTAAATAGACCTATAACCCCTAATGAAAGAGAGGCATTCATCAATAGCACCCAGGACCAGATGGCTTCAGTGCAGAATTCTACCAGAAATTCAAGGAAGAGCTAAAATCAGTACTCTTCAAATTGTTCCACATAATAGAAGCAGAAGGTTCATTACCAAACTCTTTGTATGAGGCCACAATTACCTTGGTACCCAAGCCACACAAAGACACAACTAAGAAAGAAGACTACACACCAATATCCCTCATGAACATTGGTGCAAAAATACTCAATAAAATACCAGCAAATATAATCCAAGAACACATTAGAGAAAACATTCACCATGACTAAATAGGCTTCATCCCTGGGTTCATGATAAAGACCAGGGCAAGACAGTGACAAGAGACACTGGCAGCAAGGCAACCTGGGAAGAATCAGAGAACAAGAAGGAGCAGGCGACAGCATCACTTGAGTTTCTGAACTTCGTGCCATGGAAGGCAAAACCCCCAACCCACAGAAGAGTGGGCATCGGAAACTTACACACAGGCTTCAAACAGTCACTCAGGGCTATCTGAGGATTCTCCTCAAACTCTGCCATCCTCATCCCCTCCCCCTCCTTCCTAAGAAGAGAAAGCTGTAAGCAATTGTGCAAGAACACAAAGACAGGTCTCTGTAGTGCACAGGTGAATACACTTTACAGAAGAGGGAAGTATAACACAACTCTTGACCCACGAAAGAGCATTAGGAACGTATCTTGTTCCTAAAATTCTAAGGTAAATAATAAAGTAGAATTAGCCACCAGCAAGATGGCAAAGTAGTTGAACCCTGTGGGTTGTCCTTTGATCTCTGATCCCAAAACAAAGAAAAATAATTTTTAAGGCACTTGGGAAAGATAAGTGTTGGGAGCCGGCCATGAGTTACATCCTCTTGCAGAGTTGCTTACACCTTAGAACTCTAATTGAGCCTTATCTTGGTATACAGGAACCTGCTCGACAGGTGGTCTCTTCCACTCATTCCAGGTACTGAGATAAACCGAGTGCCCAGAACTGAGATGGACCTGGCCCAGGAACTAAGATAAGCAGACGTTTATTGTCTGATGTTTATTGTCTGGGATAATTACCAGGACCCCAGAGTTAGCAGAAGTTACCCCTCCCCATTTCCTCCCTGCCTGTTACCCCTCCCATTTCTTCCCAGCTTTGCTTCAAAAACTCCTTTTTACATCAATAAAGTTAGACCTTAACAAATGCACTGCTTGGTCTCCTTCCTTCTTTGTCTCCCATTATTTTCAGGTTCTAGCCCACCTCGACCCACGAATAACTAGGCCCCCCAGGTCATGGCAGTTAAGTAAATTCCATCCACAAGCTAATTGTAGACATAAGCAGAATTTTCTTCCTTAAAGATATAATTTCTAGTATCAGTCCAGCCTTTGTTCCTGTCACCAGGCCTCAGCTACTGGTGAGTTTGGGTCTAATCCCGCTGGGGCGACAGATTCTTCCCTACACCCTCCCCAGGAAATCCCTGAGTGGGTCCTGGATCTCCCTGTCCCTGTGTCCTGTCCCCACCGAGAGTGCTCTTGGAGCTCCCATGTACCCCCACCCACCCCCACCGAAGCCTGCCCTCTACCTGCCCTCTTCCCTACCCTGCACACTGTCCCACCACTCTGGTTGAGCACTGAGCCAGAGGGTGGAGCCAACAATCCAGCCACCTTGGAGGAAATTCCTGGAGCCCATCTGAGCACAATAGACCAGCCTATCCATGTGAGACCACACATAATTTCCACCTGCTTGGTCTCTGCCCCCACCACCGGTCTTCTACTGGAGTTCTGGGCACCTTCCAGAGATCCACCTATCTCTGCAGGTCCACCCTGAGTTCCTGCAGGGGGCTGGATCCTTGAACCCCATCACAGGACCTCTGCTAAAGAGGCCCTACTCAGCTGGAGAGTGCCAGCTAGACCTGCCTATCAGTGCAGAAACATCCAGAGTACCAGCCCAGCCTTTGTCCCCATTACCTGGCCTAGGCTACAGGTGACTTTGGGTCTAATCCTGCTGTGGCAATGGATTCTCCCCTACACCCTCCCCGGGAAATCCATTGGATTGGTGGGTCCTGGATATCCCTGCCCCTGCGTCCTGTCCCCACCAACAATGCTCTTGAATAGTGGGATATTCACTGTGTCTGCTTCTGCAGCACTAACCACACCCATTGAGGGGTGGAGCCTGTGTGACTTGGTCCCAGAAAGAGAACATTCTCCACCTCCTTCCAAGATCAAGTCTCACAGGTCACATCCGCCCCTGGCTTCACTCCTTAATGGGTGTGGTCAGTGCCACAGAAGCAGAAACAGTGAATATTCCACTACACTCTTGGAGCTCCAATATACCCCCACCAACCCCCACCGAGAGCCTGCCCTCCCCCTGAGCTCTTCCCTGCCCTGCACAGAGAGTGCCAGCTAGACATACCTATTGGTGGGGAAACATCCAGAATACCAGCCCAGCCTTTGTCCCCCAACACCAGACCTTGGCAAGAGGCCTTGGCTAGAGCTAGACCCCACTATCCCAGAGGAAACATCCTGCATGTTAGCCTCTGCCTAAGAGGCCTCAGCTCTCCTCTACTGGAGCCTGAACTTTGACCCCCATCGTCGGGCTCTTGCCTACAGAGAGACCTCCTAGAGAGCTTGGACCACCCAGAACTACAGACATCGAAACTTTGACCCACCTAAATCCATAGAGAGAGGGAGAAACCCCACCAACACCTACTGGAAGAAGCTATGGAAAGACGGCAATACAAGAAAACACCTAACACCAGAAAGACAAGCAAAACACCACCAGAATCTAGGGAAGCTATACCAACTAGACCAGAACACAACAAAGCAAATGAATCAGAAGAGAATGACCTGAAAATTAGCATCATAAAAATAATAGAGGCCCTGAAAGAAGATCTGAGAAAATCCCTTCAAGAAATGGAAGATAAAACAAACAAAAAAATTGGAAGAAATGAATACAATTCTTAAAGAATGTACAGAAACCCAAGAAAAACAACAGGTTCAAGGCTTGAAAACAGAAATGGAGACAATAAAGAAAATACAAACCAAAGGAATGTTGGAAATAGAAAAACTGGGCAAAGGATCAGGAACTGCAGACACAAGCATAACCAACAGAACCCAAGAGATGGAAGAGAGAATCTCAGGTGCTGAAGATAAACTAGAGGAAATAGATTCATCAACCAAAGAAAATCGTAAATCCAATAAATTCTTAACATAAAACATCTAGGAAATGTGGGACACTGTGAAAAGGCCAAACCTAAGAATAATAGGCATAGAGGAAGGTGAGGAAGCCCAGCTCAAAGATGCAGAAAACATATTCAACAAAATCACAAAGGAAAACTTTCCGAATCTGAAGAAGGACATGTCCATGAAAGTAAAAGAAGCATACCGAACACCAAATAGACTGGACCAAAGAAAAAAGACTCTTCGATATATAATAATCAAAACACCTAACATACAGAATAAAGAAAGAATATTAAGAGCAGCAAAGGAAAAAGGACAGGTAACATATAAAGGCAGACCTATCAAAATTACGCCTGACTTCTCCATGGAAACCCTCAAGGCCAGAAGGTCCTGGATAGATGTTCTACAAGTACTAAGAGTCCACGGATGCCAGTCCAGGCTACTATACCCAGCAAAACTCTCAATCACTATAGGTGGAGAAAACAAGATATTTAATGACAAAGCCAGATTTTCACAATACGTATCTACAAATCCAGCCCCACAGAAAGCTTTGGAGGGAAAATTCCAACCCAAGGAAGTTTACTATGCTCACAAAGACTTAGGCAACAGATAATCCCACTTCACCAGAAACCAAAGGTAAAGAAGGACAAATAAATTCACAATACCACTGCCAAAAGCAAATCAAAACAAAAAAACATTCACAATCAATGGTCCTTACTCTTCCTCAACAGTAATGGGCTAATCTCGCCTATATAAAGACACATGCTAACAGAATGTTTATGAAGACAGAATTCATCCTTCTGCTACATACAAGAAACACACCTAAGCTAAAAAGATAGACATTACCTCAGGGTAAAGGGCTGGGAAACAATCTTCCAATCAAATGGACCAAAGAAGCAAGCAGGTGTGGCTATCCAAATATCTAACAAGTTAAACTTCAAACCAAAATTAATCAAAAGATATGAAGATGGTCATTTCATATTCATCGAAGAAGAAATCCATCAACAAAAAGTCTCGATTCTGAACATCTATGCCCCAAATTCAAAGGCACCCACATTCGTAAAAAAAAAAAAAAAAAAAACCACTACTAAAACTCAAACCTCACATAAAACCTCACACAATTATAGAGGGAGACTTCAACACACCACTCTCACCACTAGACAGGGTGACCAATCAGAAACTTAACAAAGAAACAAAAGACCGAACAGAAGTTATGTCTCAACTGGGTTTAACAGACATCTATAGAACATTCCATCAAAACACAAAAGAATATACCTTTTTCTCTGCTCCACATGGAACCTTCTCTAAAATCGACCACATACTAGGTGGCATAACAAACCTCAACAGATACAAAAGAATTGGAATTAGTCCCCTGTATCATATCAGACCACCATGCTTTAAAATTGGAATTCAACAACAACACAAATCACAGAAACCCTACAAACTCATGGAAACTGAACAATGGGCAACTGCACCACTCCTGGGTCAAAGAAGAAATAAAGAAAGGAATTAAGGACTTCCTAAAATTCAATGAGAATGAGGACATGACATATCTGAACTTATGGGGCACCATGAAAGCAGTGTTACGAGGAAAGTTCATTGCACTGAGTGCCCATATGAAGAAAACAGAGGATAGTCACATTAGAGAATTAACAGCACAACTGAAAGCCTTGGAACAAAAAAAGCAAAGTCACCCCGGAGGAGTAGATGCCCGGAAATAACCAATTTGAGGGCTGGAGTCAATAAAATAGAAACCAGGAAAAAATACAAAAAAATCAATGCAACAAAGAGTTGGTTTTTTCAGAAAATCAACAAGATAGACAAACCTTTATCCAAACTAATGAAAAAGATGAGAGAGATCATGCAAATTAACAAAATCGGAAATGAAAAGGGGGACATAACAACAGACACAGAGAAAATCCAGACAACTTTCAGGTCATATTTTGAAAACCTGTATCCTACAAAATTTGAAAATTCAAAGGAAATGGACAAATTTCTGGACAACTATCACTTACCAAAATTAAACCAAGAACAGACAAACAACTTAAATAGACCTATAACACCAAATGAAATCGAAACAGTCATTGAAAGCCTTCCAACCAAAAAAAAAAACCCAGGCCCAGATGGCTTCAGTGCAGAATTATACCAGAAATTCACGGAGGAGCTAATTCCAATACTCCTCAAATTGTTCCACACAATAGAGACAGAAGGCACATTACCAAACTCTTTCTACGAGGCCACAAACACCTTGGTACACAAGCCTCACAAAGATACAACCAAGAAAGAAAACTACAGACCAATATCCCTGATGAACATCCATGCAAAAATACTCACTAAAATACTGGCAAACCGAATCCAAGAATACATCAGAGAAATCATCCACCATGACCAAGTAGGCTTCATCCCTGGGTTGCAAGGATGGTTTAACATATGAAATCTATCAACGTGATCCACCATATAAACAAACTGAAAAAGATAAACCATATGATCATCTCCCTAGATGCTGAAATAGCCTTCAACAAAATTCAACACCCTTTCATGATAAAGGTCTTGGAGAGATCAGGGATAACAGGAACATACCTAAACATAATAAAAGCAATATACAGTAAACCAACAGCCAACATCAAACTGAATGGAGAGAAGCTTAAGGCAATTCCTCTGAAATCAGGAACAAGACAAGGCTGTCCTCTCTCTCCATATCTCCAATATTGTACTTGAAGTTCTAGCTAAAGCTATAAGACAACAAAAGGAGATCAAGGGAATCCAAATTGGAAAGGAAGAAGTCAAACTGTCTCTATTTGCAGATGATATGATAGTTTACATAAGCGACCCAATAAACTCTACCAGGGAACTCCTACAGCTAATAAACACCTTCAGCAAACTAGCAGGATACAAGATAAACTCAAAAAAAAAAAAAATGAGGAGCTCTACGACAAAGAGGCTGAGAAAGAAATTAAAGATCACCCTTTACAATAGCCACAAACAACACAAAATATCTCAGGGTATCACTTACCAAACATGTGAAAGACCTATAGAATAAGAACTTTGTGTCTTTATAGAAGGATATTAAAGAAGATGCCAGAAAATGGAAAGATCTCCCATGCTCTTGGATTGGAAGGATAAATATAGTAAAAATGGCAATCTTGCCAAAAGCAATCTATAGATTCAATGCAATCCCCATTAAAATCCCAGCACAATTCTTCACTGACCTTGAAAGGATAATAGTCAACTTTGTATGGAAAAACAAAAGACCCAGGATAGCCAAAACAACCCTGTACAATAAAAGAACTTCAGGAGGTATCACCATCCCTGACTTTAAGCTCTATTACAGAGCTATAATCCTGTAAACAGCCTGGTATTGGCACAAAAATAGACAGGTAGACCAATGGAATCAAATCGAAAATCCCGATATTAATTCACACACCTATGAACACCTTATTTTCGACAAAATAGCTAAAAAATACAATGGGGGGGATGAAAGCATCTTCAACAAATGGAGCTGGCAAAATTGGATGATGGTGTGTAGAAGACTGCAGATAGACCCATGTCTATCACCATGCACAAAACTCAAGTCCAAATGGATCAAAGACCTCAACATAAATCCAGCCACACTGAGCTTCTTAGAAGAGAAAGTAGGAGTTACCCTTGAACAAACTGGTATAGGAAACTGCTTCCTGAACATAACTCCAGTAGCATAGACACTGAGATCAACAATTAATAAATTAGATTTCCTCAAACTTAGAAGCTTCTGTATGGTTAGGACACAGTTGACAAGACCACAGTTGGCAGCCCACAGACTGGAAAAAAAATTTCCAATCATACATCTGACAAAGGGCTGATCTCCAAAATATACAAAGAACTCAAGAAACTAGTCAACAAAACACCAAATAACCCTATTAAAAAATGGGGTATAGAATTGAAAAAAGAATTCTCAATAGAGGAAATCAAAAGGCCTGAAAGACATTTAAGAAAGTGCTCAACATCCTTAGTTATCAGGGAAATGCAAATGAAAACAACATTGAGATACCATCTTACTCCTGCCAAAATGGCTAAAATTAGAAACACCAATGATGACTTTTGCTGGAGAGGATGTGGAGAGAGGGGAACACTCCTCCACTGCTGGTGGGAGTGTAAACTCGTACAGCCATTTTGGAGATCAGTATGGTGGTTCCTCAAGAAAATGGTAATTAGCTTATCACAGGACCCAGTAATTCCACTCTTAGGTATATACCCAAATGACTCACATCCATGCAACAAAGACATGTGCTCAACTATGTTCATAGCAGCATTATTTGTAATAGCAAGAACCTGGAAGCAACCTAGATGCCCCTCAACTGAAGAATGGATAAAGAAGATGTGGCACATCTACACAATGGAATTCCACTCTGCAGAAAAAAATGACAGAATCTTGAAATACACAGGCAAGTGGCTGGAACTTGAAGAAACCATCCTGAATGAGGTAACCCAGTCACAAAAAGAGCAACAGGGAATGTACTCACTCATATATGGATTTTAGACGTAGAGCAAAGGATCACCAGCCTATAATACACACCACCAGACGACCTGGGATACAAGGTGTACTCTAAGAGATTCATATATGGTCCCTCACAAAAGGGGGAAGGGAAAAGTCTCCCAGAGCACATGGGAAATGAGGGGGGCAGTGAATGGAGAGTGAACCAGGAGAAAGAGAAGGGGAGAAGAGGAAAACACGTGTGACTATATAGGTTGTGTCAGGGTGAGGGGGGGCATAAAAGAGGGAGCCATTATTGGTTTGAAGAGAAATCTGAACCTAAAGAAAAGTCTAGAGAACTACAAGACCAACTCCAACTAATTATTCGAGTAACCATGGAAAGGCAACCATAAATGCCCTTCCCTGATAGTGAGATCATCAACTAAATTATCCACCATCATGGAGTCCTCATCTAGTACCTGTTGGAAACAGAAGCAAACACCTATAACCAAACACTGAGTCGAACTAGAATCCAGATGCAGAGAGAGAGGACAAGACCAGGTTGCAGAAACACACAAAGACAGCTGACCTGAACAAGGAGGAGCTAATGGGTCTCCCAGACTGATGGCTAGGAACCCAGCAAGGGACTTACTCAGACCCCCTGAATATGGGTCTCAGCTAGGACTGAGCATTCTTGGGGACCTCAGGCAGTAGAAACAGGATCTATTTCTGATGCACAAAAGGACCTTGCAGACACATCCCCCATGGAGGAATACCCCCTTAACCTAGAGATAGGAGAGAAGTCCTAGTCCCTACTTCAAATGACTTGACAGACTTACATGACCCAACCTGGATAGCATAGCCATACAAGTGGAATGGGGGTGGGGGGATGGGAGGGGAGGGTGGCCAGGGTGCATGTCACAGGGGAAAGAGGGTAAGAGGGAGAGAGAGAAGGAGGGATGTAGGGAGGGAGGGTTGGAGGGAGGAAGAGAGAGGAAACTGGGATCCACATGTAAAATTTTTAAATTATATTAGTATTAAAAGAAGGAGAAAAATGCTGCTGGATTTTATATATATATATATATATACATATATATATATATATATATATATATATATATATATACATACATACATACATATTTAAAATTCTTTGACTTCAAAAATGTAAGCCTCAGGACAAGTTACTGGGGAAAAGGATTTCTAATTTTGTTTCCACAGAAAATTAAAAGCTCTGGATCCTTTCCAGACTAATGTGGTTTGATCGAGCAAGACCCCCTGAAGCAACGTCAATTGGACAATGAAGCCTTTCAGACCACTACAGCCAGGATTTCTGTGTCTTCCTAGGGTTCCTCCAATGACAGCACCCCCTACCAGCAGGAAGCAGCTTGGAAGAAACGACGCCCAAATGCCCAAATATTGTTTATAAATGTTTGTTTTCATTTAAAAAAAAAGGCATCTATAACTATGTCTAGCATAAAATAAATAAATGTAAAAAAAGAAAAAGATATAACTTCCATTAAGAGACATTTTTTCTCCCTTTAGGAAACCTGAGAAGCTCAATCTAATAGTCACATAACAATCAAAAGCCAAAAAAAATCCATTAAGAGGTAGAGAAAGGGTGATCTCAGGGAGTTCAGACTAGCCTGATCAATATAGAATGTTCCAGATCAGCAAATACTATATAGTGATAATCTGTCTCAAAAATATATGTTGTCATGAAAAACATTAAATTTTTCTTTTTTCCTTTTAGATTTTATTTAAATTAGAAACAATCTTATTTTACATACTAATCCCAGTTCTCTCTCCTCTCATGCCCCCTACCAACTTCCTATCCCATTCCCCTTCCCAGGGTGGTTGGGGCCTTCCATGGGGGATCAATCAAATTCCATCACATCATTTAGAATTCTTAAACTAAGAAAATCCTCAAAAAAGTAGGTTAAAAACTTGAATCTGAAAACCTGCGAGTACATGTGAGCAAATCTTCAATTACCTGTAGTTTATCACTTTCCCAAGGTGAATATTTTTAAATTTCTTTTTGTATAGGTTGTAGTTAGGTTCAGTCAGAGGTACATATGCAAAGAAAAGCATCTCATTGGGAGAGATATACTGTGGAGCTAGTGCAGTATTAAATCCCAAATCAGGAGGCTGAAATTGGAGAAAAGGAAATATTGTATGTTGAATGTCTGATGCTGCAATTATGCAATTCAAATAGCAAACGTGATTTCCCTTCATATCAAAATGATACTGCTTTACTTATTGATTGGAATAACATATCTATATGCTCTTTGGATATTGGTGTGTGTGTGTGTGTGTGTGTGTGTGTGTGTGTGTGTGTGTGTGTGTATGTGAGGAGAGAGAGAGACAGAGACAGAGACAGAGAACTAAGTTTCCTGCAGTGGAGAAAAAGGAAATCTGATAATTAAGACCGAGTTTGAGGCTCCTGTGCTCTTTGTAGGAGGCTGAGGTGGTGTAGGTGCTGTATGTGATGAGTTTGGTGGTGCAGATTATAAAGCGGGGTTATCTATGGTAACCGCACCCTGAACACAGCAGATACTGTCATAACTGCGTTCTTACTAGGAGTGCTACTGAGCAAGAGTCCACTAAGGGCCTGTCCTTCGAGCACTGATGTTCTGAGTCTCATGTTCTGAGCCTGTGTCTTGAGCATCGTGCTTCTCTGCTGGAATATCCCTTTTTTTCAATTTACAGAACTTACAGACAGTCCCTTAAGTAATGCTTGCCTAGATTTCTGACATCTTGTTCTTTCCTCCTGAACTGACCAGTTCTGGAATCTTTTAGTGCAGGAAAATAAAGCTAAATAGTAGCTTCAAAATGATTGTTGGAGTTGATCCTGTTTCTTAGTAAGTGGTTGGTGCATGTGTGCTTGTGTGTGTGTGTGTGTGTGTGTGTGTGTGTGTGTGTGTGTGTGTGTGTGTGTGTGTGTGTTGTGTGTGTTGGAGGTTGTAGATACTATAGTCTGTTTTGGGTTTTATCCGTCAAGTATTGCTTCCAACAAACATTTCCTGTCATGTTTTCCTCCAAGTATTTGAATCATGGGACTCACCAAGAATGAAAGATATAAGGAAATAGGATGGCTAAAAGGACAACTCTGAACCAATGGCCTCAACAAAAAACCCGATTCTAATCCCCCAACATAATTTGGGTGGTTATTTACTCTCTGTGTGCCTTGACTCCTTCCTAAGGAAATGAGGACAAATGGTTGTTATAAGATGAAGAGTTCACAGCCATGACTGACACATAGTAAGAACTAGTGATGGCTTTTATTTTTTCAGAGATGATGCATGTGCCATTTGTAGAGAGAAAGAAATAGTTGTTGAATCAGAGTTCTTCAACTTTGTTTTGGGTATAAGAATCTCTACAGTTTCACCATCTTATCTATTTCAGTGTTCACTGAAGGGAGCTAAGCTACTTTCTGCAGAACTGAGACATTAGTGAAATTCTGATGGCTGCTTTTTGTGGTTATGTCTAGCAGACTGCTCATATCATCTACTGTGTACATACGCAGAGTCCAGACTCCAGCTCAGAGGACATGCTGGCATCTCCCCTCATGGAATTCCTCTCTTTGTGAGCATGTCTCAGACAGAGGACACAAAAACACCCACCTCTCCACCTGTAGTTTTGTCCTGGTATGCAGATTGATCTTTAAACTAATGTATACTTTAATATATTTATTATTAAATATAGCATTTAATTAAATGATTAAATAAATTATAAGTGTGTAAGCGCTTTATTTTTGTGCTAGTTTACTTTCTAGTGTTCACCATAAGCAAATTGGGGAGGAAATGGCTTATTTCAGATTCTAGTTTATGGTCCATCAGGAAGGAAAATTAGGGAAAGGACTTATGTCAGGAACCTGGAGGCAGAAAAGGAGGCAGAAGCCATATAAGAAAACTTCATGCTCTGACTGCCGGTATTAATCAGTAATCAACAAAATGCCTCCAAGACTTGGTTCCAAACCAGTCTGATGTGAGCAATTCCTTAAAAGACATTGTACTTCCCAGATGTATCTTTTTGTGTCAAGTTGACAAAACCAAACCAGCACAGCTTGCATATATGTGCCACATATGTGTACCTCTAAAAGAGGTAATAAATGTGTATTGGATAATCTGGAGCTATAGTTATAGATGGTTGAGTCACCATGTGGGTCAAACTCTGGTCCTCTGTAAGAGTGGCAAATGCTCTCAGGCACAGGCACAGAGATATCTCTCTAGGCCTGGCCTGACCTTTAAAAAGATCCATTCTTTTTTCCATTTTCTTTAAGACAAATAAATGATAGTTTTACCAAACCCCAATGAAAGACATTTTACTCTTGCCTGTTTTCTTAATGATTATTTATTTTCTTTCTTTCTTTTTCACTGAATGAATATTTTTATTTAGTAATGTAAGTTAGGAATGGATAGAACTGAAGCCACATGGTGTCAACACATTTTAAAAAATTTAATTGCATTTGTGTGTGCATACATGGGTATATGCAAGTGAGAGCGCATGCGCCACTGTGTGTGGAGGTCACAGCACAATTGAGTTTCAGGGATCAAACTCAGGTGGTCAGGCATGGTAGCAGGCACCTGAACCCACTGAGACATCACGCAAGCCCCTCCAATTGAGACAAGGTCTCCCTCTGAAGTCTAGGCTGGACTCAGACTGTCAGTTATCCCCTTGCCTCAGCTTCCCAAGTGCTGGGATTACGGGTAGGAGTGATCTTTCCACCAGCACTTGAGATTGCCCAAGACACTAGCTGAAAGCAGCTCCAGCACCAGCACACTGCTAAAACACATCCCCACCCTAAACTTCCCAACTCTCAGATACTGCCTTTACATGGATAAACATAATGGTAAGTTTTTGTTGTTTTTTAAAGCACTTTTAGCCCAGTGTGGTACACACGCCTGTAGTGCTAGCTGCTGGGGAAGTTGAAATGGGAGGATTTTGATCTCTAGTGTAGCCTTGTCAAAATACATAGACTCCACCTCAAAAATCAAAAGAATATTATAGAAGAGTTCTATCTGTAGAAATACCGATAGTATGGGCAAAGACAGTCTTGGCACAAAACATTCTTGACAGGCCAGGTGGTGGTGGCTCATGCCTTTAGTCCCAGCACTTGGGAGGCAGAGGCAGGCAGATATCTGTGAGTTCAAAGTCAGCCTGGTCTACGGAAGGAGTTCCAGAATAGTCTCTAAAGCAATACAGAGAAACCCTATCTCTAACAAAAAACAAACAAACAAAACCCCAAAACAAAACAAAACAAAAATCCAAAAACATTCCTGACCTATTCGGATGCCTTTGTCTATACTCTAATCCCTATATATGAACTAGATCATGAAAACCTTAACGTTTCACAAACTTTCAAGAAAACCCAATAGCCCAACTATTGCATACTAAATTCATACTAATGAATTTAGTCTTGGTTACTCACCTCTTCTCAGTTGCAGCAGGCAGCTTATAAGACCATTTCTCAGCTCTAACAATCTTATCTCCATATATGGTTAGATATTGTGGGAAAAAAACACATCTCAAACACAAAGGACACACACCAAATGCCAGAGTTTTTCTTCTATTTGTTATAAACACACACTTCACAGGTTTATTTTCTTTTTAAAGTCTGCATGCTTCACAAGACATTACAAATTAGCTACAATTGTCTAGCTACACATTAGGGCTCTAACACAGCCCATGATTTTGCCCTAAAACGGGCAACTGAGCTACTCCAACTCTCTGAAAAGAGATTTTTCTCAACTCATGTCATTTGGCCCAGGAACCTTCTCTTCTGGGCCCACATTGCTTGTCAGCCTTTTGACTAAGATCAAGTGTGGGCCTGAGCCCCCAAGCCCGAGCTATATCTTGTTTATTTCTATTTCAGGTTCAGCTCAAAGAGGGAACTCTGAGGCTTTACTTCCTCATTTCCATATCTGCATCGATGGCACCGTGGCCTCCCCTGGCTCCCCATTCTTCTCTGAAGCATCTTGTTTTCAGGTAGAATCTCTCCCCCAAAGACTTTTAGCACTGATTCCAGACTCAGGTGTTTGCATAATCAACTGTGTGGCCAGGACTTCTCTCTGCATTTCTACTGCCATGTAATGCACATCATGGTCTGAGCTATTATACATAACAGCATTTGGAAACATCAGCATAATGTCACACTGAAACTTGGCTGTGCTGCAGATCAGTCCATTTTCAATGTTTTTTTTTTCTTTTTCTTTTTTTTTTTTTTTTGCTTGTTGACAAATCCATAGGTCTATGAACAATGACATGGTAGCCAGGTGCTATGTCTTCTGTAAAAGGTTTCAGGAACACATTGGCTTATCTATGATGTGTTTCAGCCCTCCATTCAAGCATAGCAGCTTTCTTCCATATTTTCTGAGCCTGAATTGCTTCTTGATTCACTGCACACAGAGATCTGTGAAGAGGCAGGGCTGCTTGGAATAGTCTGCCAGTGTGTGTGAGACTGCAGTGTGGTGTTACGTTATGTATACCAAAGCCATCATCACTTTTGTTCACAGGGGTTCATCATCCATCTCAGACAAATAGCCTTCTCCTTGGTCCTCTTCCTTAGGCTCCTCCAGGCTAGCTACTTCACTGACTCCATCTTCTTTCTCCTCCTCACCTGGAGATTCTTTATCTGGCTTCCCAAAATAGTCCCTGATTCTTCTTTCAGTGAGTCTGACATTTCAGACCAGCGTTGAGTCTCTGCCTCTAAGGGATCTTCAGTAAGAGTTGAGCCTTGTGATGGAGACCACATGCTTTCAGGAGATGCCTCTGTCCCCATAGTTGAAAGTGGCATCTCATTGTCTTTGCCACCGAAACTACCTGTTTCACAAATCTCTCTAGCAGCAGAATTTCTAGGTCCTTCATCTAAGTCTTGACTTCTAAGTTCTGGTGGCTCCATACTTGATACTGGACCAACTCTAGCTACTGTCTTAGCCCCCAACATGCCTGGCTCTGGCCCTGCAGGATCCACCTTAATCTCAACACCTGATTCTCTGATATCTACAAGTTAACGGATTCCTTTGTTTTCTGTTTCCTCAAAGTCTAGCCTCTCTTGATTTGACTGTCATCGCTTCTGCTGGGTAGGGTGCTCTCAAGGGCCAGGCAGGGACTGCGGATCATCTTTTTTTTTTTTTTTTTCAGAGAAAAAGCAGAATGATAGTGCTGCTTCTGCAGCTGCCACCCCCAGCACTTTGTCCTCCATAATGGCAATGATGTCTTCAACTGTTTCAAAGTCCAACTCTTCATCTGTGTAAGACACAGCAATATTCATCTTCTCAGCCAGATCTAAATCTTCCTTCCCATATATGCTTGGAGCCTTTGATCCACCAGGAGCCTCTGCTACCCATGACCAGAAACATTCTTCTGTGATAGAATTAATCATGGAAATTCCACTGCTATCCATGGAAAAAGTCACAGTATGTGAATCCCTGACAGCTTCCAGGGGAACACAGGTGTCAGGCTGTTCACCGGAGGTACACTTTCAGGAGTGGAGACAGCTGGAGCAGAGGATGGTGTTGGCAGTACAGGCATCATGACAACAAATTTAACTGGAGGCTCACTGTGTAAGACTAACATCCAAAAGCCTGGAAAGAGCAGGAGCATTGGAGGCAGCAGGGGAGGCTGCAGCAGTACTGGGTGTTAGCTGTTATCTCCCTACCTTGTATCATGGGAAGAACCACACCCGCCTCCAGGAGGACACCTGTCCTGCTCAGAAGGCCAGAAGCCACAGACATCTCACCAGTCTGGGGCTGGTAGGCAGGAGGCTGCCCTTCTCAATGAGCTCTGATAGCAGAGGGGAGAAGGGTGGAGTTGCTTTCTGTCCAAGCATCATCCTTTTCTGGGGTGAATCATCTGTTCCTGAGGTCACTGGGGTTACTGCAGAGCCTGGAGGGAGGGTGTCAGGAATCTCAGGAAATGAGGTAACTGGGGCACCAGTCCCAGGGGTTACCCCAGAGGTACAGCCTCTTCCATAGTGGTTGGAGTCAAGTCTCCAAGTAGATAATCACTTCCTGGGGAGGCAGAATCTATAGGTAAGCAGGTCCACGACTGTGGGTAGCCTTCGAAGAGGTGTTTTTACTGCTTGCTGAGCCTGGTATGCAGCATCTGTAGCCTTGATTTTTTTTCTCCAGCCTCTTCCTCATCCAAATGCTTTTCATGGCAATGTCACAGCCAAGCTCATCCAATCAATTAGTTCTGTGGCTTGTTAGCCATCTGTATCTCTCCCGTGTTCCCATTATCATTTTCTTTAGTTCCTCAAATTTCTCAGCAGTTAATTTCTTAACAACATCTTCAACAGTTTCTACCACTTCTCCTCTTTCCCTGATTCTGTTCTGGAGTCTCAGTAGTCTCTCAAGGGCTCAGAATGCTGAGAAGCACAGTGTTTGTGAGAAAACCAGTCTGAAGGCCAGCCAGGTTCTTCCAAAAGCTTATTGCTCTGATACCCACTTCTGATCTCCACTCCTCATAGCAGAAGATGCTAAACACAACTTCTCTTGGATGGACCATGGCCCTGGTGGGTCAGTGCTCAGCAGCTGGTGCTTGTCTGTTTTAAGTCACTATTTTGGTTTCGACTTCTTCTGAGCATTCTTTTTCTATGTGCCAGTAATAAATACCCCTCTCTCTCTCTCTCTCTCTCTCTATATATATATATATATATATATATATTTATCTTCATAAATAGCTCATTATACATTGTCATTATTAAATTATGCATCTATTATCATCTGTGGAGGCCAGAAAAACTGTACTCTATGTCAGCAATAATTAGGAATTAAATAGGGAGCAGGACTAGTTAACATGAAAGGTGAAAGGCAAGTAAAAAGTCATCTATCTTCAAGGCCAACATTGGAAGGTAGAAAACAAACTCCACCAGGAGCTGAGTTTCTTGTAACAGATCTGTGTTAGACTTGCTTTTCTGCTGTGAAGTATTGTATGAGGATACCCATGGGGATCAGAGGAGATTTTGGAGGTGTTCAATGTTGTATACAAAGTTTTCCTATAACAAAGTGTGTGTGTCCAGAAAGGTCTGGAGATATGGCTTAGCTGTTAAGAACACACACTTGCTCTGGCAATGGACCTGTGTTTGGTTTGCAGGGGCCCTGCCAAATGGCTCACAACTATCTAACTCCAGCTCTATGGTAGTCCCAGTACCTTTAGCATCTACAAACACCTGCTGTTATATGTACACACCACACACACACACACACACACACACACACACACACACACACACACATTTTAAAACCTTAAAAGAATTTGCATTAAGGAAAACACCATCTCATTCATTGTCCTGCAAGTAGACTGTGACATCTATTCTCAAAAGAAGGTAAAAAACTATCTGTGTATCATGTTACTGACCTTTCCAAACATCTGATTATAAGTTTTGGAGTCTGGAATTGGTGAGCCGGTGTCAAAGTGTTCTGGAGTCAGTTTGTGTATGAATCCCAAGTGATCATAGTATATTGTGAAAACTTTATCATTCCATTTTCCACTCAGAGTGTATCTTGTCAATCCTGTTAGGAAACAAATGTATCTCTTGATACTGATATACTACATCTAGAAGAAATTTTATACCTGTAAAAATTTGCTTGTTTAAATATCGGATGGGAGTAGGGCTCCAAGACTTCTAGATTAATAAAATAAATACTACTCTGATGTACACCTTGGAAATTCTTTAGCAGCTCCTCTTCACTACAGAGCATCTTCATCAAAGTGGGCAGCAAAACAGAACAAAGGGGTCGTCTCATCACGGGACATGGAAGAAAGGTGGTTCAGTCTTCCTGGCAGTGTTTTCTCCCCCTGAAACTATCAAATCAGATTTCTGTTTGTCTGGGATGTCTAGTGCTTCTGCATGAACTTTAAATTGTTTGTTCCTGTTTCTGTGGTGAACAAAACTGGACTTTGATTGTGCTTGTATGGAACATGTTGATTGTATTTGATAGGACAGCCTGTTTCACAGCAGAGGTTCTGCCAATTCACGAGCATTGGCAGTCTTACCATTCTCTAGGGTTTTCCTCAACTTGATCCTTCAGCGTTTTGAAGTTTTCATTGTAGGGATCCTTCATATCCTTTGTTAGATTTATTACAACATATTTACCTATAAGAGCTACTGTGAATGAGATCCTTTGATTGTTTTAACAGGCTGCCCATAGCTTTGTTATATATGCCCCTTATATTGCTTTGTGTTCCTATATTTTTTTATATTCTGAGATTTTTAGAACTTTAAACATGAAGGGACGTTGGATTTGTCAAAGAACTTTTTGTGTCTGATGACCATGTAAATTCTAAGCTAGAGTCCATTTATGCTATTTATAACATTTATAGTTTCACATATACTGAACCATTCCAGAATCTATGGAGTCAAACAAGCTTGATAATAGTGAACAATGTTTTTGATGAGTTCTTAAGTCTTAGTTTGCAAGCACCTTTTTTTGCGAATATTCTGGCCTAACTTCATCAGATAATGTGGTGTTTTTGTTTTGTGTCTTCATTTGCTTTGTTATTAGGGTAATAGTAGCTTCAAAAAGAATTGAGAAGGCTTGGCATAGAGGCGCATATCCTTAAATCCAGCACTGGGGGGGGGGCAGAGGAAGGCATATTTCTGGAGTCTGAGGCTAGCCTGGTACAGCTCTAGTGTTCCAGATCAGCAAGAGCTATATAGTATGAGACCCTGTTTTTCAAAAGTGAGAGAGAACAAGGGTAATTTTGGTAATGTTTCTTCATTTCTGTTTTGTGGGATAGTTTGGGAAGCACTGGTGTCACTCCTTTTAAGGTGTAGTAAAATAAGAATATATATATATATATATTCTTATTTTACATATCAATCCCAGTTCTCTCTCTTTCCTTCCCTCCCTCCTCGCCCCCCTCCCTCCCTCCCACACCCCCAAACCCCCTTCCATCCCATCCATCCCACTCCACAGGGAGGGCGATGCCTTCCAGGAGGGATCATCAAAATCAGTCAAGTCATTTTGAGTAGGGTCTGGGCCCTCCCTCCTGCCTCTAGGCTAAGGGAGTATCCCTCCGTGGGGAATGTGCTCCCAAGTCCTTTTGTGCACCAGAGATACATCCTGGTTCCATAGTCAGAGGTCCCTTAGACTACCAAGGCTTTCTGAAACTCATGTTCAGAGGATCTGAGTCAGTCCAATGCTGATTTCCCAGCTATCAGTCTGGGGGTCCATTATCTCCCCCTTGTTCATGTCAGCTGTCTATGTGGGTTTCTGTAGCTTGCTCTTGACCCCATTTCTTATTGCTCCTCCCTCTATGCAACTGGATTCCAGTAGTTCTGCTCAGTGTTTAGCTGTGGGTGTCTGCTTCCATTTCCATCAGCTACTAGATGAAGGCTCTAGGATGGCATTTAAGGTAGTCATTATTCTCATTTTAGGGGAAGGGAATTTAAGGTAGCCTCTCCACTATTGCTCAGATTCCTAGTTGGGGTCATCCATGTGTATCTCTGTACAATTCCCTAGTGCCAGATTTCTCTTTAAACCTATAATGGCTCCCTCTCTTTTTTTGCTCTCCTCTATTCATCTCCCCATTCAGTCTTCTTGATTCCTCATGTTCTCCTCTCCTCTCTTCCTCTTTCTCTTACCTCCCTGCCCCTCTCCCCATGCTCCCAATTTGTTCAGGGGCTCTTGTCCCTTTCTCCTTCACTGTGGGACCATGTATGTGTCTCTTATGGACTTCCATGTTTCTTAGCTTCTCTGGAGGTGTGGGTCGTAATCTGGTAAACCTTTGCTCTATGTCAGAAAACCATATATGAGTGAGTGCATACCATGTTTCTCTTTCTGTGACTGGGTTACCTCACTTAGATGGTTTCTTCTAGTTCCATCATTTGCATGTTAATTTCAAAATTCCATTGCTTTTTTTCTGTTGAGTAGTACTCCATTGTGTAAATATACCACATTTTCTTTATCCATTCTTCAGTTGAGGGGTATCTAGGTTGCCTCCAGGTTCTGGCTATTACAAATAATGCTGCTATGAGCACAGTTAAACAGATGTCCTTGTTGTATGAATGTGCAAAACCATGAAAGAATAATACTCATCTTTTCATGGTCTGTGAAGAATTGTGCTGGGATTTTGATGGGGATTGCATTGAATCTGTTTATTGTTTTTGGTAAGATTGCCATTTTTACTATGTTTATCCTACCTATCCAAGAGCATGGGAGATCTTCCCATTTTCTGGTATCTTCTTTAATTTTTTTCTTTAAAGACTCAAATTTCTTGTCATACAGGCTTTTCACCCATTTGGTTAGAGTTGCTCCGAGATATTTTAGATATTTTATGTTGTTTGTGGCTATTGTGAAGGTTATACCTAAAGATTTTGTGAACTTCATTGGTATTTGTTGTACACTCCCTTTTGGTCTTCTCTCTCTCTCTCTCTCTCTCTCTCTCTCTCTCTCTCTCTCTCTCTCTCTCTCTCTGTCTCTCTCTCTCTCTCTCATTAGCTTTGTTTAAGGACTTGTCAATCTTGCTTGCCAGTTTAAAGAACCAACTCTGTTTCACTCATTCTTAGCATTTTTTAGTGTCCATTTCTTATCAATTACTGTATTGGTCTCTATATACTGATTTGGGGTTCACCATGTTCTAATTTTTCTAGGGACGTAAGGTGTAGCATTATTTGAAATCTCTCTGGTTTTTAATACATCGGCACTTAGACCTCTAAACTTCTCTCTTAGGACCATCTCCCATAAGTTTTGATATGTTGTGTTTTCATTATTATTTGATTCTAGGATTTTAAAGTTTTTATCCTTCTTACAGGGGTGGGAGAGATGGCTCAATGGTTAAAAAAAACAAAAACAAAAAAACAAAAACAAACAAACAAACAAAAAACTGGCTTGTTTTAAGGATCAGTTTTGATTCCCCCAAACCCTATTCTGGCCTCTCTGGGCACCAGGCTTACAACTTGTACACAGACATACATGCATGCAAAACACCCATACAAGGAGGGAATAGTTCTTAAACAGTGATTATTAGCAATACTTCAAGAATGTAAAAAAAAACCCCACTCATACAAATAAACTCTAAAAACCTAAATAAAATAAAATATAAATGCTCTTGTTTTCTTTGTTCAGTAGGGTGTTACTTAGTTTTCCTGAGTTTGTGTGTGCGTTATGGTTCTTCTTGATATTGATTAGATTTCATATTCCACTGTGATCAGGTAGAATACATATAATTATCTCAGTTTTCTTGTAATGATCCAGACTGCTTTGTGTGGTCTATTTGGAGAAGGTTCCATGGATTTCTGAGAAGAGTGTATTCTGTAGCAATTTGAATAGGACATTCTACAGTGTCTATTCAGTTCTTTTGACATATGGTGTTATTGAATTTGCATACTTTTGCCTATGTTTTGTTGGGAGAACTTGTCAGTTGGCAACAATGAGATGGTGAAGTCGCTATTAATATTTAGAGTTATTACTGAAAGATATGTATTGAATGTAATTTTGTTGATTTTTGAGTGTCTAGTTTTTAACCTCTTCTTGTCTTCCTTAACTATTAATCCATCATGGCTTACTTATTTCTCTGACCACATGGATGGATATGTATAACTCTCTAAGAGTTATATATATGTATACTTCTTCAAGTATTTTCTGTAGAGTTGACTTAGTAGTCATGCATTGTGTTAGCCTATTTTTATCACTGAAAGTTTTAATTTTTCATAATTTTTTGTAATATATTTTTAGTGTTTTGATTATAATGACATGAGGAATTTCCTTTAAGGTCTGTCTGTGTATTGTCTAAATGCTTCATGCATGAAGATTGCCATCTCTTTTCCCAACTCAGACAAGGTTTTGTTATGATTCTTTACAATGTTTTCTGTGCCTTTAGAATCAGTTTCTTCTACTTCTATGCTTGGGTTACTTTCCTATTTAGTATTTTAAACAAGTTAATTTTCTTTAATTCAGTGTTCTATAAAGCAGATTGGGTTTCCACATGAACTTTTGACTGAGGACTTATGAAACAAAAGTTCAGTTTATTCCTATTTGTTACTGTTTTGTTAAATCATCAAGGGAATTCTAAGCGCCAAATAATTCCCCTCCCATCTCTTTTTAAAATAGCTTACATTGGAGCATCCTGGTCTTGCCTCTGCCCAAGGAGGGAGCCCACTTCTAGTGCCCTGCTTGGAACCTTCTGAGGACTGGGGACTGCATGCAAAGGGGCCTGTCCCAGAGGACTGGCCTTCCCAGAGTCTGCTAGTGTCCTGGTTCCTTCTCTGCCCATGATAGGAGATAAGCTTGGACCTTTTTCCAGCCTGCGCTTACAGAGGGAACCCATCCAGGCAGACTAGCCTGTCCAGAGTCTGCCAGCTTCCTGGTTCTGTCTTCACTCACAGAAGGAACCTGCCTTCCAATGCTCTCCTCGGAGCTTCCTGAGGACTTGGGACTGTGCACAGGGTAACCTGTCCCAGTGGACCAGCCCATCTGCAGTCTGCCAGCACCCTAGTCCCACCTCTACCCACTGTACTAGGAATGCCATTGGAGTCTTGAACCTGCTTGCACCCACTGGAAGAGAATCTTGGTTCAATACTCACCAGGAGAGGGATAGAGCCCACCAGTACACACTGGAAGAAGGGATGGGTAGATGACAGTATAAGAACACAGTCAACAACAGAAAGATCAATATGATACACCCAGAGTCTAGGGACTCCACACCAGCAAGACTTGAACATCCCAACCCAGATGAAGCAGAAATGAACAACCCTAAAAAACAACTTCATGATGATGATAGAGACCCTAAAAGAGGAAATTTAAAAATCCTTTAAAGAAATGGAAGAAAAATACAAACCAAAAAAATGTAAGAAATCAACAAATCTCTTAAGGAACACCAAGAAATAAAAATCAATGAAACAGATGAAGAAAGCAATTCTAACAGTCCATGACCTGAAAACTGAAATAGAGACAATAAAGGAAGCACAAACTAAGGGAATGCTGGAAAGAGAAAAGCTGGGTAAACAACCAGGACCTACAGATGCAAGCATAACTAACAGAATAAAAGAGATGGAAGAGAGAATCTCAGGCATTGAAGATACACTAGGAGAAATAGACTCATCGACCAAAGAAAATCTTAAATCCAACAAATCCTTAGCACAAATATTCATGAAATATGGGACATTGTGAAAAGGCCAAACCTAAGAATAATAGGTATAGAAGAAGGTAAAAAACGAACCCAACTCATAGGTGTAGAAAATATATTCAGCAAAACCATAGAAGAAAACTTTCCCAACTTAAAGAAAGACATGCCAAGAACATGAAGAACAAGAAGCTTACAGAACACCAAATAAAGTGGACCACAAAAAAGTCCCCTCACCACATAATAATCAAAGCATCAAACATACAGAATAAAGAAAAAAGTATTAAGAGCAGTGAAGGAAAAAGGCCAAGTAACATAAAAAGGCAAACCTATAAGAATCACACCTGACTTCTCCATGTAAACTCTGAAGGCCAGAAGGTCCTGGATAGATATTCTACCAACACTGAGACCACAGATGCCAGCCCAGACTACTATACCCAGCAAAACTTTCAATCACTATAGATGGAGAAGCCAAGATATTCCATGACAAAACCAAATTTAAACAACAGTTATCAACTAATCCAGCCCTACAGAAAGTTGTGGAAGAAAAACTCCATCCCAAGGAAGTCAACTACACCCCAAAACACACAGGCAATAGATAATCCTACTTTACCAGAAGCCAAAAGAAAAAATGGGAGAAAACCCACACATATTATCACCATCAACAACAAATTCAAAACAACCAAGAATTAACAACCAATGGTCATTAATATTCCTCAATATTAATGGTTGTAAGTTGCCTATAAAAAGACACAGGCTAACAGAATGGATATGAAGACCGAATCCATCTTTCTGCTGCATATAAGAAACATACCTCAACTTCAAAGACAGATGTTACCTCAGAGTTAAGGGTTGGGAAAAGATTTTTCAATCAAATGGACCCAAGAAACAAGCAGGTGTAGCACTCCTAATATCTAACAAATTAGACTTTAATCTAAAGTCAATCAAAAGAGATGAAGAAGGGCTTTCTTATTCATCACAGGAGGAATCCATCAAGATGAAGTCTCAATTCTGAACATCTATGCCCCAAATATAGAGGCATCCACATTCATAAAAAAAAAACATTACTAAAACTCAAATTGCACATAAAACCTCACAATTTATAGTGGGAGATTTGAACACACCACTCTTAACACTATACAGGACCACCAGACAGAAACTTAACAAAGAAACAAAGGAACTAACAGAAGTTATGACCCAATTGGGTCTAACAGACATCTATAGCGCATTCCATCAAAAAACAAAAGAATATACATTCTTCTCAGCACCACATGGAACCTTCTCTAAAACTGACTACATACTTGGCAAAATAGTAAACCTCAATAGGTACAAAACATTTGAAGTAACCCACAGTATGTTGTCAGACCACCATGCTATGAAGTTAGAATTAAACAACAACACAAATTGCAGAAACCCTACAAACACATGGTAATTGAACAATGGGCAATAGTATCATTCCTGGGTCAAGGAAAAAATAAAGAAATTAAAGATTTCCTAAAATTCAATGAGAATGAAGACACAACATACCCAAACATTTTGAAAGCAGTGCTAAGAGGAAAGTTCATAGTACTAAGTGACCACACAAAGAAACTGGAGAATAGTCACACTAGAGAATTAAAAACACAACCAAAAGCTCTAGAACAAAAAGAGGCAAACACACACAGGAGGAGTAGATGCCAGGAAATAATCAAATTAAGGGCTGAAATGAATAAAGTAGAAACAAAGAAAAATTACAAAGAATCACTGTAACTAAGAGTTGGTTCTTCAAGAAAATCAACAAGATGGATAAACCTTTATCTAACCTAACCAAAAGGCACAGGGGAGCATGCAAATTAGCAAAAGCAGAAATGGAAAGGGTACATAATAACAGACACTGAAGAAATACAAATACTTTTCAGGTCATACTTTGAAAACCTGTACTCCACAAAATTAAAAAAATTTAAAAGAAATAGAAAATTTCACTTCCTAAAATTAAATCAACAAATAAGCAATTTTAAACAGACCTGTAACCTCTAATGAAAGTAGTCATCAAAGGTCTCCTAGCCAAAAAAAAAAACCCAAGGCCAGATGGCTTCAATGCAGAATTCTACCAGAAATGCAATGAAAGCTAATACCACAATACACACAATAGAAGCAGAAAGGTCATTGACAAACTCTTTTTACAACGCTACAATTACCTTGGTACCCAAGCCACACAAAGACACAACTAAGAAAGAGAACTACAGACCAATATCCCTCATGAATATTGATGCAAAAAATACTCAATAAAATACTGGCAAATAGAATCCAAGAACATATTAGAGAAAACATCCACCATGACCAAGTAGGCTTCATCCCAGGGATGCAGGGATGATTCAACATATGAAAATCTATCAATGTAATCCACCATATAAACAAACTAAAAAAGAAAAATCATATGATCATCTCACTAGATGTTGAAAAAGCCTTCAACAAAATCCAACACCCCTTCACGATAAAGGCCTTGGAGGGATCAGGGATAACAGGAACATACCTAAACATAATAAAAGCGATCTACAGTAAACCAACAGCCAACATCAAACTGAATGGAGAGAAACTCAATGTGATTCCTCTAAACTCAGGAACAAGACAAGGCTGTCCACTCTCTCCATATCTCTTCAATATTGTACTTGAAGTTCTAGCTAGAGCAATAAGACAACAAAAGGAGATCAAAGGGCTACAAATTGGAAAAGAAGAAGTCAAACTTTCACTATTTGCAGATATATGATAGTTTGCACGAGTGACCCGAAAATCTCTACCAGGGAACTCCTACAGCTGATAAACACAAAGTGTCAGGATACAAGATTAACTCAAAACAATCAGAAGTCCTACTATATACAGACAATAAAAGGGCTGAGAAAGAAATCAGGGAAACCTCATCCTTTACAATAGCCACTTTACAATATTGGTGTAACACTAACCAAACAAGGGAAAGACTTATATAAGAACTTTGAGCAGGGGAGGACAGGAGGATTTGGGAACTGACATGTAAAACAAGCTTGTTTCATATTTAAATTAAAAATTATCAGTAGCCTTCCCATATACAAGTGATAAACACACTGAGAAAGAAACCAGAACAAAAATGCATTTCACTATAGCCTTTTAAAAATAAAACGTATCTTGGGATAACTCTATTCAAGCCAGCGAAAAGCAAGCTTACATAAAAATGTAAGACATTACAGAACAGAACTGAAGAAGATACAAGCACATGGAAAGGTCTTTCATGCTCATGAATTGGTCAGATTAATACTGTGAAAATTGCTGTCCTATCAAAAGCAATCCCCATCAAAATTCCAAAACATCTCTTACAGAAATTGAAATTAAAAATCTGTAACTTCACAGGGAAACACAAATACATTCTCTCTCTCTCTCTCTCTCTCTCTCTCTCTCTCTCTCTCTCTCTCTCTCTCTCTCTTGTGTGTGTGTGTGTGTGTGTGTGTGTGTGTGTGTGTGTGTGTCTGTCTGTCTGCCTCTCTCCCTACCAGCATGGATAAAACAATTCTAAATAATAAATGAACTGCTAGAGGTATCAGCACTCTAGATTTCAAGTTGAACTACAGAACTATATGGGTATCAACATTAAAAACAGACACATCGATCAATGGAATCAAGTTGAGGACTTAGAAGACATAATTCCAGAACTCACGAACACCTTTTTTTTTTTTTCAAAATTGGATGCCAAAAAAATACACAGTGGACAAAAGATAGTGTCTTCAATAAATGGTGCTTGTCAAACTGGAAAGCTCCATGTAGAAGAATGAAAACAGATCCATATTTATTACTCTGCACAAAACTCAACTCCAGATTGATCATGGACTTCAACATAAGACCAGATACCCTGAATCTGACAGAAGAGAAAGTGGGGTGGATGATTTAACTCACAGGAAAAGAGTTTCTGAACAGAACACTAATAGATCGGGTACTAGGACCAACAATTAGTAAATGGGACCTCATGAAGCTGAAAGGCTTTAGTGTGACAAAGGACACCATCATTCAAACAAAACAAGCTTACAGAATGAGAAAATATCTTAAATGGGAAAACCTCTGATAGAGGATTAATATCTAGAATATATGAAGAACAACAACAAAAAATACTCGAACAAGAAAACAACCCAATTAAAAAGGGGTATAGCACTAAACAGACTTCTCAAAAGATGAAACAGAAATGTTCAAGAAACACATAAGTAAATGTTCAACATCTTTAGCCATCAGGGAAATGCAAATCAAAACTACTTTGAGATTCCAAAAGATTACATACAAATGGCTGCGAAAACCTTTTTTCAAATGTTCAATACCTTTAGTCACCAAGGAAATGCAAATTAAAACTACTTTGCTATTTCATCTTGCACTAGTCAGAATGGCCAACATCAATGAAACAAATGACAGCTCATGCTGGCAAGGATGTGAAGAAAGAATAACACTTAATCATTGCTGATGGTAGTGCAAACACATATAGTCATTATGGAGATCAATGTTGCAGTTCCTCAGGAATCTGGGAAGAGATCTACAGCAAGATCCAGCTATTCTGTTCTTGGGCATTTTTCCAAAGGACTCTACATCTTACTCCAGAGACACTTTCTCTAGTAACAAACTATAGAAATGACCCCTGAAAGTATAGTCTTCAGAGACACCCTTTCTTTCATGACCATTGATGCTCTATTCATAATAGCCAGAAATTGGACCTGAACCTGACCTACATATTCTGTATTCTGTTACAGCCTGCAATGTCTAATATAGACACAGAACTTAAAAAAGAAGGCCACATGCCTAGATCTTATTGCAAAAATGTACACTATGAAAGATCATGGCAGTATTTCCTCCTATTTCTGATTCAGGGCTTTTATTGTGAAGACCTATTAGAATCAATGCTATATAGTACCAAACTCAAATGCACCCTATTTCATACAAAGTCTACCATTGCAATTAAAGACACAGATTAGAATCAATACATCAATAGTAGGCAATTTCAAAACCCACTTTGTCTGACAGGTCATCTGCATGTAAAATAAACAGAGGAACACCAGGATTAAATGGCATCATACATCAAATGGACTTAAACGTTATCTACATCACTTTCTGCCTAAACACTGAAGAGCACGCTTTCTACTCAGCAGTACATGAAAGATTTTTTAGAAGTCCACATCCTAGGACACAAAACAAAGAAAGAGAAATAAAGGAGAGAAATGAAAGTGGCTGGAGGAGATGTGGGGAAAAGGGAACCCTCTCATTCACTGTTGGTGGGGTTTCAAACCGGTGCAGCTACTCTGAAAATCAGATTGTACAACACTCAAAAGATTTAAATAAATCTATCGTATGACACAACTCCTTGGCCAAAGGACTTTATATATTATATTCTATACCATAGACACTTGTTTGGCCATGTTCATTGCCGCTCTATATGAAATAGCTAGGACATATAAAAAAAGAAATGTTACTCAACTGACAAATTGATAATAAAAATGAGGTAAGTATGCACTATGGAATACCACTCAGATGTAAAGAAAAGTGAAATTTGCAGGTAAATGGATGAAAGTAGAAGACATCATATTGCGTGAAGTAATTCAGAATCATAACGAACAGTTGCATGCTCATTCTCTTCTGTGAAAATATTGTGTGCCTGTGTGTACATATTTCACAACAATTAATAAAAGAAAGATATGAATTTGAGAGAAAGAGGGGGCATACATTGGAGGGGCTAGAGAAAAGAAAGGGAAGGGGAAATCATGTATCATACTTTAATTAAAATCATTAACAAAATGGAAAAAATAATTCATTACAAGATTTCAAAAACTTAGTGACAGAATGACAAAATGAAAATGCAGATCAGAGGGGTAAAGAAATACAAGGACCCCGCCTTCATGAGTCAGGTCGCAAGTCTGGTTGGCAGCATTCAGCTGTATTGGAAGGGAGTAGGCGATTGTAGGTTAGGTCAATCACATTTAGGCAGAAAGTTATGTAGATAAGTTTTAAGTCCATTTGATGTATGATGCCATTCAATTCTGATGTTTCTCTGCTTATTTTACTTCCAGATGACATGTCTGTTTGGCAAAGTGGGTTTTAAAATCACTATGCTATTGATGTTAGTGCTGTTGCTTTCATTGCGCAACAAACTGACAGCCTTGTTAATTTGATTAAAGAAACTATAAGAAGATGGAGAGTAAACAATCATTCATACAGTGCCACCTCTTAGGCTTCTGTGACCTAAGCTGTATCTACTTTATCAGAAAAACCAAAGCAAACACCACCATCGTTGGCATTGTGATTGTGAGCATTAAATGATATGCTGTCTATAACATGTGGAGCAAAATTGTATCTCCCGTGTGGTGTGCATTGTTATTTGGTTTGGGAAAAGGAAACAGCACCGAGAACACAGAATGCTAATCTGGGCTTCACCTTTTTTATGACTGTTCATATGATTTGTCCCTGAAGATCCAACAAATCTATTACCACTGTGTTTGAGACCTTATTATTAGTTGATGAATACAACATGCTTTTCAACAACAGCTTACTTCTCTGACCCACATGTAGAACAAACTTACAACCCCAAATAGAAAATTCCTTACCTGCCTTTGTCTTGTAAATCCTTCCACTTTGTGTAATAAAAGATATATCTGAAGTATAAAAACTATGAGCAGTCTTCGTTACAGTGTTATGTTGAAAATCACATACTAAGTCAAAAGAATTGCCACCGTCCATTGAAAGCCATACCTAAAGGAAGAGATAATGCCTTACAAACAACTGCCTCTACTTTTCAAAATTACCTGTTAGTCTGATCTTCCTATAAAGCAAAATCATGCAGTACTATTTTCCTCACATCTTGATTCCCATTACGAACTCAGACACACACTGACTACATTCTCGCATACACACCTGATTTATCCTCCCAATGTTTTCTATTGCCAGAAGTAACTAGGTCAACTAAGTAACTGAGTGACATTCTCTCTCTCTCTCTCTCTCTCTCTCTCTCTCTCTCTCTCTCTCTCTCTCTCTCTCTCTCCTCTCGTGTGTGTATTAGTGTATTAAATTCATGAGGATGACATTGAGGGCTCTACTTTTTTGAGAGAGTCTTTTATTGATCAGAGAAAGTTTATTGCTTTGGGCACATTGGCTGTTCAGTGAGCTATCTCTGACTCTCTCTGCTCCCTGATGCAATTGTTATAGATATGTACAGTCATGCTCAGCCTTTTACACTGGTATTGGGGGTTTTAACTCAGGTCCTCATGCTCTCACAGCAAGTGAAAGCAGCTGAGCCACCTTTCCAGTGCAACGTATTGCATTTTGATTTGTATTATTCTGCCACTTAGGAACTGAAGCATCTCTTCATGTTTGTTTCTTCAATGGCATCCCTCTTTGTACCATTTCTCTTTTTAGCTATTAGGTTTTCCTTTTGAAAATGTGATTTCTATCATTATTGTTATTTTGAACTCTCCCCTCCATTGCAGACCCCTTTTCCTGTAGTCTTTAAATATTGTGGAGTCTATATGATGTCTTTCATTTCTCCAAGCTGGAATAGAGGTACAATTCTATAATCCTTGCACTGGGGAGTCTCAGACAGGCAAGTTCAAGACTAGCTTGACTAGCTTGAGCTAAGTAGTGAGGTGCAGACTAGCCTAGAGTAGAGTTTAAGATTCTGTTTCAAAGAAAGACAAAATGCAGGGCCACAAATCCAAGTGACTAGTAACATACCAAGGTATTTCACTCTCAATACAAGCATCATTCTCCCTGGAGCTTATGTTAACAGCACCATTCTTTTTTGCCAGCATTCTTAAAATCATATCTGTATTAACCATTGC
Source organism: Cricetiscus sungorus (assembly GCA_030556225.1). NCBI lineage: Eukaryota > Metazoa > Chordata > Mammalia > Rodentia > Cricetidae > Cricetiscus > Cricetiscus sungorus. The sequence continues at coordinate 11,103,300 of JANBXA010000588.1, forward strand.
ATATTTGTTTCCACAAAAGTTGTTCTGATTGTTTGGTCTCTTAATTTCTCAGCCCACTATGAGGAATGAGACTTTCCTCGTTTCTTAGACTAGTTTTGTTGAACACCATCTAAAACCTTTTCACTTCCATCACATAGTCAAAATACACATATGAAATTTTGAATAATAGTCTATTGACAATCTTTCTGATATACATGCTCTCTACATTGCTCATCAAATCTGACAGGTATAGTAAACTCTTCCAAAACCAGTTTTCTGTCCAGAGCCTAATAAATCTAGAACAGAAAACTATGAAGCAGACACATTTCAAAAAGTGAGAGCAAATTGATTGCAAAGATTCAGAATGCTACTACAGTCAAGGTAATACAGAGAAAAGTTCACGGGACAGAGTCTGAAAAGAAGCTCAGGAATGTTAGATATTTGCCTAAAGAATGTGTGAAGCAACCTAGCCATAACAGAAGGTGTGGGTAAAAAGAAGTCAATGGCCAGAAGAGAAATCAGAGGTTGTAAACCATTAGTATAGGGACTAAATAAGGGCATTTGAAGAAGCCCTAATACCCGGATGTCACCTTCATACATCTCCAATTCTCTACACAGGACAGACTCTAAGCCAAGAAATCATAAGCATTATTAAATAACAAAAGTTTTTATGCACGTATACATTAGGTTTGCAAGTTGGAGGAACAGACTCAGTAGAAACCAAGTACATTTTATGTCAAGGTGAGAAAGATGGAATGATTTAACAGTGAGGTAAGGTGTTAAAAATCATTCTGAACAACTTTTGGTAGGTCTTGTGAGTTATTCAAGTTGTTTTTCTTTGAGACAGAATCTCACACTAGAGTCAAAAGTGGCCTTGGATTGACAGCAATCCACCTACCTCAGCCTCTGGACTGTTGGGATTGCAGGAGAAAGCCACAATGTTTTGTTTCCCTAATTGTTTTCCATATGCGTGATTGCTAGAGGGAGTTATTCATAAGCAATAGATGTTCTGAGATAGTCATCAAGTGAATAGAAATTCTAGATTAAGCTGCCAATCTCTGGAGTCTTTAACCACTTTCTATTCAAACAGAAATCATACCTTGAAGTTAATGATTGAGGAGCTTGCACCTTTGAAATAAAACTGTAACCTGTCATGTGCATCTCAGAATCTCACAGAGAAACTCTGTTCTCTGTCTTGACTAAACTTCAGCCATCAAAATTTTCATTTCTAGGAGAAATATCACTGTGAAAGTGAACTGAGTACATTGCCCGGAAGTCATCACAGTGCTTTCTTGGTTCTGAATTTCTTCCTTGTTATATTTTGTGATCCTTACTTTTCAATTGGCTGATGACAGGAGATGTTATGTAAGCTTCATAAAGCTTTCAGGCTGCTCATGATAGAACTGTCTGACTGGATGCTCAAGAATGGAGCTCAGACAGCAGCAAAGTCAGCAGAGAATGCATAGACAAAGTCAAAGAGAGACAATGCAATGTCAAGTGCCAGAAATACCAGATAAAATATCCTTTCGATGGATTAAGGGCAAAATCTAGGTCATAGAGTTGTAAAGAAATGGATTACACCTGGTAATATTCACAAGCATGATGCACCGTGCTCATTTTAGAACTTAGCACCAGTCAACAGCTGATACGTGTGTATTGTCTTCCCTTCCACTTCTACTACCCAGATCAGCATGGTACTCCCGTTCTTTATGTACACAACCTCTCTGTCTACACAAGTTGGACTGCTTACTCTTACTCCAAAAGAATAAATTCCATGGCTGCATACCTGATTGCCATAAACATACAGAAAGTGGCTTCGGGGATGGAACACCATTCCAACTGGATTAGAGAATGAGGAGGGAAATTTGAAATTTGGAAATTTTGGTTTAATATTTGGTTTGTCACCATTGAGCACTGACACAGAGACAACAGTATGTTTGGACATCTAGATAAAACACAAAGAAATCAAGAGATTATTCTGTTGTTTTTTTGCCCATGTAATAATTTCTAGGCTTTCTCATTATTTTAATTAAGTCAGGGGCATGTCCATTATCACAGCAAAGAACTGGAAAGATAAGCAATCACTGGTAACTCTACTCCACTCCTATCTGCCCATTTCATAGGTGCTGAGATATAGTATAGGAAACAAAATGATTTGTTCAAAATTGTATAATAAATTGTATTGAGATGTTTGTGAGTCATTACTAAAATAACCAGATAGACTCAGTCAGTCTCCATGCTCATGTCTTCCATGCTACACACGGGTACTGACAAAAATCCCAAGTCTATGGGGTCATAGTTTTGAAAGTAACAAGACTCTGACACCTTATAAATGTCACTTTCACTGATACAACAGGGAACAGCTGTCTTAGCTCTTCCCTTATTTGACTAAAGGCAGCAGTCTTGGGAATGAGACTACTAACAATTTCTTTTCTTGGCAGTTCTACTCTGAGAAGAAAGATAGCAAATAAATCTATCCTAAATCCCTTTTCCAAGGGAATCCCATGTCTCTGAGAGAGATATCTACATATCACCTTCTCTACTCCTGTTGTTATCCTGAAACTCATCTCTCAAAAAGTTACTTGTTTTTTATTATTATTATTATTTTCAGGAGAACATCAATTTAATCTAAAGTATGGTCAGCATAGGCAGGCATGGTGGCACATATGAGTCATATGTCATTATGAGCTCATAGTCATTATGATCTCGAGGATAGTGAGACCCTTCCTTAAAAAAGTTCAGCTGAAAAAGAAGCTTATTTAATGTTACATGGGCTTTGGAAGGGTGACATATATGTCCCACTTAGGACTGAATGCTAAACAGCCACTTAGACAACTCCTAAATTTTCTAATGACTCTGGGAATAATTCTAATTAACAGCCCGGTTAAAGACCTATACAACAGAAAATATCTATATATGTGAGGAGGTGTTCCTTTTTTGTGTGATGTTCATTTAAACTAACCCTTCCAAGGAACTTTAGATTTATATGGAAAATATTCATCTTAAACTCCCCTGGAGAATTAGTAAAGAACAACAAGGAAGCAACCAGCATCACAAGTTTAATTTCCAGCAGCTGGAACGACAAATGCTTTTTTAAAGTTTCAATGCAAAACTATTCTATGGATCATATATAATCTCAGAAGCATCTATACTTGAAATCATAATAAATTGAAATAATGTCCTCTAAGATCAATTTGCAGTTCTTGGCAATATAGCAAACAACTCTGAGCTATAAGACTTACCCGATTATGGAAGAGATAAATTCCAGTTTGACTTTCTTGGTCAATAAGAAATGTTATCACATTTGGAATAATTTTTGCATTTTTAAAAGTAGAAGATAAGCAAGGCAACCAATGAAGAAATGGTTCTTTACTATAAAAACAAGAACTGGACTACAAAAAGAGAAGAGTTAATATTGCTTCTGAAACACAAATCATAACTAGTTACTGTAGGAAAATAAGCCAATGGATGCATTCATCACACACACACACACACACACACACACACACACAGAGGTTTTTGAGACATGTTTTCACTATGTGAACTGATGCTGACCTAGCATATGTAATCTAATTTCATAATGAATATGATTTTTTGCCCCCACCTACTGATTACTAGAAAAACTGTGTGCCACCACACCTGGCCCACCAATCATAATTTTAATTCTTTATTATCTATTCCTTTCTTCTGGGTGTACTCATTGTTAGAAGAGAATTCAAAGAACTCTTCTTCTCTGGTATGAATTATTCAGCTAGAGTCACTGGGCTTTAACAAAAGTAGGTATTTGCTATTAAGTCTACAAGGCAACACCACTGGGCTTGATTAAGTTTTTCTGTGTGTTTAGTAGCATATTTTAGATTAACAATGATTCTTGAAATCATGCGTAACAAAATTTCCTACTTTGAAATTTTTCTATGTCATACCTCACTTAGGGTCCTGTTTCTGTCGAAAGTGATGGTCACATAATCAACTGTAAGGTACAAAAGTGAGGAGAATGTGAATGACATTGGCATAGGGAGTGTTAGTGTTAACAGAGCTGCCTACATAAAACCGTGCCTTTTCTCCACCGCCTACTGATGCATCTTTGCACACAGTTCTCTTGCATTGAGGCAGAGTGTCTGTCACTCCCATTCACTCTTAGAAAAGCTGTAAGTATGTGGCCCAGGGCAGCCTCTAGCCAGCAGTGTCCTGTTTCTGTCTATGAAGTGTTAAAGGGATAACAAGTAAACGCCACCACTGAGCCTGGCTTTCTCATGTTAGGTCATTAATCCATATGTAATAGTTTCTCCACATTTTATCCAATTTTAAATTAATGCATTTAATTTAATCTATATATGCAGCCAATAGTGAAAAAAAAATCTGTTGATATGTCTTAAAATTTACCTTCAAATTCTTCTCTGTTTGCAAAACATTTTTCATTATACCACAGCTTTCCTTTGATATAGTCAACCTATGTAAATACATAAATGAAAATGTCACCTGGATCATATCTGGAGTTAAGATTTTAAACAGAAAGAAACTTCCTTTAAAAATCCCAAAGTTTTGATCATTTGTGGATGTGAGGCAAATAAAGCTAGAACAACTGTACACATGTAAGAGGTTGCAGAATGGCGTCAAGAAACTGAAATCACAGGTCAACAATCACCAGAGATGGAGTACCAAAGCATGGTGATGTTTTTGGTTACGAAGAATCTTTCTAACCCTGCAGAAGTTTCTTAACTCTTTTCACTGAAGTTAGGAGGGCATACGCTTATTTTTTGTTCCACATTTGCTGCAACAGGGCATGAGGAACCTGAACAGAAACCTGATAAACGGCAAATAGCAGCAATGGAAGACATTGCCAATTGGTCATAAGGAGCAAACACCCATAACTAACACTGAGTTGAACTAGAATCCAGATGCAGAGAGAGGGGACAAGACCAGGTTGCAGAAACAAAAAAGGACAGCTGACCTGAACAAGGAGGAGCTTGGGCCTCCCAGACTGATGGCTGGGAACACAGCAAGGGACTGACTGAGGCCCCCTGAATATGGGTCTCAGCTAGAAGGACTGAGCAGTCTGGGGGACCTCAGACAGTAGAAACAGGATCTATTTCTGGTGCACAAAAGGACCTTGTGGACACATCCCCCATGGAGGGATACCCCCTTAACCTAGAGACAGGAGAGAAGTCCTAGTCCCTACTTCAAGTGACTTGACAGATTTACATGACCCCACCTGAATAGCATAGCCCAACAAGTGGAATGGGGGTGGGGGGATGGGATGGGAGGGTGGCCAGGGTGCATGTCACAGGGGAAAGAGGGTAAGAAGGAGGGAGGGAGGGATGGAGGAAGGGAGGGAGGGAGGGTTGGAGGGAGGAAGGGAGGAATAGGAAACTGGGATCCACATGCAAAATTTTTAAATTATATTATTAATAAAAAAGAAGGAAAATGCTGCTGGATTAATAACACACACACACACACACACACACACACACACACACACACACATATATATATATGTATAAAATTCTTTGACTTCAAAATTTAAGCCTAAGGACAAGTTACTGGGGAAAAGAATTTCTAATTTTGTTTCCACAGAAAATGAAAAGCTGTGGATCCTTTCCAGACTAATGTGGTTTGATCGAGCAAGACCCCTTGAAGCAACGTCAATGGGACAATGCAGCCTTGCAGACCACTACAGTCAGGATTTCTTCATCTTCTTAGGATTCTCCCATGACAGCGTCCCCTACCAGCCGGAAGCAGTTTGGAAAGAGCGATACCCAAATTCCCAAATATTGTTTATAAATGTTTGTTTTCATTTAAAAAAGGCATGCATAATTATGTCCAGCATAAAATAAATAAATGCTTAAAAAGAGAGAGAGAGAGAGAGAGAGAGAGAGAGAGAGAGAGAGAGAGAGAGAGAGAGAAGTGGCCAACAGAGTAAGATTATCTCCATTGAATATTAACTATAATCAGGTGAGAAGGTTTGCTAGGAGAAGATGTTCACTTTCCAGCTGCTACTGAGACAAGAAAACTCTTGTACTTTTATAGATTGGTCACTAATAAAAATCAATAGAACATGTTCATGGAAACCTTTAAATTGTCCTAAAATTAACTCTGGTGGTGGTTGGTAGAAAAAATAATAGAGTTGAACATGTTAAAAAGATAAAGTTAGACCATGTGAATTGTACCTTGATTAAACACCAAACAAAGAAAAAGACTTTTAAGAGTAAATGGCCCATGAGTTTTGTTTTAAATTATGGTATGTTATTACTCAAATTAAGCTGCTAAAATAAAAGTTTTGAGTTCACATAAAAGCCTCCAGATTTCAGGATAATCTGGGAAATTCTAATATAGAAACTTTTTGGGCATTGAACAATGCCTCTTCCTTTTGTTCAAATTATTCCTGCATTTTTTGAGACATGAATCTTAGCTGAAACAGCCAAGTGACTGAGTTTGGATAATGTCACTTCTAGGAGGCTGACCTCATGTCAAGGATGAGTCCAGAATGGTTTCCTGACCCGGAGTCTCAGGTGAGCAGTGAACACCTGACTTAGATCACATGAACAATAAAAACCTTTAGAGAGGATGGGAAGCCTGTATTCCTTCTGCAATAGCCAACAAGTTGGCCACAAGCCTGACAGCTGTCTTACTAATGGCTAAGAACAGTCACTTAGAAACCACTAGTATAAAGGCAGCACAGCCAAAGTTGAGGGCAGAGCTTCATGGACATCTGCTATTCAAGGGCATCCAGCTAGTCAGGAAGGCAGTCTCACCCTTTAAATTCCATGATTTAAAAGTCAACAGCTTCCTCTCTTTGGCTGAAATCAGTTGTAGTTTGGTTTCTGTCTTTTGTCTTTGAGAGGGTATTTGGGGGCAAGCTTGGGAGGTGATTAGGTAGAGGAGTTCGAAGCCTTTCCTAATTTGAAGGACACTGGATAGGTGAAATCAATGCCCTTACAAGAGAGAATGCAAAGATATCCCCATCCCTTCTGCCAAGGAAGGGCGCAGGGAGGAGACAGCTGTGTGTGAACCAGGAAGTGGGCCCTCACCAGACACTGAACTGCTCATTGCTTTGTCCTCCACTTTTTATTTCTACTTAACTGAAACACCCATTCCCGCTCATGGCTTTTGTTCTGGAATTTGGTTCTGTATTTGCCTTTTTCATTGTTTTTGAGTGTTGGAGATTCTTTCAATGGAATCTAACAGGGAGGCACATTTTGCTTTTCTCCCTACATACAAAAATATGACGTGAGGTTTCCAGGGGACAGAATCAGCATTGCACACATAACGGGCAATTTCTTAGATTGGCGTCTGCAGTCAGAGACTAATGTCTCCCCCATTGGCTCCACACTTTAGAGAGCAAGAAAATCAGTTGCTTCTCATCAAAAAGTGGGAAGTGAGGACAAAAAGGACCAATAACACAACCTGAATCCAAGGAGAAGACCTGAAAGCGTCTCGGGTAGTTCATAGTCATTGGCATCAGAAAAATGCACAAATACCTGCTCCTCACCCAGAAAAGGTCATCTTTGCTCCTGTGGGCTCGTCTTTCCAACTTTTAGTTCAACCTAGGCTACTGTATGGGTCCCCCCTCTTAGGATCTGCATGCAGAACTCTGGAAACACCCTCACAGACGTGTGTCCATGGTATGTATTACCAAATGCTTTAGGAATATATCAAGTCAGTCAAGTTGACAACCAAAATTCACTACCACAGGAAACGTGTGTGCTATTTCTCTCTAACCTTTCAGCTTAAGAGCATTACATATTCTACCAACTGGACTTGGATTATTTTCAATATCAGTGCAACTGTCTTCTATTATTTTATTGGTTTTGTTGTTGTTGTTGTTGTTGTTTTCTTCTCCTTCTGAAAATTCTCTTTTCTCTCCCAGAGTGAACTGCTAGTCTATCTGTCCAACAATGTTTACTGAGTGCATACTCTAGTGTGAGTCGGTTACCAAGTAAATGGGTTCTTGCACCATCACAAGAATCAGACAGAGATGCAGTCCACAGGTAGAAGAAAAACTAATCTTTTGTCTTTTATTGAACATAGTAGAACCAACATGGAGGGAAAAATTTCCAATCATATTCAAATCGCAGACAGGTACACAAAGGTTTTATGAAGTTCTCAGGTGTGAGGGACCTAGTCCCCCTTCTGAGAACTGTATCACTCACCTTGTAGAACTTCTGGGCCTTTTTTTTAAAATGAGCATTGGCTCTCTAAAATTTCTAGCAATTTCCTCAATATTTGAAGATGTTCATTCATCTTTACCTTCTGTGGCACTAGTCTGCATCTAATCAATGGCTGTGCTATCTTTCACTTCATTTTAAATACAATTGTAGAATGTAGTCCCAGAAAGTGTTTTTGTGCTATGCAAACTCTTAATGCATGTTGGTTGCCTTTATTTTATTTTATTTCTTCTACTTCTTCATTCCTGTTTGTTTGTTTTGGGACAATGTTTCAGTACTGGCTGTCCTGGAACTCAGATGTGGACAGACCTTGTATGCCTCTCCTTCCCTGAAGGTGTCCTTGAGCCTGTCATCTCAGGCTTAGGGAAAACTCAGTTCTCCCTTCTAGCAATCTTCTCTCTTCTCTCTCATAGCCCCCACCCATTGATGAGAAAAACCATTCGATAGTCCCTGGAGTTCTGAGGGCAAGCTCTCTATACAGGGTCCTCTACTTGCCTTTCCTTTGCTGCCCTGTGTTGCCAGGGGCCACGACCTCATTACTTGAGTCCATATTCTTCTATTTAAGCAGAGTACTTTGAGTTTAGGAAAATAATTTCTATACTCCATTTCAGTAAAACGACAGTTAAATGTTTCTATACATTGAGTACATTGGTATTGCTGGGAATTGAACCCAGAGCCCGAACAAGGCAAAGACTCTATCATCCAGCTCCATCTCTACCACACTAACATATTGACTGGCAGTTGACCAAGCCTGAGCTTGTGAATTCAAGATAAGAGATAAACTATTTCCATTTGGTTGTTTTTCCCCCCATCATTTGTTTTCTTTACTGATTTCCCAGTTCTCTATTTTACTTTTCCTCCCACCAATACTTTGATCTTACAATTCGTTCTATTTGGATCTTGAGAAGTAAGTGTGGTTTCTTCCTTGTAGTGACTGTGTACAACACAGGACAGAATGGAAGGGGGCATGTCAAGGCCTGAGAATGAATATTTATAATTTTCTTTAGTGACATATTATTTATGATTTGGATGAGGTTCAGAAAGCAAAGTCAGCCACAAGCCATAGAAGCCAGGCACACACCTTCAATCCTAGCAGCCAGAATCTACGAGGTAGTGGTACATACCTTTAATCCCAGGACTAAGGATTAAGAGGTAGATGGATCTCTCTGATTTCAAAGCACCCAGGGATACATGAGAATGAATCAGTCTAAAAGAGTAACAGATCACGTGCCTTATAACCCAGCACTAGAGGGGGATAAAAGATAGAAGCAGGGCCTTCAGTCTTCAGTAGGGAACATTCATTCTGCAGCCACACTGAGGCGAGGCAGCAGGACCAGCCCATTCAGCCTGAGGTAGAGGTAAGAAGCTAGTGGCCGGTTGCTTTGCTTTTCTAATATTCAGCTTGAAGTTTGAATATCAGTCTCTGGGTGTTTTATGTATTCGTGTTACAATTTTCCTTGCAGTTTCAAACATGACAATGTGTGCTACATGTTGAAAATAGCCTTGTTGAATGTGACAGATTGATTTCATAACAGAGAAGGAAGTTAACTAATAGAGGAAAAGGTGCCCCAAAAGGACAGAAACAGAATTGTCAGATCTCACGGCAGTTTTTGTCCAAAATGGAAGTGTTCCTTTTTCTGGGTGGATATAGGGCAGGCAGGTTGGGAAGTAAAACTTCCCTCAGATTCCAGGCCTCATCCTTTCCACCTGGGCATCTCTGTGCAGAGCATGCCTGAGCAATCTCCACAACCAAGAGAGAACCCACCAGAAGGAAAGACGGCTGGCAAAATGAGGAGAGCATGGTGGCCATGGAAACCCGTTATAATTTAAACTGAAAATAATTTTAAGGTAGCAAGAAACATCTAGATTGTGAATTATTGCTTTGCAAGTTACCAAGTGAATGTGTATCTTCTAAACCAATATTAGGAAATCAAAAAGTCTTACCCTTTCAAAACCACAAAAGTCTGCTCTTGACAGCTGGAAGAAGAAGGGAAGAGGGAGGAAGAGGGAGAAAATAAGAAAGTTAAAAATTTAGCTGCTTTTCAGAAAGTGTAACAAACCTTTGTAGTTTAAACTGTACCTCACATGCATGCACACACACGTGTGCTTGCACACACACACACACACACACACACACAAGAGAGAGAGAGAGAGAGAGAGAGAGAGAGAGAGAGAGAGAGAGACCCTTTGTTGTTGTTGTTGTTATTTGTATTTCAGCAGATATATGCCCAAACGTTAATGTAGCTTTTCATCCAGTCTCTTGATGGGAATTCATGGTATGTGTATGGCTCTATCTAAATGTATATTTCTCTTTTCTTTGTCCCAGAGTCATGTTATCTTTTATTATCTTCCTATGTTTTTCTTTTTGAGGAAACTTTCTTGTCTCTGGAGCTAGGCCTGGATGAATAGTCCCAACTTCACTTTTCCTTGCTTCTTGGTGGAATAATTTTCAGTTGTCCTAACACATAATTTCCCAACAAGACTGATCCCAAGTTATATGAAGAACCCTGGAGTCTGCTTTCTTGTTGATTAGCTTATAATTTTACACATGTATGAAGACAGTGTGACATTTCAAAAATACTTAGAAGTTGTGTAATTATTGTAGAATAATTGGCATCTCTATCATCTCAGTCATGTATCATTTCTTAGACAACACTGAGTTTCTGTTAATTTTAATATAACATTTAGCCATATAAATTACCTTATAGCATTTGAAACATTAAATTAAGTAAATAAGTAGATGATAGATAGATGATAGATGTATATATAGATAGATGTCTTTCTCATTGCATGTGTTCAAATTCACTATAAATGGTCCATCAGTAAGACTAAAGACACTCTCAACTTTTCCTTCAAATACTATGAAGCAATGACCAAGTTGTGGTATCATCTTTGCATATTTTCAATTTTTAGTTCTAAAATGTACTATTCAAAAGTCAATTGAAAAACATTTCTTTTTATACCACAGAAGTTATTAAGAGTTATAAATGAATTACAAAGAAATTCTCATACCTGTATTCGTGAAGAGCTTGGATACCGAAGATCACTACTTACAAAAAGACCCAAAGAGGTGAGGATGACTAAAAAGTGATTTGTTAAAACCATATCTACCATTGTAAGCCCTTTGTGTTCTGAAGGAAGAAATCAAATCATGCCATAGGTTAGGAACAGTGAACTCTTTAGAAAGACATTTCAGAAATACTAAATGAGTTTCAAAAATAAATAAATGAAACCATGAAGAGAAAGACAGCCAGAAAAATTACCATCTTTAAGTTTTGAATAGATGATATCTGTCATGTCATGCCATGTGGTTTCATTATATTCCCAAAATCCAGAAGTGGTCCTGCCTATAAAAACACCTACCATGAAAGAGAAAGAAATTAGAGCCATGCAAACTTGCAGAGCTGAATTCTGTGAATACAAATCTGCTCCATCTGCTAACACAGGCTCCTCCACACTAAATTAGTCATGGCCTTCTAGAACTGATAGAATGAATTTCCCTACATATCTGTTTCTCATCTGTCTGTCTATCTATGTATTTATTTATGGGATATACCTTTAGCCATCAAAACTCCAAATTTTGAAGTGAAAGCAAAGTCACGTGTAGGTTAAAAGTACATACATATTATATGAGGGGGATTAATTAGAATGGTATACAGACTGTAGTCCAGTTAGTCCAACAATGGCTGTCTATCAATGGAAAGTGCAGAAATGCAGTAGTTGTTCAGTCCATCAGGCTGGATGTCCCAAGTTACCTTGAATATATGCCACAATCCTGAAGAGGTAGGCTCTAATGCCAGTGATGGAATGTACTTGGTAGTGAGGGGGAGATCAAGCAGGCAAAAACAAAAGCATCCTTCCATGTCTTTATATAGGATGCCACCAGAGGGTGTGGGCCTGAATAAAGGCGAGTATAGCTACTTCAGATGATTTAATTAAGAAAAACCTCTCACAGGTGTACCCAGCACTTTGTGTTGTAATTGATTCTAGGTGTAGAGAGCCTGACAACCAAGAAGCGCCAACATGAATCCACCCCTTGTCAACTGGACAATCATGCTTAATTTTCAAATAAAACCAATAACCAGGTCATAATTATGCCTCATAGGATATAACTGTCCCACCCACAAAAATATGTACTTAACCAGGTCATAATTAGGCCTAATTAGGCATTTAAAAATTGCCTCGTGCAACAGCAAACAAATGCTTAATTTTAGGATATGTGGTAATGGCTCTTGAGGGACATTCTTTTAGTATGTGAAAACTTAAATATGATAAACACTAATATTTCTTAATTGGTGTTAATTGCACATAAAGAAATTAAGACAGAAAACACAAATAGCTGCAAAAATACATTCTTAACAAAAGATCACAGAAACAATTACAATTGTCATTTATTGAAATGGATCTATCTGGTATTTATACTGTCTTCACCTACTACCTTGCTGTATTTCTTCTACCCTTGGCAAAAACCTCAGGAAGTCTTGGCTATTTTCTTGAAGGATTGGCCCATACCCTCATTCCTATGTCTTTGTCATCAAGATAGTAGACCACTGTGATATTTTATGGAAGAGACAGATGATCAACATTCCTTATAAATTATGACACGGGAGAGGAGAGTTAATATATCCTTGAGGTAGAACTGTAAATGTATACTGCTGGCCTTTACTATCAAAAACAAATTCTTTCTGGTGATCATTATGGACAGGTTCTAAGAAAAAGGCATTTGCTAGATAAATAGATGCATGCCATGTACCAGGAAATGTGTTCATCTGCTCAAGTAAGGACACACTATCTGGTGTGGCAGCTGCAATCAGAGTCATTACTGGTGGCTTTTGATAGGTAATTGTCATTCTCCAAAAGAAATCTGTTTTCTTCACTGACCCATTAAGGGAGTAAGGGGGAGATGTAGTGAGAACCAGCACCCCTGCATCTTTCAAGTCCTTGATGCTAACACTAATTTCTGCAACTCTTCCTGGACTGTGATACTTTTTCACTATTTTGATTCACTATTTTCCCTGGAAGAGGCAATGCTAGTAGATTCCATTTGTCCCTTACAACCATAAAAGCTCTCATTCCACAAATCAGGAAACCAATGGGGATTTCCCACAACTTCTAAGTATATCTGTCCCAATAATACATTCTGTAGTGTGAAATAACAGCAGGGCATTATGGAGACCTACTGTGTGCCAGTCTTCAGTCAAAAGTCACCTGACCACCTTAACTCCCTTCTTTAACTGGAGGATCACAATGCTTCATGGACTCACTGGGAATCAACATCAGTTCTGAACCAGCATCCAATAGGTGATTGTGAGCCTGGTGCAAGCTACAGACTGCTGCAGACAACCCTGTAGGTCATATTCAGCCATGACATGTTCTCCAGTGCCCTGAAGGCTTCTCTCATGGTGACCACCAAATACAGTCTCTAGTTCCACATCTTTCTACCACTTAATATTCATTCCATTCCTCTCTCCCATCTCTTCAGAAATAGTCATTGTTTTGGTGGCTTTGAAACTGTTGTGCTTGAATGTATGTGTATGTATGTATGTATGTATGTATGTATGTATGTATGTATGCTTGTATGTATGCTTGTATGCTATGTATATATGAACATATAGCCCAGAGCACTTTGTCTGCAAATATTGGTCTGGATCAATGTTGATGTTTTCTGAAGCACCATAAATACTGGACAATTGTCAAGATACTCATTTCAGATATTCTACTATTTTGAAGAGTCAGGGTGATGATGCAGCTAGGCAGGGCAACATGGGAAAATCTCTGTAAAAGCTCTTCACTGCCATATACCTCCCTGCCCTCTGCGTCTGCCACCCTGAAGCTCACCAGGTTCATCCTTTCTGATTGTAGGCTCCAGGCAGCTCTGCTGCCTTAAACTCTGTATCTCCTAGCAAAGTAAGCACCTCTGCAGAGGCTTCAGACTGGGGGCCGACTGTCCTATTCAGTTATGATGTGTTTCTGAAGGAGCTCCAGGACATCTTCCTGTCATAGGTACTGACCACCCGGTAGGACTTCTGAGCTTTAAAGCTTGTGCACAGCAAGCAACCCTGGTTGCAGCTGCAAAGGCCCCATGCCAGGAGCTAGCCAGTGGGCCTAAGCCGCCCCCAATTCCAGAATACAGTTTCTAATGAAAGGATTTGAGTGGCTGGAGAGGCAAGAAATGTGAATCAGATAAAGAATACTCCATGTGAAATCTCGTAGCTGGGAAACAGATATTTAACTCCACTTTGACACAGTCTAGACAAAACCATACATTGAGATGAAACTTAAGCTTCATACATAATCCTCAGGAAGGGAGAGGCTGGGGGTTGAATTAATGATTGATCATTCCCATGTAGTGAAGCCATGAATATCTGTAATTCCAGGTTTTGGGGGCAGAGTTCAGATTGACATGCATACCACGACCTGAGAGATAGTGTAATGCAATGCCATGGAACAGCACTTCCTGTGATTGGGACCTGTCTAGACCTTACTCTAGGGACCTCTTTGATTGGCTTTTCCCCTGTATCCTTTATAACATCATTGACAATACCCTGATAAATATGCATGAGAGTTTCCCTGAGGTCTGTGAAGTCTTGAATTTAAGAAGGGGCATATAGGATCCTTCAGTTTTAGCAGCCAGGTTAGACACTTAGGTCTCAACCTGCCCCCTATGACTGGAACCTGAAATGGGAGATAGTCTTTACAACCCATGAGAGCTGATGCTGACTCCATGTACCCATTGCCAGAGTTGAATTAAATCACAGGTTACTCACTTGGCATCTTTAGTAACCAGAAATATTGCTCATTGTGGGAAAGCCATGGGTGTCTAGAGAAAAACAACTATTTTCCTCCATATGCCATTAGATATTTAACAATAATTGAAAAATACATATGTAATAAATACAATAAGATAGTGTCTCAGTCATAACAATATTGATTTGTACATAGCAGAAAAAAATATTCTCAGGAAGCAATAAACCATCTCTGGGAAGACACAACAAACTTACAAAAACAGAACAGGCTACTCCAGACAGCTGCATAATACGTGATTGACTTTGTTAATTTACTTTGAAGCAGGGTCTAACAAGCAGCTCAGGTTAACTTTAAACTCAATCACATTGTCTCAGATATCCAAGTAACTGGGATTATAGGCAGAAATACGCCATCATGCCCAGATACAAGTCACCATTTGTATGACATGAGGCTACAACAAAGGAGTAGCTTTCCTAACAGATCACAGTAGAAAGTAGAAGAGGTGGAGAAACAAACAATACATTTTATTCTCTGTATGCATTTACTGTGTATTTCCACTTACAGCTACCCTTATCCACTATAAAACACTAGTAACCTTTAACATTCAATCAGAATGTAACTTACCATTAGATGTGGAGTTCAAAATAAAGCCCAGTAATGCCACATCATTGGCACAGGGGCACTTTGTCACTGTGATATCTATCACATGTGGATACAATTGCTGGACCTGTGTTTCACTCAGTGTATTTCCAAGATTCCACTGAAGAATGGGCTCTGTGCAGACAAATATAGGCATTTATTTACATCACGCTGGTACTCTTGAAATAGGAATACCACTATTTTTCTTTAAAGATTTTGGAAAACCTATGTAAAGGAAATATTTGATGTCCAAGGCAGGTAGGGATATCGTGGAGACTGGAGAGATTAAGTCCATAGTTGAGAACATGGGCTGCTCTTTCGTAGGGCCTGTGTTTGATTCCCAGCACCCACATTCCCAGCACCCACAGAGCAGCCCAGTATTGTCTGAAGCCAAAGTTACGGCAGATCCAATACTCTTCTGATAACCCAGGGCACCAGGCACACACTATACATGCACAGACATGTATAGTGGGGAAAACACCCATAAACATAAAAACTTAATACGCTGATGTTACTAGTAGTTTTCCTGCCAGCCTGGTCCCACAGCCGCATCAGCCCCAAATAACACACAGAGATGGTATATTACATATAAAGATGTTGGCCTGTTACTAGCATTTCTTATTGGCTAGCCGTCTTAAATATTAATCTATTTCTATTAATCTAAGTGTTTCTACATGATTTTATCTTACTGGAGAGAGGGTCACACCTTTTTCTGAAGTCCTACATCTTGACTCTCCACTCCTGCATCTCCAAGAATCCTCCTTGTCTTCTATCCCCATTTATCTTGCCTTCCTATTTGCCAACAGTGCTTCATTCGTTAACCAATAAGAGAAACATATTTACAGAATGACATCTCCCTTCTGCCAGCCTGTTCCCATAGCAGTGCCTGGGTATAATCTGATCTCACTATTCATCAGATAAAAATGGGACTGTTTCATTGTGCAAAGGAGGGTGAATGAAATTCCCTTGAGGACACTCTGGAAAGGTCACACTGCTGAAGAATATCTTGGGTGAGAGACGTTATTTTAACCATGCATGGAAAATACATGTTCACATGGGCTGTGCTTAGAATTACAGAGCTGGAACACAGAACAGCAACATTTCCTTTTGATTCTTTTTGTAAACCCAGCAAAACAGCAGTAGGTAAATAAAAAGGGAATAAACTCAGAATATAACTAGAGAAAAGAGATTTTTGTCACCAGTTAACAGGAGACTAAGGTATCTAGGGAACAGAACTTGGGAGCAATTAACAGAAAGAACAATCTATCATCAGCCTATCAAAAACCATGTATCCCTTCCTATGGAAAATTAGGTAGTTTTTACAATCTCCCTGCTTTTGCTTTGGTCAAACTCTAACTCAGAAGTTCCCTCTTTTCCCCACATCTTTCTCCCCTCTCCGAGAAGCATTCCATGAAATGCTAGAATAAGTGGGGCTCTCCTGGGGATCCATGCAGCCTGAGCATCACTGGAACTGCACTATCACTCACCAGGCAGGAGGAGGAAATGATCCTCTGTGAAAGACAAAGGTTATGGTTTTAGAACTTAGAATACCTACATTGATTCAAAACAGGTTGAAGATAAAATCAAACTTTCATATATAAAAATGGAAATTCTCTTTTCTCCCAGGGAAAATGAACATTGAAATAAACTTCTAAAAACTTTCTTATTTGCAAAATTTAAAAGAAAAAAACATTTTTTCTCTTTTGGAAGAGTTAGAGACAAAAGTAACAGAGAAGAACAAAGTAGTCCAGGGAAGTTGCAAGAATACTACTGTGTGAGTTTAAAAATACTCAGAACCTCTAACAACAGAGACCTGTGATAATCAGTTTTTGATGGGAGATGTTATTCTGTAAATATGTTTCTCATACTGGTTAATGAATAAAGCACTGTGGCCAATGGGAAAGCAAGATAGGTGGGGCTAGGAGACAAGGAGGAAAGAGGAAGTAGTTAGGTGGAGTCACCATGGAGAGCCTGGAGAGGTAGCATTCCAGCACCACTCTGGCCGGTAAGATGAGCCACATGGAAATACTTAGAATAGTGGAAATGGGTTAATCATTAAGACAGAGCTAGACCATAAGCAATGATAGTAACTGGCCAACAGCATTGTATCAATGCAATGTAGTCTACAATGCAATTCAATCTCCTCAGACCTTCAGAAAAAACAATGATGTCTAGACTCAGATACCCTGGGAAACTCTCCTATTTTGTGTAACACAAGAGAAGCAGTTCAATTTATGTCTGTTTTATTATTATTATTATTATTATTATTATTATTATTATTATTATTATTATTTTCCCAGAAGGGGAAAGAGACAATGTCAACTACAGAAATTCAGCAGGAAGTTGCACAGGACTCACACAAGCTTCGGGTAAGGAACTGACCTCATGGACTGTCGTGGTTGCAGGCCATTCCCATCTGACCTCAGAGAACAAGGAAGTTTGCTTTGTCCTGATTGACAGAGCCTCTAGCCTTAAGAAAATCTGCTTGGGGTCAGATGCTCTGATTTAAGTCATAAGAACTGAAGAGTGTGAGTGATCTAAAAGCCTCAGATGAGCTGAGAAATTGTTCAGGAAAGTTGACTTGACTGATAAACTCCGTTGGCAAGCTTCCGATGAGATTAACGCCTTTGCTGGTAATTACCACTTTTCAGCCTCAGAGGAACTGACTTCCTATGGAAACTTACATTCCCAAAGTTCCCCTTTTGTCCTATAAAGTCCCGAACCCCTCATCTGCCACTTGCACAGTCTCCACTCCTGCAGAGACACTGAGACCCTTCAATTGTTCTGATTAAAGTACAGTTCTGTTTCTGGAAAAAAAAAAAAACAGAGAAAAACTAGAGAGAAATTAAGGTTTGACTGCAGCCAATGTAATGGAGAAAAGTGACCAATGGGAAGGTCACTGTTGACCTGTGCTTAAAAACAGTTCACGTGGACAGTACAGAAGTGAGATGCATGGCTTGGGGTCTGTTTGAGTCTGAATTAGATATGATGCAGCACACATGGGATTTTTAAGCATCCCTTTTGCATTTAGTGGAGAATTAAGACTGAAAACCACACTCACTTACTTTTCTCTTGACTTCTTCCTTGTGTTGCCCTTCAGTAACAGGAATAATCAAAACCCAGAGACAGATACTGGGTTCAACCTGATGGTCAGACAATCAAATCAGCCAAGCCAGTAGCTCTTACTTCTACCTAATATTGAAAGTGTGGTCCAGCCAGCTCCACAAATCCTCAGACTGATTGCAATCCTAGACTGCTGCCTTTTCTCAACATGACTTGGGAATAATCTCATGAGGGCTTTTTCCTTTTCCTTTTATACCTCCCTAGTGCTGGGATTAAAGCCATGTGACCCCAAGTGCTGAGATCATATTTTTGTGAGATGTTTCTTTTTAGGACTGAATAAATTTCATGTAGCTCAGTGTGGCTTTGAACTAACAGAGATCCATCTTCTGGTCTCTTGAGTCCTGGGATTAAAGGTGTGTATTACCATTTCCTGACTCTGTGTCTTTTGGCTAGTTTTTCTTTCTATATCCTCAGGCAAGATTTAATGAAGCATAAATAATACATCACCACACCCTCCTATCTCTGAGTTCGCTAACTGCTTTACTTGATGGTTCCAGAAGAAGTAGAGGATTCTGAGGACTACACACAGCTCTTGTGTGTGGTGATGCAACTGCTTTCATTTCATCCCTGCCATTCTTCTCAAGCATCTAACAGTGGGGCCTTTTCTAATGCTTAAATCTGATGTATCAACTTCCTACGAAATGCACTCAGCTGATGCCATTTTGTTATAGCTACTAACAACCCACCACCTTCCCACAATCCCTACCATACCTTCTAAACTCAGGGCACCAACTATGCCATCATTTTCTGTGCTTCAGAAGAAGGGTCCTTTCAGATCTTCAAGCAGGCCAATCCTATTTCTGCACACACACACACACACACACACACACGCCGCACGCACACACACACACACACACACACACACACGCACACACACACGCACGCACACACACACGCACACACGCACACACACACGCACACACACACGACGCACCACGCACACACGCACACACACAGCACACACACGCACACACACGCACACACGCACCACACACGCACACACACGCACACACGCAACACACACGCACACACACGCATACACACACAGCACACACACGCACACAAACACACACGCACACACATAACACACGCACACACACAGCACAACACGCACATACACGCACACACACGCACACAACACGCACGCACACACGTACACACAGCACACACACGACACACACACGCGCACACACGCACGCACACACACGCACACACGCACACACACACACGCACACACACGCACACACACACACGCACGCACACACACACACGCACACACACACGCGCACACACACACGCACACACACGCACACACACGCGCACACGCGCACACACACGCACACACATGCACACACACACGCACACACACCACACACACACGCACACACACACGCACACACACGCACACACACACACACACGCACACACGCACACGCACACACACACGCGCACACACGCGCACACACACACGCACACACACACATGCACACACACACACACACACACCTCTTGTTTGTTCCATAAGGCTGTGGTCCTGGCCATCTGAGATTTGGCACTGTGTGACAGTCATCAAAGATTTTTCAAAACTATGTGAATTCCACTCTAGTTTATATGCTGATATTTACCTCGTACAAGATCCAATAGAGTCCCTTCAGAATCATAAATGTGTAATCCTTCATGCATTGTGACCTTTATTATCCATTCTTCTACAGCTGCAATGTCTAAAAATAAAAGGTAAACACCTTTTTACATGTCATGTTGATGAAATGGAAGCTATGTGAATACTACCAACACCTTTACCTTTTCCTTTTACAATCATTTCGACCACATCTATGTATCAAATTTCACACATTTTCTGCACACTTATTTTCTGATGACATAATGAAAAGGAAATATGTAATGATTTTTACTACCACAACAATGTATCTTAATGCCAATAAATTCTGATCCTAACTTTTCGCCTAGATCTACAATGAGGGAATGAAAACCATTACCCCTTTGTGAACACTATAATATCTATTTAAAGTATCTTTCGAAGAAAAGTACAGGACCTGAGGGTAGTAATGCTGAATTTGACCAAATGCGTAAGGAAAAATTAGCATTTCTTATGAAACAAGTGCCCATAATTGAAGCAGAAAGAATACTTCTAAATACACTCTCCAAGTCAGTATTACCCTGATACCAAACCAGATAAGGGCAGACCATATAGAGAAAACTCCAAGCCAACATCCCCGATTAACTTTAAGGTAAAATATTCCAAACAAATACTAGAACGCTGGGGCCTGAGAGATGGCTCAGTGGTTAAGAGCACTTGCTGCTCTTCTATTGGATCCAGGTTCAGTTCCCAGCAACCACAAGGCCACCACAGCCACCTGAAGTCCCAGGGCTTCAAACACCATCTTCTGACTCCTGTGAGCTCTGTGCACACATGGTGCACATGCATTTGCATAGACAGAACACTCACACATACAATAAGCATAAATAAATCTTTAAAAATGCTAGAAGGCATAAGAAACGTGCACAGTAAGATCATTCTCATGAGATTCTCCCCAGAGGTTTAAGGATAGTTCAATAACAAGAAAGCAAACAACAGAGTTTAAATGGGCAGTTCACCAAAAAAGGACATGGAAATGGCCAGCTGGTATATAAAACATCACTAATCACCTTGGGAATGTGACTCAAACCTTGGCACAATATCTACAATGCCTCGTAGATTGTCCCCAATACAAAAAGACAAAAGATAAAAAGTGCTGGTAAGGATATTGGGAACAAGTAACCCTTCAACACTGCTATGTGGTAATCAATACCACCATCAGGAAAAACAGTATGAAGATGTCTCAAATTGTTAAAAATAATCCAGCAATGTAGCCAAAAGAAGTGAAATCAACGTGTCAAGGAAATGCCTGCCTGCCTCCATCTTACTTTTGTAGTACTATTCACAATAATCAGAACAGGCACTCACTCAAAATACCCATTCTCTTTGGGATGAATGCTGGAAATGTAGTATATATACACACTAATATGAAGACTGTGAAATCTTGTTATTTGAGACAACAGGGATGAATCTGGAGAACATTACATTTGGTGAAATAACCCAGGCATAGAATGACAAATACCAGCATTGTCTCACTCACACATAGAATGTAAAGGAGTTGCCTTTATAGGACAGAAGTAAATGTGGGTCCCAGAGTCTCGTGGGTTAGGTGCTAGGGAGAGATGGGAGGATGTTAGTCAGGAAACACAAATATACTTAGATGGGAGGATGTTAGTCAGGAGACACGGATATACTTAGATGGGAGGATGGAAAGGAGTAGAGTAGGAAGACAGACAGAAATAAAGAGAGATTGCTGGGGTCAGGTACACGGGAGAGATGATAGTGACTGAGAAGACTTGTTGATGACTAAAAATGGGCATACAGTTCTTCCCTTGGTGATGAAATGATCTAAATTGACTGAAAGATTATTGTACAATCATGCAGTAAGGCTGTTTTAAAGAGAAAACACTGCCAGCATGTTTGGTCCATGTATTTAACCCCAGCACTCTGGATGCAGAGGCAGGAAGATCACTGTGTCTTTGAAGCCAAATTGCAGGCCAGTGAGAGCTACATAGTTAGATCCAGTTTCAATAAAATAAAATGTTAAGGACTAATGGTCTACAAAGTATGAAATTACTGAAACATATTGTATAATAGCAGATGGCAATTAGTTAAAGTGCATAGTTAAGCACTGGGGAAAAAAATGTAAGGGATAAATAATGTACCAATAGTAGAGGTAAAATAGAATCACAAAGGTAAATAACATAAATAAAATGAAGACAGAAAAAGAGGAAATTGTAAACCTGGAGGTAACCAACAGGTAAAACTTCGTTCCACTTGCAAGGTGGTAGATTTCAATAAATCAAATGAACAAGTATGTTAAGTGTAAATGGTCCAGAATATCAATTGAAAATCTCAAAAAATTAAACAAAAATAGCTGAGAAATACTTTAAAATGTTCAAAGTACTTAGATATCATAGAAAAGCAAAGTAAATATACTTTCAGATTTCATCTTACCACGGTCAGAATGTCCTTAGCTATGGATACGCAATAGAAGAATTAATTGTCAAACTTGTGCCTATAGTAATTATTTCACTTTAGACTAATGAAAATACAAGTTAAAGAGCCTGTATTTTAAGATGAACTTTTTGCACAAATAAATAAATCACAAAACATTAAAAAAAAACTCTACTAGTTAAGGCTTGCAGGTGCCACATAATATGGCCTTATGAAAACAACCTTGGTCATCAATCTGTGACTCCCACCTTGCTTGAATGAGGATGTATTTTTTTGACATTTTGTAGGGTAGAGATTCTCATGGCTCTGCCTCCAGCTCTCCATAGGAGCACTGGATTACACGTGCACAGTACAAAGTGGAGCTTTACATGGCTCCCAGAAATCTGGTGATGCAGCTGCACTTGAGCTATCCCTGCTCCTATGAGCATGCTCCCTACAACATGCTTATTGAGCCCCTGAAAAGACACATTGGTTCCCTAAAGTAAACACTGGTACAATAGTTCCCTTGGTCTGCTGGCTGGCCCCCTCTCTGGAGTGAGCAGACATTTGTTGTGTCTTCTCAGGAAAGGTGTGTCACACAACACATGAAATAATTTGGCAATACAGACCATTGAGTACAGGAATTACTTCAAATCCCCCTTACCTGTGTTTACTGTGATCTTTTCTCTAGGAATGTCAATTAGCCAGAAATCTCGATTGTTGATCTTGAAGAAAAAAATCAGCATACATTGTTTTACAACACTAAAGCAATGCTTACTTTGACATATTCTGCCCAACTTTTTAAAAATAAAGTTAGTCAAAAATATCCAAATATACACACATATGTACCCTTGCAGATACTGGGTTTTCAATAGCAAATTTCACTGTGAAGGATTTCTCCCATATTACACTCACATAGGAGGGAAATCATACACACACACACACACACACACACACACACACACACACACACACACACAGAGAGAGAGAGAGAGAGAGAGAGAGAGAGAGAGAGAGAGAGAGAGACAGACAGACAGAGAGAGAGAGAGAGAAAGAGAGAGAGAGAGAGAGAGAGAGAGAGAGATTCAAGGATAATATGCATCATTGTTGTAATAGCAAGTTGACAGTAATGCTAGTAAGATTACATATACATACATACATACATACATACATACATACATACATGCATACATATACAGCCACATGTTGGGACAGCCCAGGAAGCCCACAAAGGTGAAGCATTAGTGACTTGATAAGTCAGGGTCAAGGCATTGGGCTAGCAGAGCATTTGGAAATGTAAAAGGGGAAGCCCACGAACAGAAGGGCAGTAAGAAATGGGAGCTCTAAAATTTACATTCAAAACATGTCTAAATCCTTCTGCTATACCCGCATAGAGAACATTCCCAGAACAGTTTTAAAAAGAAAAGTTGTGGAAGCAAAAACCTAGCAGAATATTAACCTTTAGAACTACAGGTAAGACAGGGTTAGTTTTTTTCTTTTCTTTTTTTTTCAAGAGAACATGACTTTATTGATCTTTAATGTGCCAAACCACAATTGTCAACTGAACATTAGGATTAAAAGTTGAACCTGGGGATTTGGGATGTGATTCACTCAAACTGGACCCGGATTCATTCCCAGCCCTCACATTCAGGAGATCACATTCTGGATTCTGCATGCTCATGCTGGAGACACCATAAACTAACAACTCAAATGTTTAACTCTGGCTGACACTGACCAGCACCAGGTCTCAGGTGAAACTTTTAAAAAATGAGGAGCTTGGAGTTCTCATTGTAGCTGGAACTGGCATTAACTCTCCCCACCTAATGGTTGGCCAGGGAGTGAACACTCAGGTTAGAGAAGGACCTGAAGACTTTTCGGGGACAGGGATCTGTGAGTGGTGCTCGCAGGGGACACTCAAATGGTGTAGCATTTTCTACTCCATTCATAAGAGCGGGCCACATTTGAGTGAGCAATTCCTGGTGCACGGAAGTTCCAGGATGCCTTCTCCACACAGCTACACACAAAATGGGAGCACTTTCCACTTTTCAAGGCCTGGAGAGGGCCTCCATTTTGAGTATGGCTGTCTGGGACCTCACAGAATGAATGTGTCTGCAGCATTTAGAGTCCAAAGATGAGTCAGATTCAACCCTCCCCACATCCCTACACACTTCACCATCATTAACCTCCTTGTGCACAGGAAATCTCTAAGATAAGCCCTATTCACTGGACAGGTGTGAAAGGGACCCACAGACAACACCCAGATGTTGCAACACTTTCCACTTTAGATATGAGAAGAACACTCGTGACATTTGAGTGCCACCACACAGGCAGCAACAACCACGTTCCCCAGCTGCAGCATTCTCTCAGCTGCCAGTTTTCTCCTTTTTAACCAAGGAAATGATCTGCTTTTTAGACAAACAGTAAAAATAGCATTTCTTAGAAGACTGAACCAGAATCCTGAGTTGCCACATCTCACCTACAGAGTCCACCTTTCAATCAAAATAATGATAATAAAGAATAAAAGGCAAATGTAACTGATAATATGTATACACAGACTCAGTGTGGTTAACAATGAATTAAATGTTACTTTTACAAATCTGTACATAGATTGAAGGAAACTGTCCCTAAAAGTGAATGCATAGATAATTCCAAACACGCTAGAAAACATACATAAACAAAAATGCAAGCAATAACGCTTAAGTATAACAAATCAAGTAAAATACATAAGAAATGGGTTCAATAGGACACTGAATAAGATAGACAAGGAAAAATGAACTCAAAGGTATACAACTGAGCTAATACTAAAGGGAAAAGAAGCAATAGAATGCTGGAGATGGTACTAATGTTAAATTATCTCAAAATGTTAGAAAACAGGACTTTCATATTTTTACCATAAGGCATCTCAAATAAAAGAAACAACCTCAAAACTGATACATATTTGAGGAGAAAGTATATTTAGACTAATGTAAATATTACACAATATGTGCATATATTGAAAGACCATCTGATAACCCACTAAAACATGCAATTTTTATATTTTCCTATATCCGTTAAATTTTGAAAAAAGTGAAAGTGACTAAAAAAAACTTAATAGTTTTAGGAACTTGCCAGACAATATCTTGCCTTCCAAGATTTTTATAGTAAGAGTCCTAAGAAGAAAACAAAGAAATGAAAGGGCTAAACCAAGAAATAATTATTGAAAGCTGTCAAAATTTGCCAGGCACAATATATGCAGCTATGATACCCAATCAGGAGAGTATAAGAGAAAAATTTAAACACACGCAGAGAATGACACATTACATACAGAGAGAATGGTTGAAATTTCAAGCCAACTTCTTATCAAGAAACAACAGTGCTAAGTGACTTTAGAATAGCATGTTCCAAATTCTGAAAGAAAATTGAGCCATTGAGAAATGGCATATCTGGCAATACTATCTTTCAAATTTTAGATGACTAATAAAAATATGTCACAATTCATAGTATGTCTAGCAACATAGTTTAAAAAGAAAGAAAAGTTAACAAAATATGGGAGTGGATTTTAAAGAACAAATATAAAAGGTATACTCCTGATGACCCTGCTTCAAGGGGCCAAAGGCCAGAAACTTCATCTTCACAGGGATGGCCTTCAATCTCCAGATTCTTCCTTTGAATACATCCCACCTCTGCCCAAACCATCCCATGTTAGAGACAAGTCCCTGGATCAGAGCATGGACACTGAGGATCTGAAGTATCACTCAGAGGATTCTGCAAATGATTCTGAAGAAGGTGATGCAGATGATGAGGAGTGGAAGCCAAGGAAAGTGGCTAAAGTGCCCAGGAAGACCACCCAAGGTTGCTCCTGCAGGGGATGGTGTCAGAACAAATGCTGTGAGTGCAGGAAACAAGGGGCTGACTACAGTGTAGCCTGTGGCTGTGACCGCACAAAGTGCCCAAATCGCCAGCAAGTATCTTGGGGGATGCTTACCAAAATAGTGAAAGACCTATGCAGCAAGAACTTTGTGTCTTTAAAAGAAATTAAAGAAGATACCAGAAAATGGAAAGATCTCCCATTCTCTTCGATAGGTAGGATAAACATAGTAAAAATGGCAATCTTGCCAAAAGCAATCTACATATTCAAAACAATCTACATCAAAATCCCAGCAAATTTTTTCACTGACCTTGAAAGGAAAATAATCAACTTTATATGGAAAAGCAAAAGACCTAGGATAGCCAAAACAACCCTGTAAAATAAAAGAACTTCAGGAGGCATCACCATCCCCTACTTCAAGCTCTACTATACAGATGTAGTCCTGAAAACAGGTTGGTATTGGCACAAAAATAGACAGGTAGAACAATGGAATCAAATAGAAAATCCTGATATTAACCCACACACCTACAAACACCTGTTTTTTGTTTTGTTTTGTTTTGTTTTGACAAAACAGCTAAAAGTATACAATGGAAGGAGGAAAGCATCTTCAACAAACGGTGCTGGCACAACTGGATGATGGTGTGTAGAAGACTGCAAATAGACCCATGTCTATCACCATGCACAAAACTCAAGTCCAAATGGATAAAAGACCTCAACATATATCCAGCCACACTGAACTACTTAGAAGAGAAAGTAGGAGGTACCCTTGAACAAATTGATACAGGAGACCACTTCTTGAACATAACTCCAGTAGCACAGACACTGAAATCGACAATTAATAAATGGGACCTCCTCAAACTTAGAAGCTTCTGTAAGGCAAAGTACACAGTGGACAAGACCAAACAGCAGCCCATAGATTGGGAAAAGATTTTTACCAACCCTACATCTGACAAAGGACTGATCTCCAAAATATACAAAGAACTCAAGAAACTAGTCAACAAAACACCAAATAATCCTATTTAAAAAACGGGGTACAGAACTGAATAGAAAACTCTCAATAGAGGAAATCAAAAAGGCTGAAAGACATTTAAGAAAGTGCTCAACATCCCTAGCTATCAAGGAAATGCAAATCAAAACAACTGTGAGATACCATCTTACTCCTGCCAGAATGGCGAAAATAGAAACATCAATGACAACTTATAGTGGAAAAGATGTGGAGAAAGAGGTACATTACTTCACTGCTGGTGGGAGTGCAAACTTGTACAGCCATTTTGGAGATCAATATGGCAGTTCTCAAGAAAATGGGAATCAGTCTACCACAGGACCCAACAATCCACCCTTAGGCATATACCCAAATGATCCACATCCATGCAACAAAGACATCTCTTCAACTATCTTAGTAGCAGCATTATTTGTAATAGCAAGAACCTGGAAACAAGCTAGATGCCCCTCAACTGAAGATTGGATAAAGAAGATGTGGCATATTTACACAATGGAATACTACTCAGTGGAAAACAAAACAAAACAAAACAATGGAATCTTGAAATTCACAGGCAAATGGATGGAACTTGAAGAAACTTTCCTGAATGAGGTAACCCAGTCACAAAAAGAGGAACATGGTATGTACTCACTCATATATGGATTTTAGACATAGAGTATAGGATCACCTGCCTATAATTCACACTGCCAGCGAAACTAGGATACAAGAAGGAATCTAAGAGATTCATACAAGCTCCCTCATAGAAGGAAAAAGGAACAAGATCTACTGAGCATATTGGGAGTTGTGGGACAGTGAGTGGAGAGGGAGCTTGGAGAAAGAGAAGGGGAGAGGAAAGCATGTGGTACTAAGAAGATTGAGTCAGGGGACAAATAGACAAGAGAGAGAGACAGAGAGAGAGACAGAGAGAGAGACAGAGAGAGAGACAGAGAGAGAGAGCATAAAAGAGGTATCCATTATAGGTTTGAAGATCAAACTGACTATGTCCAGAGACCTACAAGACTAACCCCAGCTAACAATTTGAGGAACAGTGGAAAGTCTACCATAAATGCCTTTCCCTGATAAGGAGATTGATGACTAACTCATCCACCATCATAGAGCCCTCATCTATTAGCTGATGGAAACAGAAGTAGACACCCATAGCTAAACACTGAGCCAAACAGGAATACAGATGCAGAGAGGGAGGAGTGATAAGAAAATGGGGAAAAGACCAGGCTACTGAAACCCACAGAGACAGCTGGCCTGAACAAGAGGAGCTAATGGGCCCCCAGACTGATAGCTGGGAATCCAGCATGGAACTGACTCAGACCTCCTGAACATGGGTCTCAGCTAGAAGGCCTGGGTAGTCTAAGGGACCTCTGACAGTGGAACCAGGATGTATCCCTGGTGCATAAAAGGACTTTGGGAGCACATTCCCCATGGAGGGATACTCCCTTAACCTAGAGACAAGAGGGAGAGCCTAGGCCCTACTCCAAATGACTTGACAGCATTTGTTGACCCCTCCTGGAAGGCACCCCCTTCCCTGTGGAGTGTGTGTGTGGGGGAATATAATTGGAAGATGGCAGGGCATGGAAAGGGAGGGAGGGAGAGGGGACTGTGGTCGATATGTAAAATAAGAAAAATAAATAAACAAGTAAATAAATGAATAAATAAGTCTATGGAGAGGGAGAGGGAGAGAGAGCATGGGCACAGCAGTGGTTGCTTAGAGTGGGAGAATCTGGAAGGAGACTGGGGAGTGACTGTTAATGACTTCATGGTGTCTTTCAAGATAATGAAATGTTCTGGAATTGTTTACTAGTGATCATGCACAACTCTGACTTCACTAAAAACCAGTGAACTATATACTTTCACGGGTGAGTTGAATGAAATGTGAATTTCTCTTGATAAGTTTGTTGAAAATTAAGGTCCAGTTTTAAAGATGATGGGGATCAACTCCAGTCCACTGCCACTGACAAATACTGGAAAAAATTGAAGCCAAAGGAAATTATGTCAGATCTACAGAAGCAATGGGAGTATTAGCTGCTTAAAATGTGTTTTTACGTGGTTAAGTTTTTAAAGGGGGTGCAGAGAAAGGTTTTTGCTGTATATTCCAGGCTGGCGTTGAATTACGGCAATCCTCATTCATCTACCTCCCAAGTGTTACAATTTTAAGCATGCGCTATTATTCCTAGCTAATGTATCTTATCATCATCATCATCATCATCATCATCATCATCATTTTCACAATCTTCACCACCATCCTCATCATTATTTTCTTTTTTAATGTGTTCTGAGTACTTCAAAACTATATGACTTCTAGATCAACTACTTACCCTGTATTTTAGGCAGATTTTTCTGTCCCACCTACCAGCTCCCAACTAACCACTGGGAGACTTGTTATTAATTAAGAACTTTGGCCTACGGCTTAGGGTTGTTTCCAACTAGGTTTTATAACTTAAATTTACTCGTATATTTTGATCTATGTTCTTTTATGTGGCTTGGTTGCCTTTTCTTTGTAAAGAATATGCTGCTTGCTCTGTGTCCCTGGCATTTCCTTGCAACCCCACCCTTCTCCCCAGCATCCTCTCTTCTCCCAAAATTCTACCTAGCTCTTGGCTGTTTAGTTTTTATTAAACCAATCACAGTGACATTTTTTTTTGCACAATGTAAAGGAATATTCCACAACATGTATTATTGGATTTCAAACAATTGTAGAGAGATGACATTATTGAATTCCAACTTGTAGAAAGACATCCAGTAACAGAGCATGCTTCTTCTCACTAGTGCACCATGGTATAAAACAAAGCATAGTTACCAGAGATAAGTTAAAGTGGAAATCACCGCTGTAGGTGCTGTTCATGATTATCAGCTTGGGAGCATGGCCTCCTGATGTAAATACACTCAAAATTTCCTTGGAAGTAACTGCTGTTTGATTTCTGAAGAAACAGTAGACTTTCTTTAGGAAAGAAAAAAATACAACAAGTAATGAGAATTTGATATGAAGAAGCATATTACACTAAAGTGAGTATAATTTTGTGAAAATAATTGTTGATAAAAATTTCTCTTTAATGCTGACCATTACCAGTGAGGAAAACCATTTTTTACAAGAATGTTCTCAGGAATCAGTAACCTATTTAGTATCCTAAATGAGGCTGTTTTAGTCATAAAAATGGAAAATTTATATTTTTCACAATTATAAAATGAAAACCAATTACTCTTACATGTAGAAAATATGATTTTACTAAAATGGTTGCTTTGTGACTAAATTAAAAGGGATTTAAATTTATTGTCCAGTTTTAAAAGGGATGTGGGGAGCACATACACACATACAGGCCTGAGATCTGCCATTAGGACTGAGCAGGGAGAGATGGACATAGACAGACAGACAGACAAAGTTTGGGCCAGCCCAGTGCCTGCTGTTCCAGGCAGACGAGCACCATTATGGTGAGCAAATCCATGGTGGGGTACGAGACTGAGAGAGGGGCTGAATGGCTCCTGTGCTGTGGTGAGACAGATCTCAAGAGATGATTGTGTTGAGGAACAGACTTCTGTGGGAGGCCTGCTTGCCACCCTGGGCTGTGGGGATGTTGGGTCCGGGGCTGCTACTAAGGGATATGTCTGGGTCCATGGCCCTGGGGCAGCCACAGTCTGGGTTGATATCCTTGACTCCTGCTACCACCAAAGGCTCTGGGGATCCCAAGGTCTGAGACACCCCCACATATGGTGGAGTGTCCATGGACTATATACCACATCAAGGGCCATCCTGATCTGTGTGGTGTGAACTACCACCTGAAGCCATGGAGACAGGCTAGGACCATGTTGGGTCTGTGACCTATCACAACAAAGATCTGTGTTGATATCCACGGCACCTGTTACCATCGAAGGTCATGTGGATGTCCAGGGTCTGAACCCCCACATGGGGCTGTTTTGTTGTTTTGTTTTTGTAGCCAGGTTCATGCAGATCTGAATGGCTTGTGCAGGGCCATGGTGACATCCAGGCCCGGGATGTTGCCTAGGAACATATCTAGCATCCTGGTCCTATAACAGCTGGGTTCTGTGCTGATGTCCATGACCTACACTGTCATCAAAGTTCACAAGGATGCCCCACTTCTGGGTGGCCATCTATGGCATGTCTGTGTCCCTGGGCCTACTGCAACCAGGGTCTGCATTGATGATCATAGCTCTGGGTACCACCAAAGGCAGTTGAGATGCCCCACGTCTGAGCCAATACCTGAGGCTATGTGTGTGCCTGAGAGTCATACTGCTACTAGGACCATACATACAGGGGTGGCCTATGCTGCCACCAGGGACCATGTTGATGTCTGGGCCCAAGTTGTGGCAGAGGCCATGTATGGATCTGTGGCCCTACTGCAGCTGGGGTCTGTGTTGAGTTCCAGGTCTCCTGCTACCATTAAAGGCTGTGAGTTGACACATGGGGCCCTACCAGACCCATGTCAATCTGAGAGGCCTGCACTGCTTCCCAGGGCCATGGTGACACCAAGGCCCAAGTTGCTGCTGATGGCATATCTGGGTCTGTGGTCCTACTGTAGTTGGGGGTCTGTGTTGTCCATGTTACCACAGGGACCCCTTCAAGCCTTATGTTAATACATGTGTTAAAGTGTCAGGTGGCACTGAGCTGGCAACACCCCTCACCAATCTTGGGATAAGGGATCTTGATTACCCTGGCATGGGAAAGCTGGCCCCACCCCTAAAAGGAGAGCCTATTCCCCACTTGCCCTCAACACACATACTTGAGAAAGTTGGTTCCACCCCGACCAGATGTGTGAGAGTTCTAGCACCACTCCTAACCTGAGGGGGGTGGTCCTGGGGCACAATCAGAACAAATCACTTACCATCCAGATATATCTAGGACTTTGAGTGGACACTCCCCAACATCTACCCCATGTATGATCTGTTGGAGCATGGGAAGGGACTGGTCCTGTGGAACCGTAGCTGCAGGATCTCCATGACTCTGGCAACTAAAGGATATCTGAGAGGACTTTCATTGATGGTCCAGTATTGATGGTGTACCGGAAGCCAGAGGCCTTAAACCTGACCAACAATACGTTACCCAATTAGCATTTGCTGCGTGATACACAGCCTATACCAAGGCCACCGAGACAAATGAAGAGTTGATGGGGAGTAGGAAAGTGGGAAAGTAGGAGCAGAAGAGTAGAAAAGATGAACGAACCAAGTAGGGTTTTGTTTGGTTTTCTCTGTTTTTAAATTAATATTCTTATTTCCATTTTTTATTTTATTTATTTTATATATTTGTCATTTATTTATTACTATTTTTATTTTATTTCTTTTTTAGTTTACCTTGGGAGGCACTACAAAGTTAAAGAACAGATACTTACTGAGAAAGCGAGAAATAAGTGGGATTGGGATGCATGATGTGAAATTCCCAAAGAATTAATAAAAATATAGTAAAATATTTTTAAAAGGGATGTGGAAATGTCACATCAAGAACACTGAATTTTACTAAAAAGCTAAAACAGACACTGAGACTACTAATTACAAATACTCAGTCTGGCGCTAGTGAGATGGCTTAGTGGTTAGGAGCAGAGAATGTGGGCTCCGTTCTCATCACATGCACGGTGGTTCACTGCAGTTTGTGGCCCACAACCTCCTCTGACCTCTCTGAATACTACTCATGTACATAGTACACACATGCACATGCAGTAAAAACAGGAATGCACAGAAAATAAAATAAAAGTGAATCTTAATTGAAAGAACACTTTAGAAGCTCCCTAAGTTTCAGGTTTTCTACCTTAAAAATGGGGGAAGAATTTAGAGAGACACACCTGGAATTCCACCAAGGCAGAAGAATACTCAATTCCAGGCTAGCCTGAGCTAAGTGATAGACCTGATCCCACCTAAGTAATGGAAATAAAGGGGTAGGCCTTGACAACAATATTATAAATATATACTGTAAGTTGGGCAGAATGGGAGATGTTTGGGATGTGGAAGTGAATAAAACTGACAGAATCCCTGCCACTGTAGAATTTACAGTCTAGTGGTGGTTGTCAGGAAGAGAAATTAATGGTTGGAGTAGTGGGTAAATTTGTAGATGAATGGAGGGAGAGACCAAGAGAACAAATACATCATCAATAACAGAATAAAACAGTGAAGGGAGAATGGGACAGAGGTGCTGGGGGAGTCTGATTTAAAACCAAAACAAAAAAATTACATTTGTATTTGCATGTGTATGCATGTATGCATGTGTGCATGCATGAGCAACAATGCCACAACATGCATACAGAGGTCAGAGGACAGTAGCCATCAGTTCTGTCTATTATGTGGGACCTATTAATTAAACCCAGGCTATCATGCTTGGTGGCAACTGCCTTTACTTACCAGACATCTTACCAGTCTGGTCTGGGAAGTCCTATTATTAACACAGTCATCAGGGCAAAAGACTTCCCTCAAGAAAGGCCATACTTGAAAATTAAGTTTCATAATGAATACAGAAGACTTCGGTTGTACATAGAAACACTGAAAATGTAAGTAATAATGTGAAACAATGCCAAGGTGAAACTATAACTATGCAAAACATGGCCAGAATACTAATTTTGAAACTAAAAATGGAAACAAGAGACGTCTCAGTGGTTAAGAGCCTTGTAGCTCTTCCACAGGACTTGTGTTCAATTCCTAGATCCCACATTATGACTAACAACTCCGTTAACTCCAACAGATTCAAGCCCCTCTCCTGGCCTGCATGGGCATCAGGCATGAACGTGTGTATGTGCATCTATGTAGTACACATATGGAGATGTAGAAAAACATCCTTAAAATAAATAAATGAATAAATAAATAAATAAATCTACAAATAATTTTTTAAATAAAAACACTAAACCCAAGGTGTTAAGTAATCTGTGTTAGGGCATACAGCCATAAATCGCAGAACCAGGAGTTGAACCTAGCGTTGTTAAGTCTACTTTCCTACTCCTATAGCACAAAACCATAGACAAAAAGGGCACAGGTTTCTCGAGAGTCAAAACTTAAATTAAGTGCATATTTGTTATATCAAGCAGGAATTAGGGACTAAGTTGAAGAAGACATAGGGATGAAGTATGTGCCTTTGTGGAATGTTAGTCTGTGTTTTTATTGTGTTTGTCATTTAATTTTAGATAATCTTGTATTTTTAATTAACATGTTTTTGCTAGCAATTGCTACTTGGATTTGTGTGTGTGTGCGTGCATGTGTGTGTCTGTGTGTGTCTGTGTGTGTGTGTGCGTGTGTGTGTGTCTCTGTGTGTGTGTGTGCGTGCGTGTGTATGCGTGCGTGTGTGTCTCTGTGTGTGTGTGCGTGCGTGTGTGTGCGTGCATGTGTGTGCGTGTGTGTGCGTGTGCGTGTGTGTGTGCATGCGTGCGTGTGTGTGTCTGTGTGTGTGTGCGTGTGCATGTGTGTGTGTGTCTGTGTGTGTGTGCGTGCGTGTGTGCGTGTATCTGTGTGTGTGTGTGCGTGCGTGTGTGCGTGTGTCTGTGTGTGTGTGCGTGCGTGTGTGCGTGTGCATGTGTGTGTGTCTGTGTGTGTGTGTGTCTGTGTGTGTGTGTGTGTCTGTGTGCGTGTGCATGTGTGTGTATGTCTGTGTGTGTGTGTGTGTGTGCGTGTGCATGTTCGTGTGTGTGTGTGTGCATGTGCGTGTGTGTGTGTATTGGACTCAATGTTTTGGGCATGTTAGTCAAGCATTCTTTCACTGAGCCTTTATACAAGGCCTTAGCCCAAGACCACCTTAATATCCTGTTTTGCTTTATTTTGTTGTTTGATTGCTTTAAAATCTCTCATCACTTGAATGGAAAGATCATGCCATCCCTTACACAAAATGACAAGTGCAACATGGTCCTTGTTACCCAAAGACAATTTCTTTCTTAACATCATGTGAGCTAAGTTCCTCTGACAGGGTACTTCTGTCAAACTTCAAAAGAACTAATTGGTGGGCCAAAAATTCATCAGACTAATGTACTTATTGACAGGACTAATGACCTGAGTTCATTATGGGAAGTATGTACCCTACACATATAAATAAATGAATATATTAAAATAAAAAAGAACTAATTGGTTCCACATTAGATGAAGATTGCAGCTTGTTCAGAAAGAGAGGCAGGCATCATTTATTAAAAGCACTCACAGAGCATGGCTACCCAGGATGCTCAGTGGTTAAATGAAACATACTACCCTATCCAAATACAGACAGTTCCACTGAATCTCTCCTTCCTGTCTGGACAAGAGAAGGCACTGGAGAGATACAGTGCCATTGCATTCATACCTGGCCTTAAAAGGGACCAAGGGCTATAACACATACAGTTAGTGGACGTTACCAGACTGTTAGTGGTAAGAAACAGCTTGAATATTTGCTTGTCTCTGTAGACCTTTTCACTGGAACAAGAAAAGTGGTTCTTCTTTTCACCTATACAAACAAACAAAACAGGCCACGATAGAAGGACTTTCATGAAAAGTACCACATTTTTAAACTGATAAAACACAAGTTTTTTCTTTTCTTTCATTTTCTTTTCTGAGACAGGGTTTCTCTGTGTACCTCCTGTTGCCCGGGACTCTCTTTATAGAACATGCTGGCCTTGAACTCAGCAATTCCACAAGAGCTAGGTTAAAGATGATGTATGCAAACACTGTGGTGTGATGAAACACTTTTTTTTTTTTTTTTTTTTTTTTTTGGTTTTTTGAGACAGAGGTTCTTTGTATTGTTTTTGAGCCTGTCCTGGCACTCACTCTGTGGACTAGGCTGGCCTCAAACTCACAGAGATCCTGCCTGCCTCTGCCTCCCAAGTGCTGAGATTAAAGGTGTGTGCCACCAACGCCCGGCTTATGAAACACTTTTTAAAGAATAAGAATTATAATTGGGGTAGTGGTGGTGCACACCTTCAGCACCAGCACTTGAGAAGCAGAGGCAGGTGGGTATCTGTAAGTTTGAGACTAGCCTGGTCTACAAAGTGAGTTCCAGGACAGGCAAGGATACACAGAAAAACACTTTCTTGGGAAAAAAAAGAAATAAAAATTTAAAGCGGGTGTGGAGGTGCACATCTGTAATTCTAGTTCTCAAGAAGTAGAGGCAGGAGGATCAACAGTCACAAGTCATCCTAGACAACATGAGATTCTGTCTAAATTACTTTCCCCTCCTCCAGGAAGGCCAATGTATTCAAATCAAAAACCCTGCTATTAACCCACACACCTATGAACACCTGATTTTTGACAAAGCAGCTAAAATTACACAATGGAAAAAAGAAAGCGTATTCAACAAATGGTGCTGGCGCAACTGGATGCAGACATGTAGAAGAATGCAGATAGATCAATATTTATCACCATACACAAAACTTAAGTCCAAATGGATCAAAGACCTCAACATAAACCCAACCACACTGAATGTCTTAGAACAGAAATTGGGAGGTACCCTTGAAGGAATTGGTACAGGAGACCACTTCCTGAACATAACACCAGTAACACAGACATTGAAATCGACAATTGATAAATGAGACCTCCTGAAACTGAAAAGCTTCTGTAAAGGCAAAGGACAGAGTCAACAAGACAAAACGGCAGCCCACAGAATGGGAAAATATCTTTACCAATCCCACGTCTGACACAGGGCTGATTTTCAAAATACACAAGTAACTTGAGAAGCTAGTCATCAAAACACCAAATAATCCAAGTAAAAAGATGGGTACAGAAGAAAATAGAGAATTCTCAATAGAGGAATCAAAAATGGCTGAAAGACACTTAAGAAAGTGTTCAACATCCTTAGCCATTAGGGAAATGCAAATCAAAACTACTCTGAGATATCATTTACTCCTGTCAGAATCTCTAAAATGAAAAACACCAATGACAGTTTATGCTGGAGAGGATGTGGAGAAAGGGGAACACTCTTCCACTGCTAGTGGGAGTGCAAACTTGTACAGCCACTTTGGAAATCAGTATGGCAGTTCTTCAGGAAAATGTGAATCAGTCTACCACAGGACCCGGCAATCCCACTCTTAGGCATATATCCAAAGGATGCACGTTCATACAATAAAGATATCTGTTCAACTATATTCATAGCAGCATTATTTGTAATAGCTGGAACCAGGAAGCAACTTAGATGCCCCTCAACTGGGAATGGATAAAGAAAATGTGGTGCATTTACACAATGAGTACTACTCAGCAGAGAAAAACAACAGAATCTTGAGATTCAGGAAGAAACCATCCTGAGTGAGGTAACCTAGTCGCAAATGGATGAACATGGTATGTACTCACTTATATACTGATTTAGACATAGAGCAAAGGTTCACCAGACTACAATCCATGCTGCCACAGAAGCTAGAAAACAAGGAGGTCTCTAAGATAGACATACATGCCCCCCACCCCACTGAAGGGGAAAAGGACAAGATCTCTTGAGCAAATTGGGAGCAGTTGTGGGGGCAGGGAGAAGTTAGGAGAAAGAGAAAGGGAGAAGAGAACATGAAGGAGCAGGAAAATTGAGTCTGGGGAAGAATAGAAAAGAACAAGAAAAGAGATACAATAATAGAGGTTAGAGAAATCCCTCACTAGGTAAATGTCCAGAGACCTACAAGGATGACCCCAACTAACAACCTAAGCAGTAGCGAAGAGCCTACCATAATGCCCTTCTCCAATAATGAGATTGATGACTACCTTATATGCCATCCTAGAGCTCTCATTCAGTAGCTGGTGGAAGCAGAAGCAAACACCCACAGCTAAACACTGAGCTGAACTCCTGGAATCCAGTTGCAGAGAGGGAGGAGTGATGAGCAAATGGGTCAAGACCAGGCTAGAGAAACCCACAGAGACAGCTGACCTGAACAAGGGGGAGCTCATGGACTCCAGACTGATAGCTGGGAAACCAGCATTGGACCAGGTCAGATCCCCTGAACTTGGTCTCAGTTAGAAGGCCTGAGCATTCTAAGGGACCCTTGACAGTGGATCCAGGATGCATCCCTGGTTCACAAAAGGACTTTGGGGGCCCATTCCCGATGGAGGCATAGTCCCTTAGCCTAGAGACATGGGGGAGGGCCTAGGCTCTTCCCCCAAATGATTCAATAGACTTTGATAATCCCTCATGGGAAGTCTCACCCTCCCTAGGGAGTGGATGAGGGATGGTATAATGGGGGACCCATGGGGGGCATGGGAGAATGGAAGGAGGAGGGAACTGGAATCAACATGTGAAATAAGAAAAATATATTAAATAAACAATTTAAAAAAGAAAAAAAACCCTAGGTGGCTTATAGTGAGGCAGGAAGTATAGCAGGGACTTCTGGACAGAGATCGCTCAGGGAAAAGAATGGTAGAGTCAATAGCCAGATATAGAGGAACAGGGTGGGCAGGATAGAGTGAGGGTAAACCATCCACATATCAGAATTAAAAGGTAAGACTTAATTTAAGTTGTTAAAACTAGTTACTAAAAGCTTAAATGAGCTAAAGCTGAGCTTTCATAATTAATAAGTCTCCATGTAGGCTTTTTTCTTTTTATTTATTTTTTTCTTATTTTACATATCAATCCCAGTTCCCTCTCCCTTCCTCTATCCTTTCCTCCCTCTATCTCTTCCTCCCTCCCAGCCCTCCCCCTGCCACCCTCCCATCCCATTACCCCCCCTCCACTCCACAGAGAGGGTGATGTGTTCCAGGTAGTGTCAACAAAATCTGTAAGTCATTTGGAGTAGGGACTAGGCCCTCCCTCCTGCCTCTACATTAAGGGAGTATCCCTCCATGAGGCATGTGTTCCCAAAGTCCTTTCGTGCACTAGGGATACATCCTGGTTCCACTGTCAGAGGTCCCTTAGACTGCCCAGGCCTTCTAACTGAGACTCATGTTCAGGGGTCTGAGTTGGTTCAATGCTGGATTCCCAGCTATCAGTCTGGGGGCCCATTGACTCCTCCTTGTTCAGGTCAGCTGTCTCTGTGGGTTTCTGTAGCCTGGTCCTGTCCTCCCTCTCTGCATCTGGATTTCAGTTCAACTCAGTGTTTAGCTGTGGGTGGCAGGCAAATGAATGTAACTTGAAGAAACCATCCTGATTGAGGTAACCCAGTCACAAAAAGAGGAACATGGTATGTACTCACTCATATATGGATTTTAGACATAGAGCAAAGGATCACCAGCCTATAATTCACGCTGCCAGAGAAACTAGGCTACAAGAAGGAATCTAAGAGATTCATACAAAGGCCCTCATAAAAGGGAAAAGAAACATGTCAGCTTTTTTTTTATGAGCTTGCAGCACAAAGAAAAACTAGTCTACAGAGCCCTGCACAGCTACAGTTTGCTGGGACAAATGTATATGGACATGCTTGGATACATACATTTAAATGTATATGGATATATGGATGCTTCCTTTAGGCTGGTAGCAAGAACATACTACGTTAAGATCAGCTAGAGTCCTGATCTCAAAATAATTTTTGGAATCACAGCTGAACACCAGCAGAAAGAATTTCAAGGTATGGATGAATATATTTCAGGAGCTGGTATAAGACTGCATGAATAGTAAGGCCACAGAAATGCTTTGGCCCTTGTTAGAAACACTGTAAGTAGAAAATAATACAGCGCAGTGGAGGGAGGTAAGAAAGACCCTGTCAAGCACCTAAAGATAGGGGTAAGTTTGCTTTTAAGTATTTAAAAGGAGTCCTTATGTGCATTACAGGGAACAAAACACAAGAAGAGAAGAGCAGCCACCCGATCACTTGACGTGTCCTTCTATGTGCATATCAATACATGTACATACATTTAGGTAATTGAGATTATATAGTACGTACCATGCTTTCCCCCACTTTGTGAATATTCACCAATTAAAAACCTCCATTAAATGAATATTTGGACAGCCAAGAATACATCACACTATCTCAGTCTGTCAGACAAGACTGTAATCCTGTCTCCCTTGGCAA
The DNA here is from genome assembly GCA_030556225.1 of Cricetiscus sungorus. Taxonomy (NCBI): domain Eukaryota; kingdom Metazoa; phylum Chordata; class Mammalia; order Rodentia; family Cricetidae; genus Cricetiscus; species Cricetiscus sungorus. The sequence continues at coordinate 11,143,684 of JANBXA010000588.1, forward strand.
TAAAAACTTCACAGAAGACAAAAATGGCAATAGGTCTCTATATAGAAGTACTGGCAAAGTTACAATTAAAATTCTGTGTTCCCTCAATGCTCAGCTTACAAGGAAACACAAAACAGCAGACCACACTAAGTATGGCATTCCTAAGTTTATCTTCAGGTCTACATATTAAAATGTGAGGGAAATGTGTCCCTGCTGAATAAATGCATTCTTATGGATGCACTGTAGACGCACCTATGACAGGAGTTCCCAGGATGTCAGACTCAACATAGCAGAGCACTACAGTTCTTGTCCCATGAACCTCCCTCTGCCTCTCCAGTCAGCCTAACTACATGAATTAACCCATACTTTCTAGGCATAGCTTAACTATTCTCTGTTTAAGAGGAACCTTTTCTGTCAATCTATGAAGAGATACTTTTGACCATATGCTCTCCAGTAGAACATGGAATGAATTTTGTGCACAATAAACATAATTGTCTTTGCAGAAATGCACACATGGCCTCCTGGGTGCAGTTGAAACTGTCTTCTGGATGTGATGGTCCCAGCAGAAAGCCCTTCCCTCATCTGTCCTCTTCTCTGCACAACTCCAGTTCACTTCCATTTAGGAAGACTAGGTGCTGCATATTGTCTTCTATGTACACAATACAGGTTGAAATAAGATGCACAAATCAAGAGGACAATGGCTAATCTTGCATTAGCAAAACTTAGGTTAGTATTAGGCCCTTCATATACTTTCTTTCTTCTTCCCTCCCAAACCAGCATGAGTCAATATTGCTCAAGAGTGGGTTTATCATTCCATTTCCAAAAGAAGGCACTTCACCATGACTTTAAACAGGAGAATCTATAACATCCTTTATTTACTGCATCTACCTTTAACATACTTTGTGCCCTTCTAACACCGAGAAGGTCTAGGTGTTTCAGATGAGGACACAAACTTGTCCCATTATACACAGTAGTATTGAAACTACACATGTGTGACAATGGTTTGATCTCAAGCCTCTTCTGCTCAGAGCATTCTGGTCTCTCACCTCCTTTTGCGCCAGCCCCTCCCCTCTATCACGTGATACAGGCACCAGTGTCACTTGGATGATACTTTCACAACTCCTTTCGGGAGACAAACTCACTGTGACTTTTAACACGAACTGTATAAAATGTGTTAGCTTACTAAGTACTTTTGTAATGTGCTGGTAACCTCTTTAATACCTAGAAACTAGATAACAAAGTCAGGACGCGTTTGTCTAGTGTGCACAATATATACAGTATAGCAAAGTTAAATGAAATGGTTAAAACATACAGGGCGATGGATAAGCTAAACATGACTAGCACACTAATGGAATCTTTCTGCACTTTCTTCCCTCCCACGTCTTCAATCCACTGAACAAGTACAGCATGCATACTGTTCTTATTGGTGGGTTAACAATTCTATTCCTAAACATAGTATCTCTCCAGTTTTTAAAACAATTTACACAAAAACTATTCTATTACATCTGCTTTTAAATGCGTCAAGCACTTTAAAAAATATCTAGGAAGACTATTCACACTGCACTGGAAAATAAAACTGCTTTCAAGCAACGGTTATTGTCTGAGATACCTTTTAAATATAACCATCTGGGCTTTGACCCACCCTTTTCTCCCTTCTCTCTGCCTTCAAACCAGTCCACCAATACAGGCATCTTTAATGCTTGAAATAGTGGAAGAAATTAATATCTCAAAATCACAGCACAATCAATTTTTCCTGTAAATTCTAACAGTCTACACAATGTGCTACTCTTATTCCTTTGTCAAACTCTGGTGTAGGGAGCCGTTACAAGTACCGCTGGGTAACTGTCAAAACCGTTGGTAGACAGGAGAGATGCGCATGCGCTGGGTAACTGTCAAACCCTGGGTCCCTGCCTCTCCCGTGGCGTCATATGGGCCGATGAGCAGCAGCCAGTCAGGGGGTGACACGTCCAAGGCAGAGGCTGCTAGCCTATATAAGGGATGGGTTTTGTGTGTTTGGGGTCTCTCTTTCCTGTAAGCTTATGCTCTCCCTCTCAAGAGCATTAAAGCTTTACTGCAGAAGGATCCTGAGTGTGTCGCGTCGTTCTTGCTGGCGAGACGGTAGCGCGGGACACTCTGGCAACCTCTTTAACATCTAGACACTAGAAGCTAAAAATTTCAGACATATTTGTTCATCATATACAGTATTCACACAGTAAAACAAGTAGCAAATACACAGAAAGAGCATCTGGAAAGTCCCAGATAAACACACTAGCACACGTGACCTTGCTGCCTCTCAGCACTTCCTCCAAAGCACCGAGCAAATACAAATACAAAACTGTATTGCAGTTTAATACAGGTCAGGATAAACAAATAGGCCGAAAAGATGTTTATTCAGGGAGAAATAACTCACAACATAAACAGATGAACACCAGCAGGTTCCTGGTCCCAAGGATGCCTTCAGATGTCCTCCTGTCCCCGTGCTGTAAGCAAGAGAGCTCTCCGGGCCCCCTCCTCAGCCTTTTCCTCCAGATCATGTCAGGCCCTATCTCCACCCCCAATGGGCATGGTCTAAGCCACAGGTGCAGACAAAGTGAATATCTCACTATGGTACTGCTCACAGAGAGGTTCATGATTCTACTCCCAAACGGTAGCGTTTAGCGTTTCATGAATTTTAGAAAAGAGATATTTTACTACCTCTAAACATCTAGATAGACCAGATGTTTCAAGCAAGGACTATTGAACATATCAGTCCAGTAAATGGCACAGATGTAACAAGAGAGATAATTAAAATTTTAATGCAAAAAGAAAAGAAAGTGAAAAACGATTTGTTCTGCTATCCCTACTTTGTCATATACGGGCATCCTCTTTGACATCTAGCGCGACTGCATGTGGTAAATTAGGACTCCCTTGTCCTCTCTATATATACTATGTACACAGCAAAGCCAAATACAATGGGGCAGTGGTTTTCTTTGCGACCCATGGAGGACAATGGCTTAGACCTCAGCATTTCCTTCTCATGGGAACCAGAGCACTAATGCAATGCGGTCGACTCAGGAGGTTTGGATACTCCTCTCCAAACATATTTCATATAAATCCTAACAAAAATGTATTTACATAATGTGTTGTTTTACTACTACTACTTATACAATATGTCAGGCACGTTAGGATATCAAGAAAGGTATTCCCAAAAAGTACTTGGCATTGTCAAACACAAAGACACCGCGGTGCAGTGGGGATGAAATGAATGAGATGTATACACAATACAAGGTGGAAAAAGACGTCTTCTTCACACTACCAACTCTTCCTTCTGCCGGGTCCTCTAACCTACTGCACAAACAAGGATTAGTGTCCCTCCTGGGGTCTTTCAAGAGGCGACCTAAACGTTCCATTTCCAAGGCCCTTCTAGAAGACACATCTAAGATGTTTTTAAAGAAGACTGGGTACACATGTGTGAGGTCCTACCTCTGCATTACCCTGCGTCTGCAAGCTGTGCAGCTAGCTATCCAAGGGTGTATCCAAGGGCGTCTCTAAAAGGGTTGGGGGGTGGGGAGAAGCTTTTTCGTATTATATAAGAGGGCTTCTATGGTTGCAGGGTAAATCTTCTCTGGTGGTTCCGACTGACCACGTGCTATGTCACATCCAGGCTTCTCTTGAGGGAAGGAGGACTTACGGCCCCGTGATCTTCCTCCAACGTCTATCAGGGGCTCGGCTCATCTTCCTCCAGGATCATGGGAGGCCTCTGTTCAGCAGGGTCTGAGGGCTCTTCAACAGGGCGGTCCCCTCCCCGCAATGGCCAAGGGTTCCTGAGCACACCCTGCTGCCTCGGGTTGCAGAGGCCCTGGGGGCCGCTGTTCTTTCCACCATGCGAGGTCCAGCCCTGGAGAGCAGGACATCCAGGGGCTCGAGCAGGCCAAGAGCAGAGATTGCCGATATCAAGGCACTACGTTGGCAGGGGAGAGGGTTGCTCCAGAATCAGGGCCCGTGGCTGCTGTGAGAGCTTGGGTTCCTGGTGTCCTCAGGAGGAGGACACCCGTGTTGTTAGGAGGAAGGAGGCCACACTCCATAGCTCAGTTTGCTCTTTGCAGGAACTAATTCCAAGAGACAGCTTTACATCTGCTGACTCTGGATGGTGTAGTTGTGTGGTGGTCAGCTCAGGGCCTGCTAGGTTAGGCCAGGGGCACTTTGTGGCTTCCCCCTCCCTATCTACCATGAGGAGCATAAAGGTTTGAAGTTTAATGCCAGAGAGTGAAATGAACTTGAAACATTAACAGAGGAAGAAAGGCACAATGCAGGCTTCTTACAGCATGGTCCAAACAGAAGAAAAAGCCTCTATTATAGGATAGAGCTGTGTTTGGACTATTCCTTCACACTGCGGGCCAGAGCTCAGACCTATTCATGTTTCCATTGCTTAGAAATGGATTGGATTGTATATAAAGAATATATCCTGGAAAGGACTCGGATTAGAGCAGAATTGGAGAAAAATTTAGGATTAGAATTAGTCAGAATAAGGATAAATTTACTTTGTACTGATACTTGTACACTATAATTGCTATAGTGTTACTCTTAAGTTTGTCTATGTAGGCATATCAGTGTAAATAGCCTCCCGGTGATTATAGCTTGAAATCAGTATTTCTTTGCCTCACATGCAAGCAGCTCCCAGGCTTTCAGAATAGTTTCCTTGTATCCCTTTTCTCATGAACTACGCCCTGCTTCCCTGACAGATTCTGCAATTGTTTACCATGAATCCTGATGCTGCCTTTGAAACACACTTTTTCTCATATGTGCTTACATGAATTTTACCCACTTTAAAGAGCTAGACAGACTGCTCTCTTATGTAAAGCCAGCCTTAACATCCTGCCTTTCCACAGCCAGATACAATCACTCTTTTCTCTGACACTCTCCTTCTGTGTCTCTCCAGTGTCGGCTCATACCACACCTACGTCAGAAATTCCTTACCACAATATTCAGAACCAAAACCTGGGACAATCCATAGCTCATCAAATTCTGTGACACATTTGTGAATAGAAGGTCTGAATTCTATCCATCCATCTACTAAACACCACTGCATTCTAGCATGTGTTCCAGTGTTCAGGAAGTTCTTAAAAACGTGTACACTATGGGAGTGGAATTTTTCTTAACAAAATTTTTCTATGCCTAAAGTTTTGTTAACTAATTCTATCTGCATATTTCTTTCAGAAAATTATCCTTTTAATTTGATACCCTGAGAATTCATACATCAACAAAAATATTGCATATCTGTTCAGATAATAAAATATTTGTCATAAATATTTTTATATTTATTATTATTACATTTATAATGTATAATATATGACAGCATATATTATACATTATAAATGTATAATCTGCATTTAATGTAAGCATTCCATGGCTTGGAAGTGACAAAGTGATATTTAAAAAGATTTATACCCCAGGACCTGAAGCTGCCCTTGACCCAGAGAGACCAGCCGGCCTTCAGAGAAGAAAGAAAATAAAAACTCATGGAATATCTGTTAATAGGAAAAACAGTGTTTCCATACAAACAAGAAAATCAGACATTCAGAGAACAGAACGTGATGGCATCTGAAGATCAGGTCCAAGAAAGGAAGAAAGTTCTGAAACACAAAACAGAAATGGTTGATAAAGAAAATACTAGAAACACAGTAGAAAAAAACCGCATTCCGTTAAAAGCTGATGAAGTAACCAGTTCATAAATACACAGCTTAAAGGACAGTATTCAAGCAGTGCAGTTATTATCAAGTGGAGATGATTTCCAAGGTCAGATTATGACATCAGACCAGGCATGTCACCTTAAAGACAGTAAAAAGATGCAAACCTGCAGAAAAGCCCAAGCGGGATGCGAGCTTGGCTATTATCATGGCCAGGGTGTTCAGTCTAAGATTAATTCATTTCGAAAGCTTCCGAATGTCAAAGTTGGGAGTCCTTCAGCAACCAAGAAACTCCCCTCCCCACTGTGTCTAAAGCCACAAAGGCTCAGTCTGTGCCTGTAAACGCCATCAGTATAAGAGCCTCAAGTCTGACTGCTACCACCAAGATTGTAAACACTAAATATGTGAGTGCTAAGTCCAAGAACACACTTGTACGACCACCTATTAGAAACCTTCACAGTAATACCCAGGGCACTGAGACAGGGCGTGGGCAGGCCCCTTACCAATGCTACAATCAGAAAAGTGCCACTTGGAAAAGAATTACAAAGGTCAGAACCGACTGTAACTGTTGTCAATACCCGTCCTTCCCAGGACACAAAAAGAGATAAGAAGCATAACATCTGGAGCTGTTTAATACCGGACTGACAAAAAAGTCAGAAAATATGGACCAGCACAGATACGCAGTAGGAGGAGCGTCTTTTCCTAGATCAGTTCAGCCCTAAGAAACCACAGAAGAGAGAAGAGCTCCAGTGACTGAATGGAGAACTGGCAACAGAACAGGGCTAAAAAGACCTCCTAACTTAACAGCTAATCAGTCTGAGCCTAAGGGACAAAAGGAAAACCCAGTTGGGTCCTTTTGGACTACCATGGCAGAAGATGAACAGAGATTATTTACTGAAAAAGTAAACAAGACAATTTCTGAATGCCTGATCCTGATCAATAAGAAGAGATGCCCAAAAGAAGAAATTTTAGACATATTAAATGACTTGATTCATAATATCCCAGATGCCAAAAAACTGTTAAACATTGGGTATGTCTTGTCCTTATTGAATCAGTCACAAGTCCTTTTGAAAATATTATCTCTATGAGAAGGCTATCGTGGCAGGCGCTCAGCCTGTTGAAGAGATGTGACACACAATCATAGTCTAACAATGAAGAGTCAAGAAAAAGTTAATTTGGGAGAAAATACTGAGGAGGGACATACCCAGGAAGTCAAACCTGAGGAAATGAGTGTCAATCTAGAGCCAGGAAATCCAGGAGAGGAGCATGAGGATCAGAAGAATGTTAAAGTTTGTGAAAACAACCCAGACAAAGAAACAAAAGATCCAGTCAACAATTTTATAGCCCCTGACTCAAAAACTGAAGCAGACTGCCTAATTAGATATATCTTCTACACCATGCTTGCAAAGTATGAAAATGAAGATGCAACATGGTAATAATCCCACATTTAAAGAGCTAAAGTTTCTCACACCAGTGAGGCATTCACAATGCATTCAAGAGAAGACTTTAAAACTGCCAGATATGCCAGAAGACCATGACCCTTGTGTGTCTTCACTGGAACAGTTGTCTGAGTTGAAAGAGGATGCTTTTGTTTGCTGCCCTAATGCAGCACTGTGCCCTCTGTTCTCTGAGACTGACATAGGAGAGAAATAGCACTCCTGAGAAAGAAGAGTGTTGTATTATTCCTTTGGTGGTTTGTCATGAACAATTTTTATATAGGTCTGAAGGTGTTTGTGTGCCTGCGTACAATACAGTAAACTTTATTAGCTTGTTTGCTGTTTTTAAAATATAATGTTAACTTCTTCGTTTTACTAATTACTTATAGGAGTGAAGCATAATTTGCATATGTAGTATATATAAATTTATATTTTACATTGACTTTGTACCTAATACGTTTATAATAAATATCTGTATAATGTTCCAATGTCAAAAAAAGTTTTATTAACAACTTAATAACAATTGGTTTACAATGACATTACTAGATACCTGGGCCAGAGTAAATAGATAATGCATGAAAACAATGTGGAACATACGGTCAAGAAAAAAAATGTTAAATAGACAACATTTGAACTATAAACAAGGAAAGGATATAAATAAGAACTTGGAAGAAAATAATCTGATACTTACGTTTATTATATACCACTCCTGATGAAAATTCAAACACATTCAAAAGTAAAATCATAACATATATAAGTGGTGACTCCATCTGTTGAAATAAATGTAAGTTATTTCTCTTCAGTTACTCTGAAAATATTGTTTTGAGTTTTTAGACATGAAAACAACCATACAGAGGTGAAGAAAACATCTCCCCCAGTTAAAACTATTTTATATCATGTGACAAAAGTAGATGATAAAGCTGGAGGTAGAGTGTGTGCACAGCAAGCACACAGCCTGGGTTTGATCTCCAGCACCCAAGTGACAACTGGCCAACCAACAAAACCCTGAAATAGACACACACGTGACTACATCCTAAATGTATCTCCTACAGTGCATTTAAAATATGTGAAAGTATGGTTGTTGTGAGAGACAGAGAGATTGGGCCTTGAGATTATCTTTAATATAGGTAACAGTAGGAGAAGTGAGATTCGTGATCCTAGATCAACCATAAGATCAAGAACACGGATAAATAATGCTCTAAGGATGATAGAACTGACAATCTCATTTTTTCTTTTACTATTTTGACAATGCTTGGACTATGTAGATTTGTCTACATGGTTCCAAGCTTCCTTGCATGTCATCGCTGAGTATGGTAAGAATGCAAGTCTCTGGTTCTCTTTATCCAGTACTTTTCTTAGGGTTGTGTTTGCAGCCAACAGATGTGAGGGGGTAGCAATAACAAGCCAGTTTCTATGGTGACTCTCCTAAAGTCAGTGTGTTTCCCTTGTGATACATCTCATGACCTGTGTAAGGCTCTTATAGACTGAGTCATTCATAACAAAATTTGTCCTAAGCCCGAGCATTCTGAAAATGTCTACTGTCCTTAAGCTGAGTAATCTTGGAGCTAGAGTTCCACAAAGAGAAGATGAAGTTATGCAGGTCTTCCACTTGTTTAGTTAGCATTACCCCAACACATTTTATGTTGTTTGTGGCTATTGTAAAGGATGATGTTTCTCTGATTTCTTTCTCAGTCCATTTATCGTCTGTCTATAGAAGGGCTACTGATTTTTTAGAGTTAACTGATATCCTGCCACTCTGCTGAAGGTGTTTATCAGCTGTAGGAGTTCCCTGGTAGAGTTTTTCAGGTCACTTATGTAAACTATCATATCATCTGCAAACAGGGACAGTTTGACTTCTTCCCTTCCAGTTTGTATCCCCCTTGATCTCCTTTTGTTGTCTTACTGCTCTAGTTAGAATTTCAAGTGCAATATTGATGAGAAATGGAGAGAGTGGACAGCCTTGTCTTGTTCCTGATTTTAGAATAATTGTGTTGAGTTTCTCTCCATTTAGTTTGATGTTGCCTCTTGGTTTACTGTATATTGTTTTTATTATGTTTAGGTATGTTCCTGTTATTTCTGATCTCTCCAAGACCTTTACCATGAGGAGGTATTTGATTTTGTCAAAGGCTTTTTCAACATCTAGTGAAATGATCGTGTGGTTTTTCTTTTTCAGTTTGTTTATATGGTGGATTAAATGGATAGATTTTCGTATGTTGAACCATCCCTGAATACCTGGAATAAAGCCTACTTGGTGATGGTGGATGATTTCTCTGATGTGTTCTTGGGTGCAATTTGCCAGTATTTTATTGAGTATTTTTCCATCAATGTTCATGAGGGCGCAAAGACGAAGACAACATAACCATGTGCTAACTCATGAGAGAGGCCAGGGCAGATCATTCTCTCAGGGACCTCAGAAGAAATCACACATAATAACACTTTGACATCAGACTTCTGGCCTCCAGAATTGTGAAATTCTATTACTTACTCTACCCAGTATGTGGTACTGTGTTATGGAACCCTAGGAAATGATGTTGGACTTAGGAAGTGAAGGAATTAGAAAGAGCTTCAACTTCCTTTTCACTCTCTCAGTTCCTTGGTGTGCCTTCACAGTGTGATCAGACAGGTTCCTGCTTCAGCCACAGGCCTGCTGGAACTGTTGACTTACATCTTTAAGAACAAACTTTTTACCCACATCTAAAATAGCAAAATTTGGTTGTTTTGAACTTGGGCTTAGATGATTGACCAAACATTAATTCCTATTTGAGTCTTGTTAAGCTCTATAGTTTTTTTTCCAGCTGGTCCAATATTCACTAACTCATAGTATATATCATCAGAAGGAATCCCTTGAAAATTAGATGGTCTTCCCTGTTATGCTGGACCATCTGGAACCTACACACATCTCAGCTTTGCCCCCCCCAAGTCCTCTGTTTGAGTCTTGCCCCCCCCTCATCCACTCTGCATTAGAACTCCAAGAGAGCTCAGACCATCCAGAATTACTGACATCTAAGTCCTAACCCACCTATACCCACTGGGAAAGGAGAGTATAGAGAGAGACACCACCTGCACCCACTGGAAAAAAGGATGGGAAGATGGCAGTACAAGAACACATTTAACAATAGAAATACCAATATGACACCACCAGAATCTAGAGACTCCACACCAATAAGACCTGAACATACCAACATAGATGAACCAGAAGGGAATGACCTTAAAAACAAGTTCATGAAAATGATAGAGGCACTCAAGGAGGATATGAGAAAACCCCTTAAAGAAATGGAAGAAAAAGCAAACAAAAAATTAGAAGAAGTAGAGGAAAAGACAAACAAAATGCAAGAAATCAACAAATCTCTTAAAGAAAATAAGGAAAGCCAAGAAAAACAATAATACAGATGAAAGAAACAATTCAAACAGTTCAAGATCTGAAAACTGAAACAGAGACAATAAAGAAAACACAAACTGAGGGAATGCTGGGAAAAAAGAAAACCTGGGTAAATGATCAGGAGATACAGATGCAAGCATAACCAACAGAATACAAGAGATAGAAGAGAGAACTTCAGGCGCTGGAGATAAGCTAGAGGAAATAGATTCACCGATCAAAGAAAATCTTAAGTCCAACAAATACTTAACACAAAATATCCAGGAAATGTGGGACACCATGAAAAGACCAAACCCAAGATTAATAGGTATAGAAGAAGGCAAAGAAGCACAGCTCCAAGGTGCAGAAAACATATTCAATGAAATCATAGAAGAAAACTTTCCCAGCATGAAGAAGAACATACCTATGAAAGTATAAGAAGCTTACAGAACACCAATTAGACTGGATCAAAAAAAAAAAAAACAGTCCCCTAGCCACATAATAATCAAAACACCAAACATACAGAATAAAGAAAGAATATTAAAAGCAGCAAAGGAAAAATTCCAAGTAACATATAAAGACAGACCTATCAGAATTACACTTGACTTCTCCAGGAAACTCTAAAAGCCAAAGGTTCTGGATATATGTTCTACAAGCACTAAGAGACCACAGGGGCCATACCCAGCAAAACTTTCAATCACTATAGGTGGAGAAACCAAGGTATTCCATGACAAAAAACAGATTTTAACAATATGTATCAACAAATCCAGCCCTACAAAAAGTCCTAGAAGGAAAACTCCAAGCCGAGGAAGTTAATTAACTACACTCACAAAACATAGACAATAGATAATCCTACCTTACCAGAAGCCAAAAGAAAAAGTGGGATAAATCTATTAATAATACCAACAACAACAACAAACCAGAACAAACAAGAATTAACTATCAATGGTCCTTAATTTCCCTCAATATTACTGGTCTTAACTCACCACTATAAAAAAGAAAAAGCCTAATAGAATAGATACAAAGACAGAATCCACCCCTGTGCTGCACACAAGAAACACACCTCAACTTCAAAGACAGACACTACCTCATAGTAAAGGGTTGGGAAAAAATTTTCCAGTCAAATGCGCCCAAAAAACAAGCAAGTTAGATATTAGTTGCTCTAATATCTAACAAATAGACTTCAAACTAAGATCAATTTAAAGAGGTCATTTCATATTTATCACAGGAAACCCCATCAAGTTGAAGTCTCAATTCTGAATATCTATACCTCAAATAAAAAGGCATCCTCATTCATAAAAGAAACATTACTAAAACTCAAAAATCTCACATAAAAAATCTCATACATTAATAGTGGGAGAATTAAACACCCCACTTTCATCACTAGACAGAACCACCAGAGAGAAACTTAACAAAGAAACAAAAGAACTAAAAGAAGTTATGACCCAATTGGGTCTAACAGACATCTATAGAGCATTACATCCAAACTCAAAAGAATATACTTTTTTTCAGCTCCACATGAAACCTTCTCTAAAATAGATTACATACTCAGCACTCAGCAACATAACAAACCTCAACAGATACCAAAAAAAAAAAAAAATGGAATAACCCCCTGTATCAAATCAGACCACCATGCTTTAAATTTGGAATTTAATAACACAAATTGCAAAAACCCTACAAACTCATGGAAACTGAACAATGAACAGTTGCATCATTCTTGGGTCAAGGAAGAAATAAAGAAATTAAAGGCTTCCTAGAATTCATTGAGAATGAAAAGACAACATTACTAAACCTATGGGACACTTTGAAAACAGTTCTAGGAGGAAAGTTCATAGCACTAAGTGCCCACATGAAGAAACTGGAGAATTGTCACATTAGAGAATTAACAGCATAACTGAAAGCGCTAGAAAAAAATGAAGTAAACTCACCCCCAAAGGAGTAGATGCTGGGAAATAATCAATTTGAGGGCTGAAATCAATAAAGTAGAAACTAGAAACTAGGAAAACAATACAAAGAATCATGTAACAAAGAGTTGTTTCTTCCAGAAAGACAACAAGATAGACAAACCTTTATCCAAAATAACCAAAAAAAAAAAAAAACAGAGAGAGAACATGCAAATTAACATAATCAGAAATGAAAAGGGAGACATAACAACAGACACTGAGGAAATCCAGAGACTCTAGGTCATACTTTGAAAACCTGTACTACACAAAATTAGAAAATTCAAAGGAAATGAACAAATTTCTGGATAGATACCACTTACCAAAACTAAATCAAGATCAGATAAGTAATTTAAATAGACCTATAACCCTTAATGAAATAGAAGCAGTCATCAAAAGTCTCCCAAACAAAAGGAGCCCAGGGCCAGATGGTTTCAGTGCAGAAATTAAAAGAACAGCAAATACCAATACTCCTCAAAGTGTTCCACACAATAGAAGCAGAAGGTTCATTACCAAACTCATTTTAAGAGGCTATAATTACCTTGGTACCTAAGTCACAAAAAGACACAACTAAGAAAGAGAACTACAAACCAATATCCCTCATAGACATTGATTCAATAATACTCAATAAAATACTGGCAAATCAAATCAAAGTACAAACATATTAGAGAAACCATCCAAGATGGGAATCAATCTACCACAGATCCAGCAGTTTCACTCTTAGGTGTATACCAAAATGATGCACAGTCATGTAACAAAGACATTTGCTCAACTATGTTCATAGAAGCATTATTTGTAATAGTCAAAACCTGGAAGAATCCTAGATGCTCCTCAACTGAAGAATAGATAAAGAAAATGTGGTACCTTTACACAATTAAGTACTACTCAGCAGAGAAAAGCAACAGAATATTGAAATTCCCAAGCAAATGGATGGAACTAGAAGAAACTATCCTAAGTGGGGTAACCCAGTCACAAAAAGATGGACATGGTATGTACTCACTCATATATGGATATTAGACATAGAGCAATGGATAACCATCCTACAATCCACACTGCCAGAGAAGCTAGGAAACAAGGAGGTCCCTAAGAGAGACATACATGGTACCCCAAAGAAGGGGAAAAGGACAAGATCTCCTGAGAAAATTGGGAGCAGGTGATGAGAGGAGAGGGAGTTAAGAGAAAGAGAAGAGGAGAAGAGGAGGGGAGAGGAGAACATGAGGGAGCAGGAAGATTGAGTCATGGGAAGAATAGTGAAGAACAAGGAAAGAGATACCATAATAGAGAGAGCCATTATAGGTTTAAAGCGAAATCTGGAACTAGGGAAATGTCCAGAGATCTACAAGGATGACCCCAACTAACAATCCAAGCAATAGTGGATAGGCTGCCTTAAATGTCGTTCACTGATAAGGAGATTGATGACTACTCTATATGCCATCCCAGAGCCTTTGTTCAGTAGCTGATGGAAACAGAAGCAGACACCCACAGCTACACAATGAGCCGAACTCCTGGAATCCAGTTGCCGAGAGGGAGGAGTGATGAGCAAAGGGGTCAAGAACTGGCTGAAGAAACCCACAAGGACAACAGACCTGAACAAAGGAGAGCTCATGGACCCCAGACTGATAGCTAGGAAACCAGCATGGGACTGAGCCAGATCCACAAACATGGGTTTCGGTTAGTAGGCCTGGGCAGTCAATGGGACCTCTAACAATGGAACCAGGATGCATCTCTAATGCACCAATGGACTTTCTGTGTCCATTCCCCATGGAGGGATACTCCCTTAGCCTAGAGACATGGGGAATGGCTTAGGCTCTACACCAAATGACTTGACAGATTTTGATGATACCTTTTGGAAAGCCTCACCCTCCCTGAGGAATGGATGGGAGATGGGATTGGGGAGAGGGTCTGTGTGGCACATGGGAGGATGAAAGGGAGAGGGAACTGGAATAAATATTTTAAATAAGAAAAAAATATTAAATTTTAAAAGAAGAAAGAGCTTCATGCTGATACTCTGGCTGTGATGGTCTCTGTGAGTAATGATGTCTTTGCCTCTAACCTAGGAATCTCATGACTTTTGCCAGCCCAAAAGAAACCAGGCACAAGACTAACTTGACAACTTTAAGTAGAGTGCAATCCCAGACTCTGGGGAACTCCTGACAACTACTCAACTAATAGAGTTTCCTCACCATCAAAACTTTCTTTGCTTCTCTAAAAACACTTAATGGCAGAAAGTTCAACTACACACAGATTTTTTAATTTATCATTTTATATTATTAGGGGGGTCTATTTGTTTTAGTTAACTTGATTATTTTTAGAGAAAGTTTTCTCTGTGAATGCTTGCAACTCCCTGTGGATACTAGTGTGTTCTTCAATCCATAGAGATAGGCTTGCCTCTGCCTTTAAGTGCCAGGAGCAAAGGCATGCACAACCACACAATCTTTGAAAGAGTTTGAAACTTGCATGTACTATTTGTTTTCCACAAACTATTGGCAAGACCCTATTGCTGAAGACAACAATTGCATACCTCAGTAAATACAGAAGAGTTGAGCCAATGCTTTTCAAGCTACCAGAGGGGAAAAGTAACCACCAATCCAGCTACGAACCTTGTCCTCTACAAAGCTGATCTGCCTGCATCATCACTTTTCTGATCTGATTGGATTTAAAGCATGCTCCATGACATGGAACCTAACACTGCTCAGCTTGCCAGAAAATGAGACTGGGTATGTCATGGGCCTAGGTAAACTGAATAATATTGTTGTGTCAAAGGAACAGCAATAGAATGACTCTTATCAACATTCTGTATACACATAGATGAGTGCCTCAGTCATCATCAGAGAAACTTCCTCTTGCAATAGATGAGAACTAACACTGAGATGTACAACTGGATGGTGTGCTGAGAGTGAGAGATTCTGGAATATTCGGTCCTAAATGGGATGTATTCATTAAACTATTTCCCTCAGGGCTCAGGGAACTCTGCACAACAGGAGATGGAAAGATTCTAATAGAGAAGATAGATGACTCCAAGCAAACAGTGTCTTCAAGACAAAACAGTACTGATACACATGCAAACTCAGAGAGATTATGGCAACATGCATATTGCCTGGACAGGTTAAAGTCAGATGGGATCCCAGCATTGAGAAAGGCAGTAGAGATGGGCTCCCATCCCTAACCTGAAAGTTATCTCCCATTAGCATCAGTAGCATTGCAAAGGAAAAGCAGTTTCCTTCCATGGAGTCTCACTGGGTATATTAACCAAACTTTAGTATAGACCCCATGCTTAGGAGCAGATGTACAACACATAACAAGTCCAGTGGCATTTTTGTGGATTTTTTTGTCTCAAATTGTTTTGTTTAGGCATTTTTATTTTTTGTACTACTGGTTTTTTGCTTTTATACCATTGTTTCCAATTTTGGGGATTTTTGCTTTTGTGTACCTGTGTATGTGTATCTCTTGTGTTTTTTCTCTTTCATTTATGTATCTGTGTAGAGGGAGAGAGGCTAAAAGGGCATGGAGCTGGGTGAGAAGATGAGAAAGATCAAGTATGAACGGGAGTGGGGTGGGGAAACTGTTATCATAATATACTGTACAAAAACATATTTTGAATTTAAAAAATCCAAGCTTTCATTCCCCTTGAGAAAAATTTTTTTCACAAGGAAGAGAAGACCTAGTTTGACAAATTATACCAGCATTATGTTTTTGTGTAAGAATAATTTGGACATTAGATGAGATTTGCTCATTGTTCCCAGAATCATTTACCTAGACATTTAAGTTAAATGACATAGCACCATTAGAACCCATAAGTTTTCCTCATCAGTTTAATAGCAATGCATTATACTCTAAGTCTCCAGTTTGGTTATTATCCTCAATATTGCTCTAATTCCTTTCAGTAAGTAGGGATACACTGATAATTTAATTTTATTGGATCAGGCCATGGTTTATGTCCAACAGAAACACTAATAACTTACTCTGAGAGGCTGTAACACTCAGGTAGGGAAGAGATTTGAGAGACTTGATTCAAGGGAGACACAGCAGATGTGGTCTCAGGTCCCTGTGGCTCTGTAACTGCAAACCCCCTTTTCAGGAGTCTGTCTTGTTTGCTTATTATTTTAGTTTAGTGACAGAAGGCACTTTAGGGTTCATGGTGGTTAGAATGATTTGTCCCTCATAGTCTCAGACAAATATAACACTTGGTCCTGAATTGATGACACCGTTCAGGAGGTTTATGACATGTGACCTTGTTGGAGGAAATGTGTCACTCAAGGCAGGCTTTGAGAGTTCAGTCTCTCTCTTTTAGGCTTGCAGTTCTAGATGTGAGCCCTCAGGTTCCTGCCCTGGCCCCACACCTCCACTCTGCCATCACAGAATCTAACCCTCTGAACCAGAGCCCAGAACACTCTCTTCCCTCTCCAAGTTGCTTGGTAGTGGCATTTTACCACAGTAATAAAAAAGTAAGTAAAACAAGCATGTTTCAAGATCATTCCTACCTGGTCACAGGTGAGCTCTGAACCAAGATCTGTGGACTAGGCAGGTTTAGTCAACACACATGGAGATGCCACAGATTAAGAAAATCAAGTCTATCAGAAAGGATTAGACTTGCCCTATCACTAAACTGGGTGACACATTTTTCCTTCACTATCATCATTTTCCCCAAGTTGGTGTTCCCCTTATCCAACAGTAACTTCTTCTCTAGGGAGATTTTAGCTTCCGTTAATCTTGAACAATTGATGTTTTCAGTTAAGGTGTTCCTCTGAGTTCACTTTTCATTCAGTAAGATTAGTGTGGCAGCTACTATGCTTGCAACACCTGACAGCTTCTTTACAGAGAAGAAGCATTTGATCACCTCTGCAATTCCTTTCTTCAGGCACACGAGTCTCAATTTATTAAGTTCAGATGATTCAGCTTACCCGACATGTATACTATTTCTCTCTCTAGTTTGAGTCAAACTTGGAAGACACATAAAAGTAAATGGCATTGTCTCTGACTTTTTTTCCAACTCATTCAACAGTTAAACTGACAACAATTAAACTACTCCAGTTACCCATGCCATTCATTATTATGTTTTTTTTCCGTAAATATACACGGCAAACCACACATTTTGAATTTCCCTCTCCTCTGGCACAAAAGACTGCAAATTATACCAAAGAAGGGCCATAACTTCTGGCCATCTTGTTCATTTGTAGCTATTTCATTGTCGTAGACAATTGACTGCATTAAATTACTATTAGAGATGGGAGCTCATTTTAATATTCTTTTTCATAATTACTTCTAACTCCTTTCTACTTGCCTTTTCTTTTTATATTTTACTCATATTTCTTCTGTATAGAGTCTGCACTGTAGACTGAATACCCATTATCCACAACTGAATTTACACAACTGTCTAAAACAAAGTATTTGGGGTGTTTCTCTTCTGTGACAACAAACATTGTGAATTCAACCAAAGGAGAAGCCATCTCCTCCCCTTCTGACTCTTCTATACCTATTCCATTATCACAGAAAAGTGATTACATTAATTACTATCATAGAAGGATGCTCATTGTAGTAATCACTACTATAATTACCTTAATGTATGTCTCCCTTCTTGTCTCTTCTTTGATTTACTTGAGGGGGGGTTGTTGTTATATTTCAGTCTTGTTTCTTCTGTATAGATTAAAGACCCAACTATCAAGAGCTGAGTTTTCACAGCTAACTGCCCTAGCTGAGTTTTACAGTTGACTGCCTTAACAGTCCACTTAGTTTGGGTAACAGCCAATCAGCTGCTAATAACTAAGTACAGAAGCCTGCTAAGAGAAATCTGAAGGATAGGCAGTTGGAATCTCCAACTGACTGCCTGCGTCAAGAGTATCAGAGATTTCCTTTGGAAATCTATGAGCAGCAGCAGTTTTCCAATTCTATCTTCTTTAATATAATACCTGTTTTAGAGTGCTGAGATGCTGATTTGAGTACATTAGTAAAAACATAATAGCTGAAAGGTTATTCTGTCTCTATATATTGAAACTTAAGGCAACTTAAGCTCTAAAGAGCTCCATACTTGTTTTTTTAAAAATAGGACTTAAATGAAAAGATTGACAAATGAACTCATTCCAAGATAGACAAGTAAACACACAAGGTGCAGAGATTAGAAAGAGCTGTGTCTGCATAGAATTTCTCAATTCTCTCCTATACTTGTATGGATACTGGTGGTTCTGCATTCTCACTAAAGGTACCCAGGATGAATCTGAATGAAGTCCACAGTACCAAACAAAAAGCTGGCACATAATGGAATGATGCTAGTTAATTCCATTTTCTATCCATGCTTTACTTCAAACGAGGCTTCCCATGGCCACATAAAATGTTTTGTATACCCATCCCAGAAGTAAACATCTACATTTTAATGTATCCCTGATAAACCTGTGTCTGCTGACCTAGAATGAGAGAAGTTAGCCATAAATCTGAAAGCGCGGAACACGACAAAATATGTTTACTAGTGCTCATTTTTCAGATACTAGACACTCCTTTTTGGTGGAAGTTGTTTCGTGTATTAGAAGGTGGTAAATATGTTTTCCAGCCATGATTTCCCATTGAACCTGTAGCTCAAAGATTATCTACACTGGCTGGCTAATAAAATGTAGAAATCTCCCTGTTGCTGCCTTCCCAGCAAGAATTCTTTAAGTGCGGTGGATACTAGAACTCAGGTCCTTTGTGCTTGTATGTCAAGCACTCCATTAAATGATCTATTTTTCAAGACAGCCATTCCCATTGTCCAATTCTAAGAGGAAATGTCTTTTTATAAAAATGAAACAAAATTATAGAATTTTATGCCTACAGATAATGATTACTATACATCAACTCAGTGACTGCTCATGTTATTTCATTTGTCTTATTCTTAAATTCCCTGTGGTTGTATGTATCAACATCTAATAAAATCTATACTTTGCTGCTGGTTGGTGTTTAGCCATAATCATAGTCATAGATCATTTCATGGCAGGAATACATCCTAGAAATGTGCAAGTCCTGTGGGGTTTAGGAGGTGTGGCCTGCACAGTCTTTCAGATTTAACCTTTTTCTCTAAAACAGGTATTATATTAAAGATGATAGAATTGGAAAACTGCTGCTTTGTGTGAGCTGATTCTAGTTAGGAGTGGATCAATTTAGTGTAGCTCAGGGTGGCCTGGAACTAACAGAGATCCATATGCTTGTCTCTTGGGTCCTGGGACTCAAGGTGTGTGCCACCACTGCCTGGCTCTATAGTTTGTGGCTGGCTTTGCATCCGAACTCTCAGACCAGCTTCATTAAATCACAAATAATATATCCCCCAGTGTGGGCTGGGATACAGTGATGAGGAGGGGGCTTTGTGCCACACTGAGTGGCAGAGGCTTACCTGGGATCTGGGTGCCAGGGTGGACTCTGGCAGAGCATGGAACTCCTTGGCTTCTTTTATTTTTGTAATTTTAGGTATTTTTATTACTTTATTTTAGAAAAGCAAAGGTTTACAATTGATGCCCAGAGTCACAGCCACAATTCAACAAATCAAGAGTAATAACAGATTTTAACAAACTTTTATAGCTTAGTCCCAACTAGAAAGTTTTTTGGTTTTATTTTTGGTGTGGTTTTGGATTTTTATGTGGTGGGTGGTGGTGTTGCTACTTTTTGTGTGTGGGAATGAGCTTGCCTTGCTATTGGACTCAGACAGATTTTTTTTAAATACATATTTGTAAAAATAAAGTGACAAGACTGTATCCCAGAGGAAGTCTCCTAGCCCACCAGAGTCCAGGCCGCGTTCTGAACCCCAAGTTCTAGAAGCCCTGGCAAAGTGAGGAGCTGGAAAACTGGAAGAGGAGGGAGGAGACTGCAAACAAAGGCATCAGTCTCCTACCCCGCTACTAAACAGACTGCTCCAGCAGATGCCACACACCCAAGAGCACACATAAATTGAACTCTGGGTTTTTAGCAGGGGAGGACTCAGTTTTCTTTAAGGGGCTGACCACTGGGAATTTGGCCATGCCCCAGCTCCTCCCCCTGCTCCTCCTTTTTTTCTTAGGGGCAGTCGCAAAGGTTGAGGGTGCAGACCTGGGAAGTACAGGGAAGTTAGTGTGCTCAAGAGCATTATGTGACCTTCCCAAATAATCAATAAAAATATTGTGTTGGAAAAAATGACAAATTTAACCCCTCTATTTAATTAATAGTCTGAATATCACACATTGGCTTATTTTAACAGTTTCTGCTTTAAAAGAACAATGATTTTGCCCTGTCTACTTCATCATGAAGCAATAATGAAAACATTTTCTAAGTCTAAAATCAAGAGCACCCAAATCAGAAAACCAGAAACATCATGAGCAATAAAATCCATTTAACAATAGGTGTAATTGCTTTAACTACTCATGAAGACCTTCCCACCACCTTTTACTCACTTGGCATATTTTACATTACAGACCATATCTATACGTGAGAAATAAAACAAAAATTCTAAGTCAATTGTCAGACAAGTTTCAGATAATAGAAGCTACAAAAATATCGATGTCCACAATGAAGAACAGTTTCAGGACACAGTCGTGCATAAGACACTAGATTAAAAGCATGCACATTCTCTGAAATATTCTTAGGTGTCACTCAGTACCAGATTCAACCAAGAGTTGCAACTTGAAATTTCAGAAATCAAAGACAACATTGCAAATGAGAGAAAAGATAGAATGCCAATTTCCTAACAAATTCTGTTATTAGTATTTAATCATGGGACCCATCGATGGGAATATCGATCTTTTTCTAACTTAACAGATCTGCCTTAATTTTGAAGTATTTTTCTCCTCATTGCACATTGAAGGGAAATGTACAGCGATAAACAAATTCTAAAATCTGATGTGTGAGCAGCATAACAATGCAAATGAAAATACCGAAAGGTGAAAATGAGTAGAAAGTAATGTTGCAATGAAAAGAAGTAAAAGTATTCACTTTCACAATTTGTTTTTCCCCAGTGAATACATTTTAGCAGTACAAACAGAACATGAGGATCAGTATAAAGCTGTAAAAAGAAAACAGAGAACTGAAGCACTTACTCATAACAGGATCACAGAATACTAGTCATCACTGTTTGCTGATGAAGATTTTCTTGTGCTCTGATTTACGATCAATGACATACAATGCTTGGTTGTGATAAACAAGTGGTCCTTTATTTTGTCATGTCTCTGTCCTTACTAGACACTCTCATAAATAAAGCATCTTTATTTACCTAAGGTTTTTTTCTACCTGTAAAACAGGTTGACTATTGGGGCTGTTGAAATGAGCCTTCCCCATGAGTCCTCCTTATTCTTTGGAGAGGAGTCTACTTATTACACGAATGCCACTTATCTCTAGTTTCTACTTGGCAATATGTATTTCTAATATCTCCTGAAATTTCTCATGACTACATATTTATTTATACCATTACCAGTAACACTAATAATGAAAGACTGAATATTAAAATGGGTGGTTTTAAATATGAAAAGAATACATGGACACAATAAAACTATGATTAACAATTCCCTAGCTCTAGAGATGGATGAGTTTTAGTTCAGTGCTGATTAGTACTAGAACAGAAACCAAAAGATCCCCTGGCAACCAAAGCAAAAAAAAAAATCCTAGATAGCTTAAGTCTTAGAACCACAAATCACAGTTGCGAATGCTTAGTGATCCTTCACAATGGGTTCTAAGGTACTCAAATAACAAGCACCCAAATGTTTATCTAATAGAAATTCTAAAAATATGTCAAACAAAACCCTCAAAACTAACATAGTAATCTTCAGTAAGCGTGTTTATCACAAAATACCCTCCCTCTCTGAGACATGACTTGCATGACTCAACTTTAATGAAAGATGAGAAGCCATGACTGATTTGATGGAAAAGCTGAAAGACCTGAGAAGAGAACTTAGCTCTCACTGCTTATGTCATCTGAGTTGATGCCATGTCTGATTACCTCACAGACATGTCTTGATGTGACTTAATAGAGGTGTGACAATAAATTGTATGTGTGTATATGTTTGAAAGAAAATGGCCCCTAGAGAGAGTGGCACTATTAGGGGGTGTGGCCTTATTAAAGTAGGTGTGATCTTATTGGAGGAATTGTGTCACTGTGAAGGTAGGTTTTGAAGTATCGTTTATGCCGGAGCCATGTCCGGTGAGACAGTCCACTTCCTGTAGCAGCTCCTTCTCCAGCACTATGTCTATGTCTGCCTGTACACCACCATGCTCCCACCATGATGATAATGTAAGCTGTCACTTCAATTAAATATTTTCTTTGTAAGAGTTACCATAGTCATGGTGTCTCTTCACAGCAATAGAGACCCTAAGAGTGCATATACCCATATTCTACATCATAAATTATTATTAATGTTTACATAACATAAAGAAACATGATAGATAGATAGATAGATAGATAGATAGATAGATAGATAGATAGATATTTCTTTTCAAAATATCCCTTTTAATTGATGGAAATTTTAGAAGTAATGTCGATATTTTTAAAAAAGTGAAATGAAACAAAATACTGGGCTGTTTTGGCTAATGTAAGGTAGACTAAAGAGGCCTCTCCTTCCTGCAGTACTGGATAATGTGCCCACTGAGTACTACAGAGGCACAAGCTGAAGCTCATATCACTTCCACCCTGCATTAGCTGTGCAGATTCCCTAGCACATGAAGCTGATGACACCTAGTGGCAAAGCAAAGAGAAAGCAGCCCATAAATGAACAGCGTTTCATCCAGACACAATTGAACATTTGACATCAAATATTATTTTCAATCTCTGCAAAGTGCTATTCTTTCCTTGGGCTGGTACTCTACCATCAAAAATGCTATTAATGAACTGGACCCTATTACTGGCTTCCTTACCATGCCTATGTAGCAAAAAAGTATTGTTGGTTTGAAATATGTAACTATAGTTGAGACTGTCAACTCACCCATGTGCAAGGTATTTATATACTGATTTCCACCTATATGATCATACTAAAATGTCCTATGGAAGTATTCTGTTATTTCTAACAACTCCCTGAATAATTTATTTAGTCTGCTATATCAAGAGATGTCTTTTTCTTTCTTTTTATTATTATTTTTTTATTTTATATGTTGATCCGAGTTCCCTCTCCCTCCCTCCCTTCTTCCCTCTTACCCTCTCTCCTCCCTCACATGCACGCTGACCACCCTCCCCTCCCATCCACCCACCCCCATTGAGATGTCTTTTTCTTATCAATTACTGCAATGATCACAAGCTTTCACAAGTCTCCAAGTTCATACAAGAGGAAGCCATCCATAGTTAGGTATTGCGGTTCAATAAGGATCAGGATAAACAAATAGGTCGAATAGATGTTTATTAAGGGAGAAACAACTCACAACACAGACAGATGAACACAGCAGTTAAAACTGGATGCTCCTCTCTCCATGTCCCGCCAGAAAAAGCCTTTCTCCGCCTCCTCCGGAGACTAAGCTTCACTTCCGCCCCTGGCTCCACCCCTCAATGGGTGTGGTCAGTGCCACAGAAGCAGACACAGTGAATATCCCACTACAATTCCCCTTTTAGTCTAAAGAAAAGATTTAAGCTTGATACAAAACTATATACAAAACAGTGAATAACAAGTGTGCTCTAAGAAAAGGAAAATCGAGACCAAAACCACAAATATACCTAGTCCTAGGGTGAAGGCATAAGGGAGTTATAATAGAGTTGTCCTAAGCTGAAAAGCTTAAGTCTAGTACTTAATATCTAACTAGGAAGAGAGAATAATACTAAGATAGTTTAATCTACAACCTCACCAAGACCTGAGAAGGAAAATTACAATACTAGGGTAGACGGGAAGTGCAGATGGGCAACTTCCAAAAGGTGCAGTGAGGACAGAAACAGCAAGCTACCTGGACAGTCACCCAAGGTCTCACAGCAATGTTGGTACAGCCAGATATGACTAAGGCCAGGAGTATTTGACAGACCACAACAAAAGCAGGGAGGTAAAAAGGCTGTCTTACCCTGACTTGGCAAGGTTCAGCAGTCTTCTAAGTTTGTCTCCTGCAAGCATATAGGACCGCATGTCCAAATCAGTGGTCAAGGCTGAGGCAGTTCCTTGCCCAAGAGGCCATTAGTCGAAGCGAGGATGAACTCCAGAAGGAGCAACAACAGTGTCCAACATACTTTCGGGAAAGTGCACGGTGCTGTCAGGAGCAACAGTGTCTCATGTCAACAGAGTACTAATATATAAAACATTTAAATGCCATGTTCTGCAGGTCTATGAAGTGATTGAAGATTAAGCATCTATGTCTGACTAATCTCATAGGCAAAGGAAACATGGGTGAGGATAATCTGTAATACTCAGGAACTTGGCTAACAAGCCTGAATAAAACTTCCTTGAGTAAAGCAAGGATAAATACCTAAACAATATAACTATGTACATATATATATATATATATATATATATATATATATATATATATATATCACATGTAAATTCCTAAAGTAGAAGTAGAGTAAAAATGTCTAAACAAGAGGTAGAGCTCTAAAGGGCAGCAAGACAAATATCCCAAATTGTAACAAATACAAAATGTCTTGAACACAAGCAATAGTATACATACATAGAATATGGCAAGTATAATGTACATAAAGCATCATAAATGGAAAGAGGAAGTAGTAGGGAGGAGTCGACATGGAGCCCGGGAAGAAGCAGGACGCCAGCAACGGCTCCCCGATAAGACGACCACGTGGAAATACTTAGATAAGTAGAAATGGGTTAATAATTAAGAGAGAGCTAGCCCATAAACAATAATGATAACTGGCCAACAGGATTATATCAAATATAGAGTCTCCTGCATGTTATTGGGGGCCGGCACACCAGACCAGCAGTGGGCGGGCTGGCCGGAAAACATACACACTACAGATGGCGCCCAACGTGGCTGTAAGAACTTTCACTTAAAACTAATAAGAGCTTAAGAAATGTTTTAGAAACAAGGGAACAGAGACTAGCAAGACTTATTGGTAGAAACATTTTCTTGGTTGGATTTGTTTTGTTGTAGACAGAGATTTGCGCAGCTCCTTTAAGGGAGGTTTCCAAAATTAGCATAAGCGGCAAAAAAACCACCTTGCTTTTAAAGAGCTCTGCTAACAATTCATTGGTGTGTACAAGAGCTGCAATGAAGGTTTACACTGTGTTTTAAAAAATATGCTGGCTTTGTAGAGAAAAAGAAACAGGATACAATGGTTTAAAAAAGAAAAAACGAAATGAAATGGATGGGTGTGGTGGCGCATGCCATTAATCCCAGCACTGGGCAGACAGAGGCAATCAGATCTCTGTGATTTCAAAGCAAACCTGGTATGCAGTGAATTCCAGGACAGATAAAAGTTACACAGAGAAACCCTGTCTCAAAATATGTAAAAATAGAAGTAGAATAAATAGAGTAATAAAAAAAGCCACGTAAAGATGGAAAACACAGAGAAATTTTGGATACTATACGCGCTTCTGTTGTCTTTACATTATTTGATTGCTGAGAAAATAACAACTACTAATAAAAGAAATGCTGCTGGATTAATTCAATTTATATATTTTAAAAATGCTTTGACTCCAAAATTTAAGCCTAAGGACAAGTTACTGGGGAAAAGGATTTCTATTTTTGTTTCCACAGAAAATGAAAAGCTATGGATTCTTTCCAGACTTATGTGGTTTGATCAAGCCAGACCCCCTGAAACAATGCCCCAGATGATCCAACATTCAAAGCAGTTGAGACAAAGCCTCGCAGACTACTGCCAAGATTTCTGCGTCTTCTTTGGACCCCCATGACAGCGCCCTCTACCAGCAGGAAGTAGTTTGGAAAGAACGATGGCCAAATTCCCAAATATTGTTTATAAATGTTTGTTTTCATTTAAATGGGCTTGATTATAACTGGTTAATGACACAAGCAATCTTTTTAAAGGTAAAAAGGGAATTATGGTATAGATATGAATACTTTGCTTTGAAATGGATATTCTTTTATTGATACAATTTAAGGTCAATTTTGTGATATGTATATTTCTCTTCTTGTTTAGGTATTGTGTTTATATAGCTCTTTGGAAAATGTAATGTATAATTTAGTACAGATTATAGAGAGTTACCTATGATAGTTAAAACTAGGAGTTAAGTTAGTTAGGATTTCTAGATATGCAGAGATGTATTTCAGATGAATAGGCATTCTTCAAACCTTTCAAAGACCTACAGAACATGGTATTTAAAATGCTTTAGGGTTTTTCTTGACAGGGAGGCACAACTGCTCCTGGTAACACCACCTGCATCAAAAAGGAAGATGGACATCGAAGAAACACATTATGAAGTTTGTTTCTAATATGGCAAGACTAGCCATTTGAGCAAGGTACTTTTCTTGTCTAGACTGTATCACTTTATGTTGTAGAAACTGGACATGCAGGACCCACAAAAAGGTGACTGCTGATGCAAGATGGACATTGCTACAGGATTCTTGCTTCATGGAAGAGGCTGCCAGACAGCCAGACAGTCTACAGGACACAGAGAAAAATGACTGACAAACTGCCATTACAGGTGGACAGTTAAAAGTTTCCTGCCTTGTTGAGGAGTCTGGACACACACTATGGCCTATGGGCTGAAGATGGAACATAACAGAAGAACTTCGGGTGACTGACCAGGCAATGAGTTGTCTCTGTCATTTCTAGAGTTTATATATTATCCTTCTGTGGTCTTTGAAGGAGTTGAAGACAGATAGTTATAGTTATAGTTTTCCTTAGGATTAAAGATAAGTTACATATAGGACTTTAGACTCACAAAGATAGGATAGATGATATTTTCTTAAAGTCTTACGAAATGTTAATGGACTAAATATTGTTTACTGTGATTCTTATTTGATAATGGTTGTATGTTATATTTTGCTATGTTAAGGTTAAACCCCTTCTTTTACTTTAGACAGAAAAGAGGAGATGATGGGAGATGTTATTCTGTATATATGTTTCTCATACTGGTTAATAAAGCACTGTGGCCAATAGAAAACTAGATAGACGGGGCTAGGAGACTAGGAGGAGGAAAGAGGAAGTAGGAGGTGAGTCGAGATGTAGCCCGGGGAGGAAGGAAGATGCCGGCAATGGCTCCACGATAAGACGACCATGTGGAAATACTTAGATAAGTAGAAATGGATTAAAATTAAGGCAGAGCTAGCCCATAAACAATAATGGTAACTGGCCAGCAGGATTGTATCAAATACAGAGTCTCTGAATGTTATTTGGGGCTGATGCGGCTGTGGGCCCAGACTGGCGGGCTGGCGGGCTGGAGGAAACATACACGCTACAGTTAGGTAGTTCTGAAACAAAGTAAAATCCCTGGTGATGCATGAGTTCATCTTTATACTCATTGTAAACAAGGTAAGTAAGCCCAGCAGGCATCTATTTCAGTGTCACATACTCAGGAACTTCTGAGACAGAAAGAAGTGTGCAGATGCAATTGATTCCAAAGCAATGGCATTGAATTTCTCTTTCAAATGTGATTCTCCCACCAATACACACCAAAAACGCATGATGTGTTCTTGACACAAGAACAAACATTTGCTGACATTGAACTGACTGAGTCAGAGTCCAATTCTATGAGCAAACTCAATAATATATCTTTACTCCATGGTCCTTTGTAATTATGTCATGTCTTGCTTTAATATGTTATTGTTAGATAACCCCCAATCCAAATTCAGAAGCAATGCACCAACAAGTTGCATGCCATCTTTTTCAATTGTCTTTAAATGATTACTGTACTGTCTGGTTTTGTGTGTCAATTTGACACAAACTACAGTCATCAGAGAGGAAGGAGCCACAGTTGATGAAATGCCTCCATGAGATCCAGCTGTAAGGCATTTGTGGGTTTTGTTTTTGTTTTTTTGTTTTTGAGTAGTAATCAATGGTAGAGGGCCCAGCCCATTGTGGGTGGTGCCATTCTTGGGATAGTGGTCCTGAGTTCTCTAAGAAGGTGGGTGAGCAAGCCAGAGGAAACAGTTGGAAGAAAAGAAGAGTATACACCAGAGTAAGAATACATTCAACAACTGAAAGAACAATATGGTAGCACCAGAACCCAGTGATACTACAACAGCAAAACCTGAACATTCTGATGCAGCTGAAATACAAGAAAATGAATTTAAAATTGCTTTATGAAGATGATAGGGGTTCTTAAAGAGGAAATGAAAAATGCCCTTAAAGAAGTCCAGGAAAAAACAAAAAAAATTGGAAGAAATCAATAAATCCCTTTAAAAAAGCCAAGAAAAAAAACAGTCAAACAGGGGAAGTAAATGGTTCAAGACTTGAAAACTGAAATAAAAACAATAAATAAAACACAAAGGGAATTTTGGAAATGGAAAATCTGGAAAAGTGAACAGGAACTACAGATGCAAGCATCACCAACAGAATACAAGATTTGGAAGAGAGAATCTCAAGCATTGAAGACACAATAAAGGAAAGATTCAGCAGTCAAGGAAAATGTTAAATCCAATAAATTCCTAACACAAAACATACAGGAAATCTGAGACACCATGAAAAGACCAAATCTAAAAATAATAGGGATAGAAGAAGGAGAAGAATCCCAGCTCAAATACACGAAAAACATATTTAACAAAATCATGAGAGAAAACTTTCCCAACCTAAAGAAGGGCATGCTTATAAAAGTCCAAGCAGTTTACACAGCACCACATAGGCTGGACCAAAAATAAAAGTAGCTTCACCACATAATAATCAAAACACTGAACATACAGAATAAAGAAAGAATACTAAGAGCTGCAAAGTAAAAAGGCCAAGTAGCATAGAAAGACAGACCTATGAGAATTATAATTGACTTCTCAATGGAGACTCTAAAAGCCAGAAAGTCCTGGACAGATGTTTTACAGACACTCAGGGACCATGGGTGCCAGCCCAGACTACCCTACCCAACAAAACTTTCAATCAGCACAGATGGAGGAAGCAAGATATTTCATGGCAAGGCCAGATTAAAACAATACATATCCACAAATCCAGCACTACAGAAAGTATTAGAAGGAAAACTCCAACCCAAGGAATTCAGTTACATTCACAAAAACAGAGGCATTAGATAAACTCACAACAGCAAATCCCAAATAAGGGAAACACACATACTACAATTGCCACCATAAAGAAACAAAAAATATTAAGAATTAACAATCGCTGGTCAATAACATCTCTTAATATCAATGGACTCAATTCACCAGTAAAAAGACACAGGTATAGCATGAAAAATGCAAGGCCTAGAGATAGGCGTTGGGGCTCAAGCTTCAAGCTGAAGATCAGAGAAATAAAGCAGCCAAGTCAGTAGATCTTACCCTTACCCAGCTGAAATGGCAATCCTGTCTCCGTGAATCCTCAGAGGCAAAGGGTTACTCCCCCCTTTTATTCCTTTCTCCACCCAACTACATCACTCCTGTCTCCACCTCCCTAGTGCTGGAATTAAAGGTGTGTGATCCCAGGTGCTGAAATCACTTTGTGTGGGCTGTTCCTTTAAAGACTATTTCAATTTTGTGTAGTCACTGTGGCCTTGAACTAACAGAAATCTATCTACCTCTTAATCCTGAGGCCTGAGATTAAAGGTGTACCACCACTGCCTGATCTCTATAGCTCATAGCAAACTTTGCCTGTGAATCCTCAGGCAAACTTTAATAAATCATAAATAATGTATTACCAAAATTCCCTCTTTTTTTAAACATTTATTTATTTTATGCTGGACATAATTATACATGCCTTTTATTTAATGAAAACAAACATTTAAAACAATATTTGGGAATTTGGGCGTCATTCTTTCCAAACTGCTTCTTGCTGGTAGGGGGCGCTGTCATGGGTGTAGAGAGCTGCGAAGTGTCACGCCTTAAAGATGGCGCTGGCTTCCGCCTTCCACCTCACCAAGGGTGAGTGCTCTCTGGCGTAAACAAGCCTTTATTTGGTTAAGTCTGTTCAGCCTGTCTGCTTCCGCGTTAGAGTAGCCTATCTGCAGGGTCCACGTAGCTCACTGGGGTTGGTTAGCACAAGGGTATTTAAGCCTGTGCAGGAGTCCCCCGGGCTCCCGCAGGTCAGAAGAACATGTTTCAAGGATCCTGATTAAAACTGCATGAAGAAGATCTTCCCTAAGTCGCGTCTTCCTTGCTGGCAGGGGTAGGCGTGTACAATGGGGGAATCCTAAGAAGACGCAGAAATCCTGGCTGTAGTGGTCTGCAAGGCTGCGTTTCCCCATTGATGTTGCTTCAGGAGGTCTTGCTCGATCAAACCACATTAGTCTGGAAGGAATCCGCAGTTTTTCATTTTCTGTGGAAACAAAATTAGAAATCCTTTTCCACAGTAACTTGTCCTTAGGCTTAAATTTTGAAGTCAAAGCATTTTAAATATATATAAGCCAGCACCATTTTTTTCTTCTTTTTATTTTTTCCTTTTTTTTTATTAATAATATAATTTAAAAATTTTACATGTGGATCCCAGTTTCCTCTCCCTTACTCTCTCCACTCCCTCCCTCCTCTTACCCTCTTTCCCCTGTGACATGCACCCTGGCCACCCTCCCCTCCCATCCCCCACCCACATTCCACTTGTAGGGCTATGCTATCCAGGTTGGGTCATATAAGTCTGTCAAGTCATTTGAAGTAGGGACTAGGACTTCTCTCCTGTCTCTAGGTTAAGGGGGTATCCCTCCATGGGGAGGGGGGTGTCCGCAAGGTCCTTTTGTGCACCAGGAATAGATCCTGTTTCTACTGTCTGAGGTCCCCCAGACTGCTCAGTCCTTCTAGCTGAGACCCATATTCAGGGAGTCTGAGTCAGTCCCATGCTGGGTTTCCAGCTATCAGTACTGGGGGGCTCATTAGCTCCTCCTTGTTCAGGTCAGCTGTCTTTATGTGTTTCTGCAACCTGGTCTTGTCCCCTCTCTCTGCACCTGGATTCTAGTTCGACTCAGTGTTTAGTTTGCTTCTGTTTCCAACAGGAACTAGATGAGGACTCCATGATGGTGGATAATTTAGTTGATGATCTCACTATCAGGGAAGGTCATTTATGGTAGCCTTTCCATGGTTGCTTGAATTATTAGTTGGAGTCGATCTTGTAGTTCTCTAGACCTTTCTTTAGGTTCAGTTTTCTCTTCAAACCAATGGCTCCATCTTTTATGTCCCCCCTCCCTCTCACCCTGACTCAATCTATCTAGTCACACGTGTTTTCCTCCCTCCCCTTCTCTTTCTCCTAGTTCTCTCTCCATTCACTGCCTTCCCCCCCCATTTCCCATGTGCTCTGGGGGACTTGTCCCTTCCCCCTTTTGAGAGGGACCATATATGAATCTCTTAGAATACACCTTGTATCCCAGATCGTCTGGTGGTGTGTATTATAGGCTGGTGATCCTTTGCTCTACGTCTAAAAGCCATATATGAGCGAGTACATACCCTGTTCCTCTTTTTGTGACTGGGTTACCTCATTCAGGATGGTTTCTTCAAGTTTCATCTACTTGCCTGCGAATTTCAAGATTCTGGTTTTTTTTTTTTTTTCTGCAGAGGGTAGTATTCCATTAGGTAGATGTGCCACATCTTCTTTATGCATTCTTCAGTTGAGGGGCATCTAGGTTGCTTCCAGGTTCTTGCTATTATGAATAATGCTGCTATGAACATAGTTGAGCACATGTCTTTGTTGCATGGATGTGGATCATTTGAGTATATACCTAAGAGTGGAATTGCTGGGTAAGCAAATCCTGTGATAAGCTAATTCCCATTTTCCTGAGGAACTGCCATACTGATCTCCAAAATGGCTGTACGAGTTTGCACTCCCACCAGCAGTAAAGGAGTGTTCCCCTTTCTCCACATCCTCTCCAGCATAAGTTGTCATTGGTATTTCTAATTTTAGCCATTCTGGCAGGAGTAAGATGGTATCTCAGAGTTGTTTTGATTTGCATTTTCCTGATAGCTAAGGATGTTGAACATTTTCTTAAGTGTCTTTCAGCCTCTTTGATTTCCTCTATTGAGAATTCTTTCTTCAATTCTGTACCCCATTTTTTAATAGGGCTATTTGGTGTTTTGTTGACTAGTTTCTTGAGTTCTTTGTATATTTTGGAGATCAGCCCTTTGTCAGATGTAGGATTAGTAAAAAACTTTTTTAGATATTAGGATAGCCACACCTGCTTGCTTCTTGGGTCCATTTGATGGAAAGATTTTTTCCCAACACTTTACCCTGAGATAATGTATATCTTTGTAGCTTAGGTGTGTTTCTTGTATGCAGCAGAAGGATGAATTTGTCTTCGTATCCATTCTGTTAGCCTGTGTGTTTTTATGGGCGACTTTATAGACTATTAATGATGAGGGAGAGTAAGGAGCATTAATTGTTAATGTTTGTTTGTTTTAGATTTGCTTTTGGCAGTGGTATTATGCATTTATTTGCCCTTCTTTACCCTTGGTTTCTGGTGAAGTGGGATTATCTGTTGCCTACATCTTTGTGAGCGTAGTTAACTTCCTTGGGTTGGAGTTTTCCTTCCAAAGCTTTCTGTGGGGCTGGATTTGTAGATACGTATTGTGAAAATCTGGCTTTGTCATTAAATATCATGTTTTCTCCATCTATAGTGATTGAGAGTTTTGCTGGGTATAGTAGCCTGGGCTGGCATCTTAGTACTTGTAGAATATCTATCCAGGACCTTCTGGCCTTGAGGGTTTCCATGGAGAAGTCAGGCGTAATTTTGATAGGTCTGCCTTTATATGTTACCTGTCCCTTTTCCTTCACTGCTCTTAATATTCTTTCTTTATTCTGTATGTTAGGTGTTTTAATTATTATATGTTGAGGGGTCTTTTTTCTTTGGTCCAGTCTATTTGGTGTTTGGTATGCTTCTTGTACTTTCATGGGCATGTCCTTCTTCAGATTGGGAAAGTTTTCCTCAATGATTTTGTTGAATATGTTTTCGGCCCCTTTGAGCTAGGCTTCCTCACCTTCCTCTATGCCTATTATTCTTAGGTTTGGCCTTTCCACAGTGTCCCACATTTCCTGGATGTTTTGTGTTAAGGATTCATTGGATTTACGATTTTCTTTGGTCGATGAGTCTATTTCCTCTAGTTTATCTTCAGCACCTGAGAATTCTCTCTTCCATCTCTTGGATTCTGTTGGTTATGCTTGCGTCTGCAGTTCCTGATCGTTTGCCTAGTTTTTCTATTTCCAACATTTCTTCAGTTTGTGTTTTCTTTATTGTCTCCATTTCTGTTTTCAAGTCTTGAACCTGTTTAATTGTTTTTTTCTTGGCTTTCTGTACATTCTTTAAGAATTTTATTCATTTCTTCCAATTTTTTGTTTGTTTTATCTTCCATTTCTTTAAGGAATTTTCTCACATCTTCTTTGAGGGCCTATATCGTTTTTATGATGATAATTTTTAGGTCGTTCTCTTCTGATTTATTTGCTTTGTTGTGTTCTGGACTAGTTGGTGTAGATTCCCTAGATTCTTGTGGTGTTATGTTTGTCTTTCTGATGTTAGGCGTTTTCTTGTATTGCAGTCTTCCCATAGCTTCTTCCAGTAGGTGTTGGTGGGGTTTCTCCCTCTCTCTATGGATTTAAGTGGGTCAGAGGTTCGAAGTCTGTAGTTCTGGGTGGCCCAAGCTCTCTAGGAGGTCTCTCTGTAGGCAGGGGCCCGACGATGGAGGTCAAAGATCAGTCTCCAGCAGAGGAGAACTCAGGCCTCTTTGGCAGAGGCTAGCCCGCAGGATGTTTCCTCAGGGATAGTCAGGTCTAGCTCTAGCCAAGGCCTCTAGCCAAGGTCTGATGTTGGGGGACAAAGGCTGGGCTGATACTCAGGATGTTTCAGCACCAATAGGCGGGTCTAGCTGGCACTCTCCAACTGAGTAGGGCCTCTTTAGCAGAGGTCCTGCCATGGGGGTCAAGGATCCAGCCCGCAGGAACTCAGGGTGGACCTGCAGAGATAGGCGGATCTCTGGGAAGGGCCCAGAACTCCAGTAGAAGACTGGTGGTGGGGGTCAGAGACCAGGTAGTTCAAATTATGGGTGGTCCCACGTGGATAGGCTGGTCTATTGTGCTCCAGGAATTTCCCCAAAGGTGGCTGGATTGTTGACTCCACCCTCTGGCTCAGTGCTCAACCAGAGATTTCCCAGGGGAGGGTGTAGGGGAAAATCCGCTGCCCCAGCGGGATTAGACCCAAACTCACCCATATCCAAGGCCTGATGATGGGGACAAAGGCCAAATTCCCCTTTTTTGTCTAATACAAAAAAGAAGCCTACAGCTAACATAAGAAAACTATATACAGAGAGTGGGACATCCGTCTTAGGGTCACAGAGATTATAGTTTTGATCATCTGGGAGCGAATTAAAAATGGGTGATGTTGAGAAAGGCAAGATTTTTTTGTTCAGAAGTGTACCCAGTGCCACACCGTGGAAAAGGGAGGAAAGCAGAAGACTGGACCAAATCTCCACGGTCTGTTCAGGAGGGAGACAGATCAAGCTGCTGGACTCTCATACACAGATGCCAACAAGAACAAAGGTATCACTTGGGGAGAGGATACCCTGATGGAGTATTTGGAGAATCCCAAAGAGTCCAACCCTGGAACAAAAATAATCTTCACTGGAATTAAGAAGAAGGGAGAGAGGGCAGACCTAATAGCTTATCTTAAAAAGGCTAC
This sequence comes from Cricetiscus sungorus, assembly GCA_030556225.1. NCBI lineage: Eukaryota > Metazoa > Chordata > Mammalia > Rodentia > Cricetidae > Cricetiscus > Cricetiscus sungorus. The sequence goes on from JANBXA010000588.1 coordinate 11,178,640, forward strand.
TAATGAGTAATTCCACTGCCTTATTTATTAAAAATAAATGTCTCATGACTTTTAATGTGTACCATAACTTAATTCATACACAAAAATTCAGATCATGAATGGATAATAATGTTTTTGTTGGGCAGTCCTGATTTAAGTAAAACTGACTTGTAGTAAAGTGGGTATGATCTTTTTTAAAAAAGCAATTCCAGTTGCATAAATATTATCACCGCTCTCCCTTTCTCAAGAGAGGGTTGGACTTAATTATTAAAGTTGTACTTTCCACAAAGATGGGGATGTCACCTCAAATCTGTTGAATGGCTTTATACTTAAATTTATATAACTGGGCAGATGAGCATGTTTAAGCACTGGGAAAATTCTCTTACTGTCTCAGGAATGAGAAGACTAACCTGTTTTTCAGTTTGTATTCACTGGTCTGTTACAGACAATGGCTAAACATCAGGAAGTAACTGTCTATCCCTGACTTGATGTCATTTTAATTAGAATTCCCTAGGTCAAAGGATGCTGCTGCCTTTTACCACTGAAAGGCACTTACTAATAATATCAAATAAAAAGTAGTTAGCATTAAAAAAGAAAGAAAACTATATATAGTGAGTATATGCAATATATACAGGCAATAAGTTCAACAACAATGTCTAGTCCATTTGCATTTGACAAATTCAGAGAAAATACTTCATTATCTAATTTATCTTGCTGAGTCCAAAGTCTTGTACCTAATTTATTTTCTATTCTAATTTTAGTTATCAAATTATCTTTTAATGTCTCTCAACCTTTTACACTTTACATATCTTTAATGAATGTCTTTTCTGAGTCTAGTAAACAATGAAAAATGTAACTATATTATCTAGTGCTCAACTCCCTCAGAGACCCAAGAAGGAATATATATTAACTGAGTAAACAATGACAAATATCCATAACCCAATAGTGACCAGCTCTTGAAAGTGTGGGTGTTGTATTACTTCTGGCTGCCTGGGGGCAATGACATCTTTAGGGGATCCTGAAAAAGAAAATTTGGGGTTAACTGTCAAACTGTTTAAGCAGAGTGGGAAAGTGCAGGGCTTGCCTCAAGTCATAGCTAGAGTAGTCTGTGAGGCTGGATCATCTAAGATAGCTTCCTCGAAATTGTTCTGAACAGTGTCTGGGAGGCTGTCTCATCTCAGCTTGTCACCTCAAAATTGTTCTGAGCAGTTTGTAGTCCAAAGATGGTCTTTAGTTGGTGTTTTGTCAGCTTAATAGTGTCACAGTCCTGGTAAAATTGTCATTGTGGAGCCCCATCCTCCTTTTAGAGACTTGGTCATTGTTAGGCACCGTCATGGTCCACTACAGAAAACTGGTAGGGACTCAAATCTGAAGTCACACACAGGAAGGTAGAGAAAACCTTTTTCTAGAATTAGTTAGTACCCTATATGACCACTAATATCATGACAAAAAACATTAAAATACATATGTATTAATCTTATAAATTTTATATAAATATATTTATGCTTAAAAGGCAATATGAAACCAAAGGATTAAGAGATTAGTGGCAGTAAAATAGTCCTTTAATATTTATTTTTCTTCTATTCACATCAGGTGGTTCTTCTGACATGACACAGAGATTTTTTTATTTTTCTTTAATGAGCATGCTTGGGTTTAGAGAAGGAGAGAGCCACACTCCAACTCCAAAGCCAGCTTTAATCTTTAACTTGATTGGGACTACAAAAGAACCATTTGCATTATATGTCTGCAGAGAAAAGCAGAAATAAACATTTGTGAAGATTTATGGAAGTTTATCCTGTTGGAAATATGATATAACAATAGGTCAATTTACTCCTTTCCTTGGGACAGTTTTTCTGGATTATTTGTCCATTTTCTTCAATTGTCCAGTGGTCTACCGATTCCTTAGATAGATATTCTCCTGAAAAGACAAAAATAAAACCCTTTCCCAACACTAAATCTTCGGAAGGTTCTCCTTTGGCAACTTATATCTGATCAAATGAAAAGCATTTGTTAGTTTTATAGGTTAGTTTTGATTAAATGGCCATGCTGCTTGATGAACTATCATCTCTTCTACTTAAGAGGTGTCTTGTTCATATTAAATCTTTATCATTTTAATGGTATTCATAGCTTTTCTTCACCTGTGGAAATAAAAGCAAAACCACTTCCCAAATGTAACACATGCCCTGGTTTCCATTCGGAGGTCAACACATCTTTGAAGTATATAGGCTGATTTAATTCCATAGTTTTTTTCTACTATCCAATGTCTCCCTGCAACTGTTGCTCCTTTCTCATTCAGAAAATTTAAAGTTGGTAAAGCACTATGAAATCTATTTTGGGGTTCCTTATCATCCCTTTCTGTTTATTTAGCATAACCTTTAGAGTTCTATTTTATTTTTCTATAACCACCTGCCCTGTAAGATTGTGTGATACACCTGTAATATGCTTTATATTATAAACTCATTTTCTTAGAGGTATATGCTGGAGCATTGTCTGTCTTTATTTGTGCAGGTACACCCATAATGGCCATGAATTCTAGCAAATGTGTAACTACCGAATCAGCCTGTTCTGAATGCAAAGCAGTTCCCCATTGAAAACCTGACTGGGTATCAATGGTGTGGTGTACATATTTTAATTTTCCAAATTCTACAGAATGGAACATATCTACATGTTAGATTTCATCCCTTTGAGTACCCTTTGGATTAGTTCCTGCAGGTAGTGGAGTTTGGTTATATAAAGAACAAGTAGGTCATTTCCTTAAAGTTTCCTTGGCTTGTTGCCATGTAATAGAAAAGTATTTTTCAAGCCTTTGCAATTGACATGCTGCTTTTTATGAAATTCTAAGACCTTTAGCACATTTCCTATAAATAGTTGATCAATTTCATCATTACCTTATGCTAGAGTGCCTGGCAGACCCATATGGGATATGTGTGTGTGTGTGTGTGTGTGTGTGTGTGTGTGTGTGTGTGTGTGATTATTCCTATTCCTGATTGTGTCTTGTAACTGAATAAATAATAAAGACAATTCTGTATCACCTTGTATAAATTCAGCAGTTTCAATATGTAAAACAACCCTGCATATTATGAATCAGTAACTGTGTAGAGGTTCTTTATGATACATCAACACTATGAGAATAGCATATAATTCTGACTTTTGAACAGAATTATAAGGACTTAGATCTGCTTTACTTAAATTTCTTGATTTATTTGCATCAGTGTAGAATGTAGGGGTTCTAGTTATTGGTGTTTCCCTTATGATGCAAGGAAGGATCCAGTAAGTTCTCTTTGTCAGTTGAACTCTCTTGCTTTTGGAATAATTGTTGTTAACCTCTCCCAAAAACTTACTGCAATCTCCTCACCAGGGCTCACTGTCTACCCATAATTTTTCAATTTCATCATTAGAAAAAAGTACTACAATTTCTGCTGGACCTATTCCTGCTAATTTACAAAGTCTCAGTATTTCTTTTAGAGTCAACTCAGATTAAAAACATAAGTTTTTAATTTTTTTACCTGGTTTATGTGATGAAAAGATCCATTCTATGATAATATCTTCCCTTAAAATTTCTGTAGTGGAATGCTTAGAGGGTAATATGACTAGAATGCAGTTAAGCTTTGGATCCACAAAATGCACATGTGCAATCCGTAATTCCTCTTCCACCAAAGCCAATTCTCTCTCAGCTCAGGTGTTAATTCCCTGAGAGTATTCAAGTCTTTATCACCATGTAAGGTTTTCTTTAAATGAATCAGTTGATCAGGTTTTATACAAATAATATTCTATAGATGGGTAATGGCTGCTAACAATCTTTGAAAATCATTCAGAATCAGCAATCAATCTCTCCTAATTTGTACTGTTTGACGTCTAATTTTTTGAAAAACTATTTTATAACCCAAGTAATTAACAGAATTTCCTCATTGTATTTTTTCCAGAGCAATTTGTAATCCCCAACAAAGCAAATTTTTCTTTATTCCTTCAAACATTCTTTCTAAATTATCTATATTGATTCAGATAATAAAAGGTCATCCATGTTGTGGTAAATTAGAGATGAGGAGATTGCTTACATATTATTTCCAACAGCTGCCTTTCAAAATATTGGCATAGGGTGGGGCTGTTTAACATTCCCTGTGGGAGAACCTTTCATTGATATCTCTTAACAGGCTGAGAACTATAAACAGGCCCTGTGAAGGCAAATTTTCTGTCTTTTTCTTGAAAAGGTATAGTGAAGAAACAACCATTTAAATCAATAACTATGAGAGGCCATCCTTTAGGCAATAGAGAAGGCAAATAAACTCCAGACTGTAGGGAACCCATTGGCAGTATCAACTTATTAACAGCTCTTACATCTGTTATCATTATCCATTTTCCATATATTCTTTTAATAACAAATACAGGAGAATTACAAGGGCTGGTTAATTCCTCAATATGCTGAGCATTTAGTTGCTCCTGTACCAGCTTTCCTAAAGCCTTCAGTTTCTCTGTTGTTAAAGGCCATTATGCCACCAATACAGGTTTGTCTGTCAGTCATGTTAAAGGTAGGGCTGTTGGTATCTTTCAAAGATTAGCCGCTGTTGTGTCCTGTTCTTGTACTACCTGAATAGTCAGTAATTGTTCGTTATAACTTCTTATAAATTTTCCAGAACCATATGATAATTTATGCTTTGTTTCTAAGATTTTGGGAATGTTTATTTTGAGTATTTTATTGCTGTAATAAACTACGTCTCCACAAATTCATTGCAATATTAGCAACATATGCCTTTAATATTCCTCTCTGTCCTTCTGGCCCTGTGTATGCAAGCCATCTCATGCGCTGTTGTAAATGATAAAAAGTTCCAATCCCTAAAAGCTGAATTTACCTCCTGACGAGGCCAATTTGTATGCCAAGATTCTTGTCATGTAATTTTATTTCTGCACCTGTGTCTACCATACCTTCAATGACAACATCATTTATTCACACTTTTTTTTAGTCTCTGCTCAATTAGAGTTTTTTAATAATTTTAATTTAAATTAAAAACAATCTTATTTTACATACCTATCCCAGTTCCCTCTCCCTTCTGTCCTCTCATGCCCCCTAACATCCCCCTTCCCACCCCCTATCCACTCCCCAGGAAGGGTGAGGCCTCCCATGGGGGATCATCAAAGTCTGTCACATCATCTTGGGCAGGACCTAGGCCCTCCCTTGTGTATCTAGGCTGAGAGAGCATCCCTCCATAGGGAATAGGATCCCAAAGTTTGCCAGTATGCTCGCTTTGTTATTTTTCATGACTTTTTTTGTTCTCTCTTTTATAGCTCTTTTATCATCCAGAGCAGTATGATTTCTTAAAGTAGGCATTAGGATCTTCAATTGCTCTGGGAAAGTGTTTCCTCCAGAGTGGCAGGAAAAGACTGAACTGAATGTGGCATAGATTACCTTGATAATCTCTTCTTGACCTACATTCCTTTGTCCAATGCCAGTCTTTGTCACACTTTCTGGCATAGTCCAGAAGGGAGGGGTGTTCTATTTGGATTATATTTATAAAAGTATAATTTGCTATCCCTTTTCAGGTAACCTTGTCTTCCACGATTAAAATATCTGACATTTTGATTTTTCTTTAAAACTCTTAAAATCGCATCTTCTATCCATGTATCATCATGGTGATGAGTTTCAATGTTAATTATATCTCAGATATAATCCTCCAGATGCTCTGACCTTACATTTAAAGGCCCAGTTATCCCTTGACATTGGGGGTTAGCATTTTCAAAATACATAGTTTCAATTATAATTTTTCTAGATTCTAGATCCGATATTCTTCTTACTGCTAATGACAGAAGAAATCTGTGAATCCTTTCTTTGGGCCCTGTGTAACTTTTGTAAATGATTCCATTTTCTTTCCTGCTTCTCCAGTGCTTTCCTAAGCATTCAAAGCTGCTGCACAGCATAAACCCAAGAGGTGACCATCATATAGATATTACCTTTCTAAAGTAGCATAATCTCCTTCTCCAAGAATTTCATCTTGGGAACTATCCATACCTCTTACTTTAGCCTTTTGTTCAATATTCTTAGCCTTTTCTCTGAACCCAGAAACCCACTGTAATTGTGCTCCAGGATCTAGAACAGCTTTAATCAAATCTTTCTGATCTATAGGGATAACTCTATTTCAAACTGACTACATGTTTATCTTCTGCTTCACAAATGGTGAATGCATGCCATACAGCTTCTTTGAATTCTCCTAAATCTAACATTGTCAAAGGCTTTTAAGAACCTCTTAAAGTAACTTTCATTTGGCACTTCCTGTAAGATTACTGGGTACATTAAAATAGGTTTTCTTAAGACGTTAGAGTGTCCCTTTTTAACCTGAAAATGCAATAGTGAACTTGTTTCTCCATGTAATTCCTTAGACTGGGTTTGACTATCTCTATAATCCGCTTTAATATGTTTTTTGAAGGCGTGCAACTTAGCACTCATACCAACCAAATTTTTTAGACTCAAAGCAAGAATTATCAAACTAACAACAAAAATTATGAAAATGATAGTTGATAGTACGTCAATCCTGTTTGATTATTTAACTGTTTCATTTTTAAATCATCCATTATTTAATCACTCAGAGACCTAATTCTCTTCATTCTAATAGTGTTTTCCATTTTTGGTGTGATTTTTTAAAAAAAAAAACTCTCTCTTTTAACTAATTCCTTCCTTTAATAATTCACAATAGTTACAAATCTGCCTAAAATGTCAGTGAACTGTGAGGCTTAGCACATCTGAATCAGGGAACTAGCTTGTGGCCATGAGCTGAGAGTGTTAGCCTGAGGAGATGGGCTCTAGGAAAATCCTGAAAGCCTCCAAGTTTGGGTGATAGCTGAAGACTATTTAGAAAAGCTACAAGCAAAACATCCCACACTTGCTCAAAGATTTGAGAAGAAAACCTAGTTGGTTGGACAGAGACTCAGGCAGGAGGGACTCAAGCAGCAGTGCCAGGCTGGGGCCCAGGCTGGTAGCCTCAAAGAGGATTTTCATTAATTCATAGCCCTGCATTGGGCACCAGTATGTAACATGATTAATAAAAGTCCCAAATAGTGATATTGGGGTTTAAGCTTCAAGCTAAAGATCAGAAAAGCAAAGCATCCAAACTGGTGGACCTTACCTTTACCCAGCTGAAATGGCAATCCTGTCTTCATGAATCCTCAGAGGCCAAAGGCTCTCAGATCCTTTCTCCTCCTCCTCCTCATATTCCTTTCTCCCCATAGCCATAATAATCCTGTACCCACCTCCTAAATTCTGGGCTTAAAGTTGTGAGATTCCAGGTAGATTCACCTTTGTGTGAGTTGTATTTTTTCAGGACTGGATCAATTTTTTGTAGTCAGTGTGGCCTTGAACTAACACAGATCTGTCTACCTCTTAATCCTGAGCCCTAGGATTACAGGTGTGAGCCACCACTACTCAGCTTCTGTGGCTAACTTGTATGGCTGCTGGGATTAAAGGTGTGTATCACCACTGCCTGACCTCTATGGCTTGTGGCCGGCTTTGCTTTCTGTACTCTCAGGCAAGCTGTAATAAATCACAAATAATATATCACCACACATAATGCTACATGACAATAATCCTAGCATTTTGGAGGTGGAGACTTGAGGATTGCTATAAATTCAAGGAGACAACCTAGAATATAGAGCAGACCCTTTCTCTGTACCCTCCTATGAAATAAGTTAAAAGAAATGCATTTGAAGTAATTAATTATTCCTATCACTTCTAAATGCTACAATTTCTTCCAGCATTTGTCAGTGGCGGTGAACTAGGAGTTGATCCCCACCGTCTGTAAAATTATACATTAATTTTAAACAAATTTATCAAAATGAATTCACATTCAACTCACTCACTGAAAGTATATAGTTCATTGGTTTTTAGTGAAGTCAGAGTTGTGCATGATCACTAGTAAACAATTGCAGAACATTTCATTATATTGAAAGACACCATGAAGTCATTAACAGTCACTCCCCAGTCTCCTTCCAGATTCTCCCACACTAAGCAACCACTGTTGTTTCTGTGCTCTCTCTCCCTCTCCATAGACTTTCTAATCCTTCAAATCCATATAAACAAGATACAATACATAGTGTCAGTAGCTGCCTCCTTCAGCTTTCATAATGTGCTCAAGCTCCAACATAGCAAGGGAAATGTCAATGCTTTGTTCTTTTTATGGGCAGGTAAAACTCCACTGTAGACATTGCACATTTTGTTTATCCATCAGGAGATGAATGGTGGACTTGTTTCTATCTGTTGCTCTAATAAGTGATGCTGCTGCATATATGGTTCTTTTTGAAACCTATTTTGAAGTAGGTTTTTCTTTATTTGGGTTACTTGTCCAGGAATGGAATAGTTGGGTTATAGGGTGAGGAACTGCTCTTTTGTAAACTGGTAGTACTCTTTTCCTACCCCTGAGTACTCAGTCATATTCATCTACACCCTCACCAATGGTTGTGATAATCTCCTAGTATATATAAAATGCTACTGCATCATGGTTTTGCTTTGCATGTCTTTAATGCCTCCTACCTCCCCTTGTGCTTATTTGTCACTTGAATAGCTTCTTAGGGGAAATGATTTATATTTTTACATCCTTCAATACATATAAGGTTTTATATTTGGGGGATATTTCAGTTTCTTTACTTGTGCATTTTGTGACATGTGTAGGAAAAACTGTTGCCTGACCCAAGATACAGGTTTGCTCTTATCTTTCTTCGGGTATCTATACTTTTCACTGTATTTCTATACTTTGAACAAGTTTGTCACCCACTTTTGTACACTACAGTACATAAGAGAGTATAGTCATTTTTGGAATAGCTAGGATTGATTATTTAACATTTAAAAATGAACACAATTTGGGGGGCTGGTAAAACATTTAAAACACAGACAGAGTCAGGACAGGAATGATCCCAGCCCAATTCCTGAGGTGGGGTGAAGGAGCTGAGCCCAGTGTCTGGAGCAGGCTTCTCCTTCAAGCTGAGACAGTCTCAAGAGAGGAAGGCCTCAGCCTCACCTCTGTGAGCAGACAGCACTGGGTGATCACAAAGAAAGAGCTGCTTTGACCTGGGGATTGGTTCCTGCGGTGTCCCTGGGTCTTCTGTAGGTGGCTTCTATTATGCAGAAGAGAATAGTGGTCCTGGGTGTGAGTTTGAAGACACAGGGGCAACACTCATCAAAGGCCATGGTTCCCTTTTTCTCAATAGCCAGAAAACAAAAATCCAGAGAAGTCATCAGAAAACAATCCTCCATCCTGCTGTACCTTGGAAGTGTGTGCCAGGGCAGATGAGAAGACCTGAGCTTGCTGCACTCTCAGCGTCTCTCTTCTGTAGCTGGAGAACAGCCAGAGAAGAAGCTGCTGTTGCTGGCCAGAGCTCGTTTCTTCTTCTTCCCTGTGGCCTTGATTCCCTGGGATTCTGTTGCTCTGTGCTTTGTGTCTGGGAGCTCTGAGGAAACTCCAAGAGCAGTCTTCCGTAACAGAGCCTGGTCCATATCACACATCTCTGTCAGGATCTTGGTATTGGGAGTGGCACAGACAGGGTTGAAGAAGTTCTGTCCTGGGGTCACCTCTGTAGGGTCCTCCAGTTTGATGGAGCCTTCAGAATCCTGGTTCCACTCAATAGTACCCAAGCTACCTTGTTCTTGCTGGCGATTCCGGCACTTTGTGCGGTCACAGCCACAGGCCACACTGCAGTCCACCCCTTGTTTCCTGCACCCACAGTGTTTGTTCTGACACCATCCCCTGCAGGAGCAACCTTGGGTGGTCTTCCTGGGCACTTTAGCCACTTTCCTTGGCTTCCACTCCTCATCATCTGCATCACCTTCTTCAGAATCATTTGCAGAATCCTCTGAGTGATACTTCAGATCCTCAGTGTCCATGCTCTGACCCAGGGACTTGTCTCTAACATGGGATGGTTTGGGCAGAGGTGGGATGTATTCAAAGGAAGAATCTGGAGATTGAAGGCCATCCCTGTGAAGATGAAGTTTCTGGCCTTTGGCCCCTTGAAGCAGGGTCAGTTTCTGTGTGATGGTTTCATTCTCTTGGAGAAGCTGCTGGTTTTGCTCACACACTTCTTGCATTCTCCTAAACTGTTCATCCTGACACTGCAGTGTGTCCAGCAGCTGCTGTTCCTTTCCACTGATCCACGCCTCTGGTGGCTTCTCTGCCATTTGCCTTTGCTGCAGCTGACTGAGAAGGTAGAGCACCTTCTCTTGGTGCTTTTGCTCCACCTTGAGCAACTCAGCTTTCAACTCTGTCTCTACCACAACAAGATGACTCTGCTCCTCAAACAGCATCATCTGCATTTTGGAACAGCTGGCCTGACTCTGCTTCAGGTTGCTTTCAAGCTCACTGACACATAATTTACTTGAGACCAGCTCTCCAACCAAATATTTTAGGGCACATTTGGCCTCCAGAACAGTAGTGATATTCTCCCAGTGTTGCTTTGACCTGTCTTCGCTTTCTGCATCCAGGAGCTTTTGCTGTAGGTCTGCTATCTGAGCGCTCCTGAGTTCCATTTCAGACTCTAAGCTTTCTATCTGCTTTGTAATAGGATTCTCTGGCTCTGGAACATGACCACACACTTCATCACTAGTGGATGCTCTCCTCTGGAGCTTAGGGGGCGGCTTCTTGCCAGGCTCCTTGTTTTCTTTAAGTTGAGCCACATCCATGGCCAGGATCTTTCGCTCTTCCAGGAGGTCATTCAGATGGCGTTTGACTTCCTCGGTACTGATCATAACTTCAACTTTATTTCTAAGCCAGCTCTTCACTCGCGCTTCTGTGCCTTCTATTCCACGTCTCTGAGTTTCTTTCCGTTTTTCTGTGGCTTCCCGTTGCTTTTGAAGGGCATCCCTGAGACGCTTGTTGGCAGCCGCTACCTCTTCAGTTTTACGCTTGAGCACATTAGACTGTTTCTGGAAGTCTCTTTCAAGTTTCAGCAGCTCATATCGCCTTTTCCGGTCTCTTTCTTTTAACTGGATCACTTCTTTGTCCTTTTGTTGCTTCCACTGTCTAGACTTCTCAGCATCTTCCTTCATCTGACGCATTAACTGTACTCGCTGGGTTTTCATCGTCTGTATCTCCAGAGTCAGTTTGGAGACAGTACTCTCTGTGGACTCTTTCAGTTTCAGAAGCTTGGACTGTTCATTTAGTTTCTTCTTCAGATCAGCTATTTGAGCCTCCAGCTCTTGGAGACATTTGCGACGGTGCTCGCTCAACTTGGCGTGGTTGACATCCTTCTTGGCCGTCTGAAGTTCCAGAAGCAATTGTTCCTTGTCCTTCTGCAGACTGCTGACTTCTGACTTGAGATTTCTGATGTTAGTCTCATATTGGCACTGAATGGGCTGTAGTTGGCCACCACTGAAAGTTATCTTCCTAGCTAGGGCCTCTTTCAGGGCAAGGGCTTTATTCAACTCAGTGAGTTCCTTAGCCATCTTTGCTTGGCGCAGAGCATGCTGTGCAGTGAAAGCATCACAAGACCTACTAGTCTCCGGACTGAGGACCACTTGAGCATCTACTTCCATTGCTGATTCAGTGGCTGCCGCCAGGAAAGCAAAGGTTTCATCTGATAGATGAATAATCACTTGTTGCAGACTACGAATTATCTCTACATCTTCTATTAGTTCCTGGTCTTCCAAAGTCTCCATTAGCTTTTGAAGATCCAATTTGCAGCCTGCATGATGCCTGAGCTCTTGCAGCTTGGTGTTAATGTTTTCATTTGCTTGTTCTGTTGTAAGGATCCTTTCCAACATCTGGGCTGTCTGACCAGCTGCCTCACTCAGAGCATGGGTTAATTTTTCATTCTCTTCTACCAGGGACTGATTCTTCTCCAGCAGAGATTGGAGAGTCTCAGATGGTTCTAGATTTGTAGATCCTGGCAGGCTACCTCCACGGGTCTGTAGCAACAAGACCTGAAGCTGTTTAACCTGGTGCTTCAGATGATTAAGTTCAGCTGTCTGGGGATCAGTATTAATAACAGGTTTGTTCTTGATTTTTCTGGCTCTGTCAGCATAACGTAAGGTATTTAATGTTTCCTCTAGACTGGAGTCAGCAGGACTCACACAGGCGATCATAAGTGTGTGGCTGTTGCCTCCCAGAGAATCTTGAAGCAGGCGAGTTAACCTGGAATCTCTGTAGGGCACAAAGCCACCCTTTTTGCCATCCCCAAGAGCACTGATTACATTTCCCAAGCACAGGAGTCCTTGGTTAATATGAATACCTTCTTTCAGGCGGTCGCCTTCGGCCTTGGTTTTCTTCTGTCTTTCTGATCCAGCAAGATCTACAAGACACAGCTTCGAGTGAAAGCTGCTGTCCTTGTCAGTTTTCTTCCTTTGCCTTATGGAAATTGTGAAGATGGCATGGGATCGGGAAGACTGTGAATTCATAGCTGTGGCCCCTACCGTCCTAGAGTTGTTTCCCTGCTCCAGACAGGAAACCATGTCAGAGGCGGCTGAAACCGTCCTCTCAATGAGTCCCACAATCTTTATTCCTTCCTTGGGATCCTCCCTTATATGTATTTGAGAAGCTTTCTCATAAGGTGAGCATAGAAGATCCAAAATTTCTTCATTGTAAATCTCCAAGTAAGACACGCTCAGTGTAAACTCAGAGTCCCTCTGTTCATCAATTTCTTTGAAAAGAAGTTGTATCACCCTAGGAATGACCCCGATGGACTGTTCATTGCCTTGATCTGCACTATACGCACCTCCCATAGAGTAGGTTTTTCCGGACCCAGTCTGTCCGTAAGCCAGGACAGTGGCATTGTAACCTTTAAAGACACCTTTAATGAGTGGTGCTACGGCCGTGTTGAAGACCTCCTCCTGTTCAGTGGAGGGGTCAAACACATAATCGTAGGTAAAGGATTTATCGGTACCAATCACCACCTGAGGCTTCCCAGGCACAAAGGACAGGCACATCCGACAGCCCTCGCCAATCTCTTTAGGGACCAGAGGGCGGCAACGCAATGCCACTCTCACAGGGATTCCCTTCACCTCTTCCTTCATGATCCTGGTCCACCGTCTGCTCAACCCAATCGCCCCCTTCCCTTGGTCTCTTGGCCCCTCCCAACTGGAGTTTTAACCGCTGTTTCCTGACCACCTTAGAGGCGCCAGCCAATCAGAGAGCAGGCAGCCGGTGGGCGGTGTTCAAGGCTGCTACAGATACTGTTTTGCATGCACTCCAGCACCTCACATTGATCTTTCCTTTCTTTCTTTCTTTCTTTCTTTCTTTCTTTCTTTCTTTCTTTCTTTCTTTCTTTCTTTCTTCCTTCCTTCCTTCCTTCCTTCCTTCCTTCCTTCCTTTCTTTCTTTCTTTCTTTCTTTTCCTTTTTCTTTCCTTATGGAATTATTTTAGTATCTGTGTTGAAATCTATAGCAGTGCTTGGATCTGTGTTCCTAACCTTTATGTTAATACCATGTTGTCTTGACAGTGTGGCATTGTGCTAAATTTTGAAGAAGTCTCCATTTACTTTTCCTCAAACACTTTGGTTTCCTTAGTTTTAAGATAACCTTGCCAGTGACTACATAATAGCCTGCTGATATTGTGTTCAATATGTAAATAAATTTCATTAACATTGTCTTTTTAATAATGTAGAGTTTCCAAGTGATGACCGTGAGATCTTTCCATTTATTTAGGTCTTCTTTGACTTCTGCCAACAATGTCATGCGGTCATCAAGAGTTACTTTCCATGTTTGTTCTTTGAAATCCACTCCCAACATTTCATTTTTTGTATACTTTTATTTTTCAATTTTACTTTAAAAAAATATTGTTCAACAGGATATCTATTAGTCACCTAAATTTAGAAAAATAGTTTTGCCAGATATACCATTTCTTGTTGGCCTAATTTTCTTTCAGAATTTGGAACATTCTAGAATCACTTGGACTCGTTACTCCAAGTCTAAGTATGTGGTGGCTTCAGAAACAGGGATTTGCCTTAAAAGTCTGAGAGACAGCCAGAGGCAACTGTAATAGCCTAAATTGTTTTGGTAGTTGCTTGGACTCCCCTGACCAAAAAACTCAAGAGGAAGTTTCTCGTGATTGGCTCTGAATTTATTGTTAGTCTATGACTTATGTGGGGAGCTTTAGCACCCAAAACAGAGTAACTTCATTTAACCTATTGCATGTTGTGTACACATACACTTCTGCATATTATATGTAATTCAGGCAAATGTTAAATAATACGATTCCCTATGGCTATTCCAAACACCCTCAGTGTTATACCTCTTCCTTCCTTCTCCTCTGCATTGCCTTCTCTCTACACTCTTCATTAAGGCACCTTTTCATTTTTTCTTTCCTTTTTAAATGTATTTCGTTCATGTATTTGCTCATTTTTTACAGACATGATCTCACTAGATAGCCCTGGCTGACCTGGAATTTACAGAGATCTGCCTTCATCTGCCCTCTGAGGGCTAGAATTGACAGCAAAACCCACCACACCCAGCTAAATAATTTTAATTTGTAGAAATCAATAACAAAACTGCAGCCAGGTTACAGAAAAAAACATATAAATAAAAATGAAAAGCAATCAAGAACCCAGGGAATACTTTCATCCAGTCTTGTTTAAGATTTTATGCTTTCTAGAATTTATTTTCTTTCTCTGAAAACTGGCTTTCTAAAGCTAATTTTGTAGTTTTGAATCTTTATATATTTTTCCTGGAGGCCAGCTAATTCCAGATTCTCAGGAGCCCATCATCAGTTTGCTCATTATTGGTCAGACACTCACTTGCGTGCCAATAAAATATGCAGGCAAAGGAACACTGGGAGAATGTTTTAAGACATGTGCATGCCAGCCTTTCTAGCTATGCAGTAACAGCATGCCCTACTGAATGAAGAAGGGTAGGGAGAGGAAAAGTGACACATAGGGAAGGTCAACATAAAGACAGAAGCTGTAGCTGTGAGAGATGACATGAACAATACCACTATCTCTACCCTTTGTTCGTCTTCTGAAAATTGACTATGTGTAAAGTGCATAGAGGAACTGAGGTCACATCCCCAGGAGCCATGTAAAGCTCCACTTTGTAGTGTGCACATGTAAGCCAGTGTTCCTATCAAGAGATGGAGGCAGAGCCATGAGAATCCCCAGAGAAGTCTCTGTCCTACAAAATACCAAAAAAGATACCCTGCTTCAAACAAGATAGAAGTCACAGATTGAAGCCCAAGGTTGTCCACATACAGCCATATATGTGCAAGCCTGCAAGCCTGAACTAATGGAGACTTTTTGTTGTTTTTTTAGGAGGGGGAGAGTTGAGGGCTAAAACTGTGTGATATTTTTATTTTAGGCTATAAAACAAAATTAAGCAAACAAACAAAAGGAAAAACTCAAAATAGATTCAAATGATGTAATATCATCCTTTCCAGGAAAGCAGAAGGTAGGCCCTACCACAAAGAAAAGATATTTAATTAATGGAGGTTAATTTTAAAAGTACATTTAAATACTATCAGATTAACTTCTTTAAAAAAAATCCTAGGGTTTGTTCATCTTGCTACGATAACTAATAACCGTGAGTTGACTAGCATAAAGGGAGCATTAGTAGCTGACTTCAACCAGCGAAAACAATTTTGGTTCTTTTTTTTTTTTTTAGATTTATTTATTTATTTATTTATTTATTCATTGGTATCAGTGCTGTGTCTGCCTACATGCCAGAAGGAGGATTCAGATCTCATTACAGATGGTCTTGAGCCACCATGTGGTTGCTAGGAATTGAACTCAGGATCTCTGGAAGAGCAGCCAGTGCTCCTAACCTCTGAGCCATCTCTCCAGACCCCCAATTTTGGTTCTTGAGGAAAGAAACAACTACAGCAAACAACGGATTCAACGGCTGATTTCCATACTTATATTCCAATAGGTACATGAGGAAACTTCCAGAAGAACCAAACTGCAGCATCAGTGACATGACTAAAGAGAGCTCTGCATCCAACAGGTCTGACAGAGCTGGAATTAGGATGCTAGGCAGAACAGATTGGCCTTTCCAATAGCAATGTCCTTTCCTTTAAAGACTTACTGATTCTACCAAGGAAACACAAAACATAGGCTGTGAGTAAATGATGGTTGCACTTGGGCTATTACAGGGTAGGCCATCCTCAAGGCCACAGACATCCTGCTTCTTCACCTTCTTCATAATCATCATCCTCATCCTCAATAGCCTCTCCAGTAAAGTAAAACACTGATCATGGGATTATCTGCTCCCGTAAAAAGTGACCAATTTCAAAGTCTGTAGTCAGTACGACTTCAGCATCATCTCCAGATCTCCATTCTCAGGAACTTCAGGAGGGGCAACTAAAGAAAGAATCACTGGAAACTGACTTAGTCATGGTACGACGAACTGTCTCACATCCCTTGTGTTTCTGCCTCTTTTTGATGGTTTTCCAAGTAACATTCATTCCTTTTTTCCAATCTATCTGCCACCCTGCACAACCCATAATTTCTGATCCATCAAAAGAAAAGGGACTAGCATCATCTGGTTCCAACCTCATCCTGTACGTCTTTGTTAACACTCCATTAGTGAAATATCCATTGGGTTCAAAGTGAAATTCTAAGATAAAACTCATAGACTAGCCAGCATCTGAGGACGTCCCTTTAATACCTTTCAAGTGCTTCAGAACATGTTCATCCTGTTTGTGAACCCTATCACTGAGCACATCAGCATTCTTAAAAACTGTCAACCAAAACCCAAGGATCCCTTTGGGTCTTCTTTTCCTTCATCCGTTTTCTCGTCTTCAGCCTTGGCCTTTTCTTTCAGTTCCTCCGAAATGTCTTCCTCCTCATCTTGTTTCCATTTGCTTTATTCTTCTGTAGGTTCATAAATAGCATTAATGATCTCAAACCGCTTATCAAATAAAGGCTGGTAGAGAGCAGCCTACTTCCTTTCAAGATCATGAACTTCCTCGTAGAACTTGGCTTCTATCTATGCACATTTAACTTGAAGGTTTTCACCCGTCTTTTGATTTCTTCAGGAAGGCTTTCCATGTATCCTGTTGGTGTTTCTACCAGACCATCCAGTCTTTCCTGAAGGGCTGGAAGGACCTGAGGAGTTTGCATCTTCTGAACAGTCAGCTGACGTGCTTTGACTTTTGTTTCTTCACCCATCTCTTCTTCTTATACTTCTTCAGTGTCATCCAAATCTTGATCAAGTTCAGACTGTTCTTTGTTGTCATGTCTGCCATCTTGCTAATAACCCCAAATATCATTCCAAGAGGCTCGGACACGGCAGCGACTCAGAGCAGCAGGCCGGAGGAGCAGGAGGCGGCACCGTGAGCAGATGAAGCTAAAAGAGCCTAATGGAGTTTTTTTTAATGTTTTGTTAATTATTTTCTTTGCAAAATGCTCATCTTAAAATTTAGACTCTTTAAATTGTACTTCCATTAGTGTAAAGTGAAATATTATTACTATAGGCACAATTTTGACAATTAATTCTTCTGTTGTGTATCCATAGCTTAGGCCATTTTCACTGGGGCAAGATGAAATCTGAAAGTAGGTTTAATTTGCATTTCCCTGATACCTAAGTACTTTGAACATTTTTAAGTGTTTTTCAGCTATTCGTGCTTCATCTTTTGAGAACTCAGTTTTTCAATTAATATGATAGACCAGTTACACTTAACACAATTGCTTATTTGGTTATATTGAGATCTGCCGTCTTGCAAATAGAACTATGTTTTACTTACCTGCTAGTTACCTTCGGGTTTACTATTTCCTCTTTTTCTGTATTCGTTTTATGTTAATTATTTTTGTGATTCCATTTTACTTCTACTATAGGGACATTATTTACGTCTTAATTTTTTTAGTGTTTAACTATACAGTTTAACTAATTGCCATCAACTCTTTGTTTGTTTGGTTTTCAAGACAGGGTTTCTCTTCAGCTTTGGAGCCTGTCCTGGAGCTCTGTAAATCAGGGCCTCCCTCTGCCTCCCAAGTGCTGGAATTAAAGATGTGTGCCACTGCGTGGCTCTCACAAATCATAAGAAGTTTCCATGTCATTATTTGGAAGCTGTTGGTAGGAAAAAAGCCCAAGTAGAGATAACACTGGCTTGTAGAATGTGTTTAGGTGCAATCCTTCAGCCTCTTTTACGGGGACTAGTTTGATTAGAAATGCTGTTAATTCTCCCTTACATGTTTGGTCAAATTCACCATTTGACCAACATTGCCACCCTCAGGTCCTATACCTTTTTTAAACAGGTATTTTAAAATAGTATTATACTGTTTCACAAAAAATTATTGTTTTCTTTTTCCTCACTTTAGTTGTAGGGGAGAAAACATGATCTAAATTTACTAGCATCAAGATACATTGCTGTGGTAGTAAAATCATTTCATGATTATTTTCCATTATTTTATCAGAAAAAAATGTTTGTAGGAATATGTATGAAATTTGACACATAGAATGTAGTCAAAATTATTGTAAAAGGAAAAACTGTCATTTTTGGTAGTGTTCACATAACTTCCAATTTCACCAATACAACATATGAAAAAGTTGTTTATTTTTTATTTTTAGACATCGAAGCTGTAGAAGGATGAATAATAAAGGTCACAATGCACGAAGGGTTAAATATTTGTAATACTGAAGGGACCATATTGAATCTTGTTTGAGATAAATATCAGTGTATAAACTAGAATGGAATTTACATAGTCTTTGAATAAATTTTGATGACTATCAAATAATGCCAAATCCCAGATGGCCAGGACCACAGTCTGATGGAGCAGTCTGTTGTACATATATATTCATATTATATAATATATTGGCAGGTTTTTTTGTTTTTGTTTTTGTTTTGTTTTTTGTATTTCAAGACAGAATTTCTCTTTGTAACAACTCTGACTGTCTTGGAACTCTCTTAGTAAACCAGGATGACCTCAAACTCATAGAGATCTTCCTGACTCAGCCTCCCAAGGGCAGGGATTAAAGGCATGTGCCACCATGCCCAGCTTTATATATGAGTAATTTTTAGTAGATGTCTTCACAGAGGATTAAAAATATAAAAATTATATTTACCTACATCATCTGTGGGGGTCTTCTGAACAGCGGCTGTATAAAGTTACTTTTTACCTCTTGATCTGAATCTTAACTACAGTCTTTTCTTAAAATGACATGTCTGTTCTCAAGTACATTTCTAGTAGGCAATTTCTTCATTTGGTTTGTTTGCTTTTTGTTTTGGTGGGGATGTTGTTGTCAGGTTTTTTGTTTTGTTTTGTTTCAGTGATAAGGGTTGAACCTAATCTATGAGAAGTAAGCACTGTTAGCAAGAGCCTTACCACTGAGATACATCACTGGCATATTATAGTGTTTTTCCATGAGGACCAATAGCAAAACATCTTGTTCAGTTTTGCCAGGACGGCTGAAACTTTCCCTGCTTTCATTTCTCAAGACAAGGTCTTACTGCGCAGCTGTCTGGCATGAACTTCTACCCTCACCTCAGACTCCCAAGTGTCAGGTGCCAGAATAATTGATTCCTATAAATAAAAGATAGCTTTTGGGGGGAGCTGGAGATATGGTTCAGTGGTTAAGAGCACTGGCTGATCTTTCAGAGGACCCAGGTTCAATTCCCATCACCCGCATGGCAGCTCACAGCTGTTTGTAACTCTAGCACCAGAGGATCTGGCCCCCTCACATGGACATACATGTAGGCAACACACTAACATACATAAAAATAAATCTTTTTTAAAATTTACTGTTTGGCTCATGGATACTGGGTGTTAGAAATTCTTAGGCTTCTCTTTTTCAGTCAACAAACATGAAATTAATAATTTAATATTTTTCTGAGACATAGTCTCATTATGTAGCTCTCACCGACCTGGATTGGGCCCTGTAGAGCCATCTTACAGAAATCCACCTGACTCTGCACTAAATGGTAGGACTAAAGGTATGTGTCACCGTATCTGGCCATAGTTTGTTAATCAACCAGTAGCACCGTAGTGTAAGTTTTTAAAAAGTTCTTTAAGTTCTATTTCTAGTATTTCCTTTCCTTCTCCTATTACTTGTATTACTACCAGTCTTATATAATGCTATGTAGCTGCAGAAGAAAAATAAATAAAATTTAATTTTTATTAATTGCTTACAAAAAAGCAATGAACTATAAACAGCCTCTATTATACATACACAAATTAAAATCTGTCTCTATATATAGTACCAAGCAACTGAGTTTTAACAAGTAATCCACCAAAATTACAAAATGCAATGAAAATTGAGAGTGATCCTAGAGGAATGTGAGTTATAAGCATATCCTAAGAGACCTGTGTGACAGTTTGAATAAAAATGACCCCCTTAGAACTGTTGGGAGAGGCACTCTTAGGAGGTATGACCTTGTTGGAGTAGGTGTGGCCTTGCTGAAGTAAGTGTGCCACTAGGGGTGGGCTTTGAGGTTTTAGATGTTCAAGCCTGGTTCAGAGTCTCACTCTCCCTGCTGCTTGCCAATCTGGATGTAGAACTCTCAGCTCCTCCCAAACACCATGTCTGCCTGCACAACACCATGGTGATAATGGAGTAAGCTTTAGAACTGTAAGCCAGCCCAAATTAAATGTTTTCCTTTATAAGAGTTGCTGTGATACTAATCCAGCTATACAGAAAGTTCTGGAATAAAAACTCCAACCCAAGAAAGTTAACTACTTTCACAAAGACATAGGCAATAGATAATCTCACTTTATCACACCCAAAGGATAAAGCAGAGCAAACATATTCACAATACCACCGCCAACAACAAATCTAAAACAAAAAAGAATTAACAATCAATGGTCCTTACTTTCCCTCAACATTAATGGTCTTAACTCACCTATAAAAAGACACAGGCTAACAGAATGGATACGAAGACAGAATCCACCCTTCTGTTGCATACAAGAAACACATCTAAGCTTCAAAGACAGACATTACCTCAGGGTAAAGGGTTGGGAAAAGATCTTCCAATCAAATGGACTCAAGAAGCAAGCAGGTGTAGCTATCCTAATATCTAACAAGTTAGACTTCAAACCAAAATCAATCAAAAGAGATGAAGACAGTCATTTCGTATTCATTATAGGAGAAATTTATAAGCACAATGTCTCAATTCTGGACATCTATGCCCCAAATACAAAGGCACCCACATTCATAAAAGAAACACTAATAAAACTCAAAGCTCACATAAAAACCTCACACACTCATAGTGGGAGACTTCAACACCCCCACTCTCACCACTAGGCAGGACCACCAGACAGAAACTTAACAAAGAAACAAAAGAACTAACAGAAGTTATGTCCCAATTGGGTTTAACAGACATCTATAGAACATTCAATCCAAACACAAAACACCTTCTACTCAGCTCCACATGGAACCTTCTCTAAAATCGACCACATACTAGGCAACATAACAAACCTCAACAGATAAACAAAAAAAAGGAATAGTCCCCTGTATCTTATCAGACCACCATGCTTTAAAGTGGGAATTCAACAACAACACAAATTGCAGAAACCCTACAAACTCATGGAAACTGAACAATGCACAAATGCACCATACCTGGGTCAAAGAAGAAATAAAGAAAGAAATTAAAGACTTCCTAGAATTCAACAAGAATGAGGACACAACATACCCGAACTTATGGGACACATTGAAAGCAGTGCTACAAGGGAAGTTCATTGCACTAAGTGTTGTTCTTTTGCTGCAGCTATTGCCTAAGAAACACAAACACGAGACTTTATTGAGAGAGAGGAGAGAAAAGGGGGTAGCTGGTGGCCAACCGAAAGCAGGAGAGAGGTGGGGGTCAAAGAAAGAGAGAAGGAGCCCCAGAGAGAGAGAGAGGTGCTCTTGGCACACTTGCTTTAAAAGGGGGACTTGCACATGTGTAACTGGGTCCCCTGCGCAGCCAGGTAAAAGCTTGAACAGCCAGATAAAGCCTGACTTAGTGATGACATGGCCATGAGTGTCCCGCCCATCGTCAAGGGCGGGGTCAGGAGACTGCAGGTTCCCAACATTCCCACCTCTTAATGTTATTAAAAGGGTAGGGGGTGGGCGTGGCAGGTTAGAATATAAGGACGTTGAGTTCTCAAAAGACTGCTTCCTTCTGACTTGGGGCGTTGATCATCTTTTGGAGAAAGCTGGGGTGCTGCCACGTCCTGGTAGCTGGTTGTTTCATCGCAGTCCTGACTGTATGGAACTCTGGCGTCTCTCTGCGACTTGGCAAGATGTTAGCAGAGCAGAGGACAAGGTTAATTTCAGAAAACAAATGACGATGGCCATGAGCGCCCTGCCCATCGTCAGGGGCGGGGTCAGGACACTGCAGGTTCCCAACACTAAGTGCCCACCCATATGAAGAAAACAGAGAATAATGACATTAGAGAATTAACAGCACAACTGGAAGCCTTAGAACAAAAAGACGCAAACTCACCCTGGAGGAGTAGATGCCAGGAAATAATCAATTTGAGGCCTAAAATCAATAAAGTAGAAACCAAGAAAACAATACAAAAAATCAATGCAACAAAAAGTTGGTTTTTTGAGAAAATAAACAAGATAGACAAACCTTTACCAAACTCACTAAAAAGCAGAGAGAGAACATGCAAATTAACAAAATTAGAAACAAAAAGTGGGACATAACAATGCACACTAAGGAAATCAAGACAATTTTCATGTCATACTTTGAAAACCTGTAGTACACAAAATTTGAAAATTCAAATTTCTGGTAAGCTATCACTTACCAAAATTAAATCAAGTAAAGATAAGCAACTTAAATAGACCTATAACCCCTAATGAAGTAGAGGCAGTCATCAAAAGCACCCAGGACCAGATGGCTTCAGTGCAGAATTCTACCAGAAATTCAAGGAAGAGCTAAAATCAGTACTCCTCAAATTGTTCCACACAATAGAAGCAGAAGGTTCATTACCAAACTCTTTCTATAAGTTTGGTACCCAAGACACACAAAGACACAACTAAGAAAGAGAACTACAGACCAATATCCCTGATGAACATTGATGCAAAAATACTCAATAAAATACCAGAAAACAGAATCCAAGAATATATCAGAGAAATCCTCCACCATGACCAAGTAGGCTTCATCCCTGGATTGCAGGGGTGGTTCAACATATGAAAAATCTATCAATGTGGTCCACCATATAAACAAACTGAAAAAGAAAAACCACATGATCATCTCATTAGATGCTGAAAAAGCCTTTGAAAAAATTCAACACCCTTTCATGATAAAGTTCTTGGAGAGCTCAGGGATAACAGGAACATACCTAAACATAATAAAAGCAATATACAGTAAACCAACAGCCAACATCAAACTGAATGGAGAGAAGCTTAAGACGATTCCTCTAAAATCAGGAACAAGACAAGACTGTCCACTCTCTCCATATCTCTTCAATATTGTACTTGAAGTTCTAGCTAAAGCAATAAGACAACAAAAGGAGATCAAGGGGATACAAATTGGAAAAGAAGAAAGCAAACTGTCACTATTCCCAGATGATATGATAATTTATATAAGCAACCCAAAAAATTCTACCAGGGAACTCCTACAGCTGATAAACACCTTCAACAAACTAGCAGGATACAAGATATAAACTGAAAAAACTCAGTAGCCCTACTATATACAGACAACAAAGGGGCAGAGAAATCAGAGAAACATCATCTTTTACAATAGCCACAAACAACATAAAGTATCTTGGGGTAATGCTTACCAAAAAAAGTGAAAGACCTATATAGCAAGAACTTTGTGTATTTAAAGAAAGAAATTAAAGAAGATACCAGAAAATGGAAAGATCCCCCCATGCTCTTGGATAGGTAGGATAAACATAGTAAAAATGGCAATCTTGCCATTGAATCTACAGATTCAATGCAATCCCCATTAAAATTCCAGCACAGTTCTTCAATGACCTTGAAAGGATAATAGTCAACTTTATATGGAAAAACAAAAGACCCAGGATAGCCAAAACAACCCTGTACAATAAAGGAACTTCAGGAGGCATCACCATCCCTGACTTCAAGCTCTACTATAAAGCTATAATCCTGCAAATAGGTTGGTATTGGCACTAAAATAGACAAGTAGACCAATGGAATCAAATCAAAAATCCTGATATTAACCTACACACCTACAAACACCTGATTTTTGACAAAATGGCTAAAAGCATACAATGGAAGGAGGAAAGCATCTTCAACAAATGGTGCTGGCACAACTGGATGATGGTGTGGTAGAAGACTACAGATAGACCCATGTCTATCACCATGCACAACACTCAAGTCAAAATAGATCAAAAACTTCAACATAAATCCAGCCACACTGAACCTCTTAGAAGAGAAAGTGGGAGGTACCCTTGAACAAATTGGTACAGGAGACCGCTTCCTGAACATAACTCCAGTAGCACAGACACTGAGATTGACAATTAATAATAGGGACCTTTTCAAACTTAGAAGCTTCTGTAAGGCAAAGGACATAGTTGACCAGACCAAATGGCAGCCTACAGACTGGCAAAAGATCTTCACCAACCCTATATCTGACAGAGGGCTGACCTCCAAAATACACAAAGTACTCAAGAAACTAGTCACCAAAACACCAAATAACTATTAAAAAATGGGATACAGAACTGAAGAGAGAATTCTCAATAGAGGAAATCAAAAAGGCTGAAAGACACTTAAGAAAGTGCTCAACAACCTTAGCTATCAGTGAAATGCAAATCAAAACAACTCTGAGATACCATCTTACTCCTGCCAGAATGGCTAAAATTAGAAACACCAATGACAACTGATGCTGGAGAGGATGTAGAGAAAGGAGAACACATCTCCACTGCTGGTGGGAGTGCAAACGCGTACAGCCATTTTGGATATCAGTATGGCGGTTCCTTAGGAAAATGGGAATTAGTTTACCACAGGACCCAGCAATTCCATTCTTAGGTATATACCCAAATGACCCACATCCGTGCAACAAAGACATGTGCTCAACTATGTTCATAGCAGCATTATTTGTAATAGCAAAGACCTGGAAGCAACGTAGATGCCCCTCAACTGAAGAATGGATAAAGAAGATGTGGCACATCTACACAATGGAATACTACTCTGTAGTAAAAAAATAATGAAATCTTGAAATTCGCAGGCAAGTGGATGGAACCATCCTGAATGAGGTAACCCAGTCACAAAAAAGAGCAACAGGGTATGTCCTCGCTCATATATGGATTTTAGACCTAGAGCAAAGGATCACCAGCCTATAATTCACACTACCAGAGGAACTAGGATACAAGGTGTATTCTAAGAGATTCATATATGGTTCCTCACAGAAGAGGGAAGGAACAAGTCCCCCAGACCCGACCCTCGGGAAAGACGGCAACCACACGAGGATTCTTCTCAGATCACACTTTATTGGAGCCTCTTGGTTGAAGGGAGAGCTGAAGGTGAGGGGCCCCGGGCAGGAAGGGACAGCTGCTTATATATCCTACTAGGCAACGGGTCATGGTCTCATAGGCTCAAAAGACCTCACCTCAGTGTTGGAGCCACGGGATTGGCTAGGGAACGAGCAGGCGCGCTGGAGTGCAGCCGCCAAGCTGGCGTATGCCCGAATAAGGTAAACAAGAAAGAGGAAGTTCGCCATCTTGTAATGGCGTCCTGTGGGCAGCCGCCTACAATATATGGTCCCTCACAGAAGAGGGAAGGAACAAGTCCCCCAGAGCACATGGGGAGTGGGGGGGACAGTGAATGGAGAGAGAAGTAGGAGAAAGAGAAGGGGAGGAGAGGAAAGCATGTGCAACTAGGAAAATTGAGTCAGGGTAGGGTAGGAATAGAAGACAGGAGAGAGAGAGAGAGAGAGAGAGAGAGAGAGAGAGAGAGAGAGAGAGAGAGAGAGAGAGAGGGAGGGAGGGAGGGAGGGAGGGAGGGAGGGAGGGAGGGAGGGAGAGAGAGAGAGAGAGAGAGAGAGAGAGAGAGAGAGAGAGAGAGAGAGACCATAAAAGAGGGATCCATTATAGGTTTGAAGAGAAATGTTCAGAGACCTACAAGACTGACCCCAACTAACAATTTGAGCAGTTGTGGAAAATCTACCATAAATGCCCTTCCCTGATAATGAGATTGATTACTAACTTATCCACCATCATAGAGCCCTCATATAGTAGCTGATGGAAACAGAATCAGACACCCACAAGTAAACACTAGCCAAACTGAAATCCAGATGCAGAGAGGGAGAACAAGACCAGGCTACAGAAACACATAGAGACAGCTGACCTGAACAAGGAGGAGCTAATGGGCCCCCAGACTGATAGCTGGGAATCCAGCATGGGACCAACTCAGATCCCCTGAACATGGGTCTCAGTTAGAAGGCCTGGGCAGTCTAAGGGACCTCAGACAGTGGAACCAGGATGTATCCCTGGTGCACAAAAGGACTTTGGGAGCACATTCCCCATGGAGGGATACTCCCTTAACCTAGAGGCAGGAGGGAGGGCCTAGTCCCTACTCAAATGACTTGACAGATTGTGTTGACCCCTCCTGGAAGGCATCACACTCCCTGTGGAGTGGGGGGGGGGGCAATGGGATGAGAGGGTGGTTGGGGGACATGGGAGGGTTGGAGAAAAGGAGGGAGGGAGGGAGGGAGGGAGGGAGGGAGAGGGAACTGGGATTAATATGTAAAATAAGAAACTACATAAATAGAAAAGAGTTGCTGTGATCATGGTGTCCCTTCACAACAATAGAAACCCCAAGACAACCTTTTAATACAGTATTGTTTGTGGTAAGAGAAAAACTGGTTACAACTTAACTATCTTTAAATAAGATGCATTCTGTTAAAATGAGAAAATGGATACATTTTCATAGAGAATTGAACTCACAGAAATTGAGTAAAAAAGAAAAAATCAAGTTGCAAAATACAGTAGGACAGGGTCTGGGAGTCTCCACTTCTGTAGCAATCAAGTAGAGCAGTATCATCTCCTGGAAGTCTGAGATGGGAGGTGTGGGGTGATATCTTATTTATGATTTATTAAAGCTTGTCTGAGGGTACAGAAAGCAAAGCTAGCCACGAGCCAGGCAATGATGATACATACCTTTAATCTCAGCAGCCATACTAGCCATAGAGGCAGGTGGTGGTGGCACACACCTTTAATCCCAGGACTCAAGAGACAAGCAGATGGATCTCTGTTAGTTCAAGGCCACACTGGGATGCATGAAATTGATCCAGTCCTAAAGAGACACAGCTCACACAAAGGTGATCTTGGCACTTGGGGTCACGTGTCTTTAATCCAGCACTAGGGAGGTACAAAAGGAAAAGGCAAAGGGGCCTCATGTGGACATCTATTCTCCAGCCACTGAGGAAAGGCAACAGTCTAGGATTGCAGTCTCGGGATGTGTGGAGCTGGCTGGTTCACCCTTTCAGCCTTAGGTAGAAGTAGGAGCTTGGCTGCTTTGCTTATCTGACCATCAGCTTGAACCTAATATTTGTCTCTGGGTTTTGGTTATTTGTGTTACAGGAGGGCAGCATAAGGCAGTAGGAGTCAAGGGGAAGAGTGAGGGTACGGTGTTCAGTCTTAATTCATTATTGAACTCAAAACACTTAAAAATCCTATCTGTGCTGCTTCATGTCTAATAGACTGCAATAGACCCCAAGCCATGCAATGTTCTTACGTTACCACATCCAGAAAGCTCAGCCACTTCATTTTTTCTTCTCAGATTATATCAATGAAGTACCATTACCTCTTCCTCACATATGCTAATTGCTGTTGCAACATCCGGAGTGCTGGGAGATGCATTTATATTCCAACTGTGTAACATCCATGCACTGAGAGCATCCCAAGGATATATTAGAGGAAATTCTGCAAACCCATCAAATATAAGTATCAACTCATAAATGAAAATCTGGATAGTGAACAAACTAATTATTTATACTTCCTAGTTCTATTCAACATGTCCATACAATATATTTACTTTTTAAAAATGCACAGCAGGTACAAAGCTATAGAATTAGTAAACTGTTATAATTCAAGTTGGTCAATAGTTCCACATTCCATTTTCTTATTTTTAATACACAGAAAAGTGTCTTAGCACTTATATTGGTTTTGGTTTTTTATTGTTTTGGAAAATATGAAATCCTAACCAATTCTGTGCAGCATGGATTTTCTATATTATTCAGCTTTTATGATCTATCATCACCCATTTTGTAAAGCCAGGTTCTGGATTGAATAGGGATACAACAATGAAACCATTACACCATGGGAGCCAGGCAAGGAGAGGTTCATCAGTGGAAAATAAAAGCAAAGTCATCTGAGTTTTGTGACGGTTCAAATGAGACATGAATACTTGATCCCCAGATAAGGGCTCTGCCTGGCATCTTTCGGAGGTGTAGTACTTCTGGGAGTGTGTCACCAGAAGCAGGCTTTGAGAGTTTAAAGGCTCACAGCCTTTTGAGTCCTCTCTCTCTGCTTCCCGTTTGTGGCTCAAGATGTGAGCTCCCAGCTTGCTACTCCAGCTGCAGGCCTGCTGTTTCCCTGCCACGGTGGACTCTTCTGTGACCATAAGCCAAACAGCAATAGAAAATAACTACTTCAGGTTTCTTGAAGAAGCAAAAACCAGACTGTGGGGCCCAATTGGAGAGGAGTGTGACTCCATCGTGGGGTGTTGGAAGAACACAGTGACTGTGTGGGTGCTGGTTTCACACATACAGCACACAGACATGCAGCTTTCGGCGAACCTTTCACAAGGACCCACAAAGTGATAAGTACACCCAGGAGTCAGACCTCGCACACACGCAGGGTTGTGACAGAGGACAGTGCTATGGGCTCATTTAGTCTAGGAACAGAGTGGACTACTGGGAAATGGCCAGCCTCTTGGGGACTGTGAAGTTTAAGATCAGGGCCTTTCCCTGTTTTATAATCACCTCTTCCTAAGCACAGCAAGATTATTATGAATGAGAAGAGTGGGGCCCAGTGGGGCCGGAGTGATGGCTTAGTGGCTTAGAGCACTTGTTGCTGTCCAGAAGACCAATGTTTGGTTCCCAGCACCTAAGAGGCAGCCTATTCCAGTTCCAAAAGATCCAGTGGCCTCTTCTGTTCCCTGTGGCACCAAGTGCATGCATGCATGCTGTGAAAACATTCATGCACATAAATAAACAATGGATTTTAAAAGTAAAATAATAGCAATAAGTTAAAGACAAATATCCCAAAGAAAAGGTACTCACTCCCAAGAGTGAGCACTAAGTTGTCTTTAGTGAGAGTCTTGGTTTCTTGGTGATGTGATCAGCTGAATTGTTGCCATGTGGCAAAGCACACATTGGACGTGGTCCCTGAAAGGGCTTGAGAAATATATTGCCCAAGATTAAACCAACACTGACAACAAGGCAAAAAGAAAACAAAACAAAAGAGCATTCAAACAAGAATTGGATCAAACCCTTATTAATATCCAACAGCAGAGCATAGAGATGGAGAGCTTGAAGTCGCTGCCAGAGTGAAGACTCCCTAGCGAAGGAAGGAACGGAAAAGACCTCAAAAGGCCTGAGTACCTGGGCAGAGTGTGAGGGCGATAGACCTCCAGCCCTAGTTATTCTGCTTTGTTATTTATTGTTATTAAGGCAGGGTCTCACTACATAGCCCTGGCTGGCCTGGAACTCTCTATGTAGACCATTCTGGTCTTGAACTGACGGAGATTCCCTCTGTCACTGCCTCCCCAGTGCTAGAATTAAGGGCATTGGCCACAACGCCCAGCGTCAATTCTTCTCTGTCCTAAAATTTGAACTGACAATGGAGGTTCAGTGGCTTCACTGGACCACAAGCTCTGCTCTTTCCTTGCCCTCACTCAGAAACAAACAACAAACAAAGGTACCTCCAATTTCAGACATATGTTTAACCTTGAGGGGGTGGTATTTCAAGACAGGGTTTCTCTGTATAGTCCAGGCAGTCTTGGAACTCTCCAAGCAGGCTTGAACTCAGAGATCCACCTGCCTCTGCCTCTGGAATGCTGGGTCTAAAGGTGTGCGCCACCATACTCAACTTAGGTGTATTTTTTTAAAGTGAGTATCAGACATTTTCACCTGTAGGTTTGATACAGAAATAACTCCTTCTGAGTGGTGTGTGTGTGTGTGTGTGTGTGTGTGTGTGTGTGTGTGTGTGTGTGTGTGTGTTATTCACTGTAAGATAAGAATGTCATTTTGAGTTTTTCAAAGGGTTGACTCACCTGAAAAGGAAAATCCTCAACTTGTTGGATCAGGAGTAAAATTCATCCCCACCTCCTGGTCCAGAGAGTCATTTGGTGGGCAAAGCATCCTTTGAAATATGTATAAACTTGGAATCTCAATAAGTGCACATTCACGGTAACTGATCAAATGAAATAGTGAGGTTGCTAGGGTCACGTGCTTTTTTTAAAGACTATGGAACTTTTAAAAGGTGAAATGCTTTATATTTTAATATTTATTTTAATATATGAGGCCTTGGGGATGAAATCATAGGAAAGGTTTTGGTTTAATAAATGATGTGTGTTTATGCATCAAGTGGACAAAGGATCAATTAGGCCAGTTGGTTTTGTAACCTTGGCACAAACCTAGACATATCTAGAAAGAGGAACTGTTTGTAGAGAAAATGCCTCCATAAGATTGGCCTTAGAGCACACCTGTAATACCAGCACTGGGAAGGCAGAAGCAGGTGGATCTCTGTGAGTTCAAGGCCAGCCTGTTCTATAGAACTAGTTCCAGGACCAGCTCCAAAGTTCAAAAGAGAAATCCTGCCTCAAAAAACAAAAACAGAACAAGATTGGCCGCAGACAAGTCTCTGGGTTGTCTTGATTAATGAGTGATGTGGAGGGCGAGTTTACTGCAGATGGTGCCATCCCTGTGCTGAGTGGTATGAGAAAGCAAACTGAACAAGTCATGGAAAGCAAGCCAGTAAGCAGTGTTCCTCGTGGCTTCTGCGTCAGCTCCTGCCTCCAGGGGCCTGTCTTGAGCTCCTGCCCTGACTTCCCTGGGTGATGGAGTGAGACCTGGAAGTGTGAGCTTAAATCAACCCTTTCCTCACCTGGTTGCTTTGGACCATGGTATTACATGACCTCAATAGAAACCCTTACTAAGACATAAACGAACTTTCCAATCCTGAAGAACTGAAAGTATGGGGATTCATCCAGTCCTCCGCAAAGTTACAGAGGCCGCCAAACAATCGCTCTGGAAGAGACTGACCAGCTCAGCTGCCTGGCAGACATTCTCTGACCCATCCATTCTTTCCTTGAGATTATTTATTTTTACATTATATATATATAAGTGTTTGTGGTGATATATTATTTATATTTTATTAAAGCTTGCCTGAGGATTCAGAAAACAAAGTCAGCCACAAGCCATAGAAGCCAGGCATACAACTTTAATGCCAGCAGTCAAAAGCTAGGAGGTAGTGGTAGACACCTTTAATCCTAGGACTCAGGATTAAGAGATAGATGATCTCTGTGAGTCCAAGGCCACCCAGATCTATACAAGATTGATCCAGTCCTAAAGAGAAACAGCTCACACAAAGATCTCAGCTCCTGGGACCACACACCTTTAATCCCAGCATTAGGGAGGTGAATATGACAGGAGCAAGGACTCACTCTGGCAATATTGAGAATAGGAACGGCCCAGCCCTGTTAGAGATGACAGCTCTCTGGAAGTTTGGCTGCTTTGCTTCCCTGATCTTCAGCTTAAACCCCACTATCTGTCTCTAGGTCTTTTATTTATTTGTGTTACAGGTGTCTTGCCTGT
The DNA here is from genome assembly GCA_030556225.1 of Cricetiscus sungorus. Taxonomy (NCBI): domain Eukaryota; kingdom Metazoa; phylum Chordata; class Mammalia; order Rodentia; family Cricetidae; genus Cricetiscus; species Cricetiscus sungorus. Next base: position 11,210,217 of record JANBXA010000588.1, read on the forward strand.
ATGCATTTATGTATACTCTGCAGTTTGGAAAGAACGACGCCCAAATTCCCAAATATTGTTTATAAATGTTTGTTTTCATTTAAGTGGGCTTGGTTATAAATGGTTAATGACCACAACCAATCTTTTTAAAGGTAAAAAGGGAATATGGTATAGATATGAATACTTTGTTTTGGAATGGATTTTTATTTATGATACAATTTAAAGTCAATTTTGTGATATGTATATTTCTCCTCTTGTTTAGGTATTGTGTTTATATAGATCATTTAAAAATGTAATGTATAATTTAACACAGATTATAGATAATTACCTATGATAGTAAAAAATCTTTCTTGGTAAAATGTCAGTTTGTGTCTTTCAATGGTTGGATGATCTGGTTTTCATGAATGGAATGCATGGCATTCTTCACATATTCTAGAAAATCTTTTATCAAATATATTATTTTGCAAACATAATGCCCCAGTATGTAGTATATCCTCTTATACTGGTAATGGGATATTTCATGGAGGAAATTTTAATTCTTATAATGTACAGCTCATTAATTCTTCTTTTGTTTATCTGTACTGTTAGTGTACTGTTAGTTCAAACGTGCTAGAAATAAATGCATTTGATATTATCCCTCTCCTAGTTTACCTTGAAAGTCTAAATACTTATCACTAGATCAAACTATTTTACTTATGCTATTGTTCTCACTGTAGATTTTTAGAGGAACTGGTGCTAGGCTGGAGAGATAGCTCAGAGGTTAAGAGCACTGGCTATTTTTACAGAGGACCCAAGTTTAATTTCTAGTGCCCATGTGGCAGCTCACAGCTGTTTGTTACTACAGTTGCAGGAGATTTGAAGCATTCTTCTGACCTCTAAAGGCACTGCATGCAGGTGGAGCACAGACATATATGTAAGCAAAACACCCATGCACATAAAATAAACAAATTTTTAAAAGGAGCTAGTGCTGAGGTGGGCATTTCCTAGCATTCACATTTTCCTGAGTTTAATCTCTACTGCCTCAAGGGATAGGGGGGAGGCTATATCATTCTCTTTGCTTCTGGAATCATCTATCTTTCTAACTGTCTGTCTGTCTGTTATTTTCCTTTCATCTATCTATCCATCCATCTATCATCTCTGTTTGTCTATCTCTATTTTTTTTTTTTGAGATAGTATCTTACTATGCAGACCCAGCTGACCTGGAACTTGCTATGTCAACTAGTATGGCCTTGAACTGATTTAGATCTTCATGCTTCAGTTTCCCAAGCATGGGATCAGAACCATGCAGCATATCTGGGATTTCTGAGAGCCAAGAGGAAGACTTTTTCTTTTTAAAAAATAATTATTTTAATTTTGTATGTGTGTGGCTATATACAATGTGCATCCCTGTGCAGGCCAGAAGAGGGCATCAGATGCCCTGGAAATTGAACCAGGATCCTTTAGAATAGAAGTCAGTGCTCTTTACAATTGAACCATCTCTCCAGCTGCACCCCATGCCACCTCCCTCTGCCCCATTTTATCTTGTACATTTCTTCTCACCATTATATCTTATACATACTCACAGCTGAGGAAACTAAAACTGCCATTTGGACAGTACCAAATCCCCACCAATAACTAAGGACAAAAGGGTAAGATAGTTCACAGATGCACCTGAAATCCTGTGTCACATCTGCCTCACCATGATTAATGGAGGAAAGCACTGGGGAGGAGGAGGGTCATCCTGTAATAGACACTGTGGATATAAAAGCTGGCTTCTGGCCTTGGCGTATGACATCACAAAGCTACGCTTTTCCTTTCTCTTGCTGCCTAGCTCTTCTCTGGGTTCTCAGCTTCTGCCCTAGCACTCTGCTCAGCTCTGGACCTAAGATCAGACTTTGACAGATTCTTGAACCATGACCTCTCTCTTCTCATGCTAATCTTACAAGTGTCTGCTCTCAGTTTATTTAGCTCTGCATGGAGGCTGAGAAATGGCATTGACCTTGAACTAGTGTTCCAAGAAAACAGTGTCCCCATTTAAACAGTTAAAAAGTAAGATCCTATACTCACTCTTTTAAAATTTGTATTGATTATTTTAAAAAGGGAAAGGGTTGTCTAGGAGCTGTAGAAATGGCTTGGCAGTTGGTTAAGAGCACTCGCTGCTCTTGTGGAAGGCTGGAGTTCAGTTCACAACACTAACTGAGATGCTTACATCTGCCTATAACTCCAGCTCCAAAGGATCAGACAACCTCTTCTGGTCCCTGCAGGCAAACACGCACAAACACATATACATAACCACACATACACATACACATACAAAACATGCATACACACACACACACACACACACGTACACATAAAAAATAAAACAAACCTCTAATAAATGAAGTGTCTGACACATAACCCAGGTTGGCCTTGAATTTCAGTCCTGCTACCTGAGCCTCCCAAATGCTGGAATTACAGGTGACCATTTTGTCCAATGCTCAATCTATATCACCAGTTCTTCCTATTTTCCTTTGATCCAACTTCAAGTACAAATAACATAAGTAAATGCTAAATTCCACTGCCTGGTGTTGTGATGCATTGTCACCTACTCAGTGCTGGCCCAGCGCTCAGGAAGTCAAAGCAAGACGTTTACAATGATTCCAAAGACAGTCTGAGCTACATGAAACCCTGTCTTAGACTGGTCCCCCTTCCTGGGAAGAAAGGAAGGAATGAAGAAAGGAAGGAAGGAAGAAAGAAAGGAAGGAAGGAAATTGAATCCAGTGAAATTCAAATTTAGAATCACTCATACAAAAACAAATGTAACACAGCTGTTTAGTACAATATCTGTATTTGTTGTGTACAGTCTGTGTATTTGTACAATGACTGCAAAGTTGGTATGATGAGACCTGGTCTCTACCAAATCAAATCTAGGAACCAGAATCTAGCCTGTGCTCAAAAGTCCATTTCATAGGCAGGCCAGGTTGTGCAGGTCTGTGACTCAAGGCTTAGGCACAAGGATGACAAATTCAAGGTCAACCTAGCATATACAATGAGTCTCTAGCCAATCTGGGTGATCTTTTCTTAAAACAATTCAAAGACTTGGAACATGCCTGAGAAAAATGTCTCAGCAAGTAAAGGTGCTCACTATGTGAACCAGACATAATTCAGTCCCTGGAACTCAGGATGGAAGAAGAGAGCCATCCTCTAAACTCCACATACATGCATCACATATGCCACATTCATGCATATACATCATACATTCAATATGGTAAACAAACAAACAAAAGCCTGGGATGTAGTTTAGTGGTAGACTGCTTACCTCACATGTGAAAAGCTCTCAGTTCAATCCCCATTACTAACAAAGGAAGAAAGACCATTGCATAAAAGCACTGCATATATTACAAACGGTTTTTCCCCCATGTGTGCATGTATGTGGTGTGTGTGCGTGTGAGAGAGAGAGAGAGAGAGAGTGTGTGTGTGTGTGTGTGTGTGTACATGTAAGTGCATAGCATATCTGTGGATGCCAGAAGTCAACATTGGGTATCTCCTTCAACCACTCTCTAAAGGTTGATTTTTTATTTTGTATGTGTGTAAGTGTGTATATAAGTGTGTGTACACATGTGTGCAGGTGCCCATGAAAGTCAGAAGAGGATACCAAATCCCCTGGAGCTGGAGTTACAGGCATTTGTGAGTTGCCCAATATGGGTGCTATGATCGAAACTCAGGTCATCATGATAGAAGTAAGAGCTCTTGCTGAGCCAGCTTTCCTGTCCCTTCACCTTAGTTCTGAGATCTGTCACTGAGCCCAGAACTCACTAACTGGCTACTCTGGCTGGCCAGGTGGCTCCACAGATCTGTCTATCTCCAGTCCCTCAGTACTGGGGACACAGGCATAAGCTACTAAGGTCGTCTTTTCGGTGGGTCCTTGTGCTTTCTCAGCAGGCACTTTTCATGTAAAGCTGGGATTGTAGCACCAGGTAACTGTCTCATGCACCAACCATGGGTTAGATCTCTAGTCCCACCAAACAATAGATAAAGCATAAATTATCCAGCTCCCACTTACTCAGTCCTGGAAAAATATATTTCCACCCTCTTTGAAAGTAGACTCCCTGGGTGTAATGGCCCACACCTTTAATCCCCTCACTCCAGAGACAAAGGCAGGTGGATTTCTATGAGTTTGAGGCCAGCCTAGTCTACAGAGTTAAGTTTAATGGACAGCCAGGGCTACACAGAGAAGCCCTGTCTCAAAAAAACAAAAAACAATAGACTCGATTATACAGATCACAGTCTGTTTCCTATTGTTGTCTTGTACGTTACCTCCGACATCAGTGTTCTGGAACAGGCATTTTAATGTGCTTTGGACTCTATGGGTTAGGAACGGGAAAGGCTTAGCTGGGAAGTCCCTGGCTGAGGCCTCTCCTGCAGTTACAATGATATGCCAGCTGCACGCTCCCTAATGAAAGACACATGGCGACAACTGTTGATAGCTGTCATCTGGAGCTCAGCCAGGGTTCCCTACACCTGTGCAGCCACAGGTGGCCTTTCTGGCAGGGCACTTGTTAAATCCTTTCATGGTGGCTGGTTTTCCCACAGAAAGCATTCTAACTGCAGCTGGCTGAAGCTTCTTACCCACTATGTCCTAGACTCTGATGTCAACAGCATCCATCCTGATTCACTCTGTTGACCACAAACAAGTTGTGGGGATCTGCCCAGGTTTGAGGAGGGAGGTGGTGGTGCTGCTGCCCTCATTTGTTTTAATGTGTTTGGAGGTCTGGGGTGGGGGGGGTAGGTTTTGGAAAGTTCAAGGCCTGCCTGGGCTACAGAGGCAGAGTCTCGTTATTTAGCTCACTATATCGTCCTTGATGTCCACAAATTCATGATGCCACTGCCTCTGCCTCCAAAGAGCTGGGGGGCATGTGCTCCATTTTGTTGTTGAAATATATAGGTTCTTATATGGCATAGGAAGGTCCATGCTTGTTGTGAAACCAAGGATGATATTACATTTTGAATCTATTTTCTTTCAACTCCCAAATGCTGGACTTATAGGTATACTCCACTATGCCTGGTCTATGCAGTATTTGGGGTTGAATCCAAGGTTTTGCTCATGCAAAGCAAACATTCTTGTGGTGATGTCTTGCTTGTACAAATAAAGCCTGTCTGGAGATCAGAATATGGAGCTTGCCATTAGCTAACCATAGAGGTCTGGAGGTCTATACAGACAGACAGGAAATGAGATGGCTGGGCGGAAACAGGAAGTGAGATTGCTGGGCAGAGAGAAGATAATAAATGGGAAGAAACAGGAACTTGCTCTCTTGTCCTTGAGAAGCTAAGGAGGTAAAGGTGGCTTTGCCATGCTCCTTATTCTCTCTGATCTCTCAGCATTTTCCTCTAAATCTGACTCTGGGCTTTTATTATTTAAACAAATTAAGAACTTCATTTATACATTCTATCAACTGAGCTACATCCTCAGTCTCAAGGCTTCATTTCTGTTTGTTTGTTTTATGTTTCTGGTTTTTGGCGATAGGGTTTCTCTGTATAGCCCTGGCTGTCTTGGAACTCTCTCTGTAGACCAGACTGTCCTTGAACTCAGAAATTCTCCTGCCTCGGCCTCTGCCTCCTAAGTGCTGGGATCAAAGCCATGGGCCAATACTCCCAGCTCCAAGACTCCATTAAACAACAGATTTATTTATTTGTTTGTTTGTTTGTGTGTGTGTGTATGCACACGTGTGCGTGCCTGAGTGTGAATGAATACATATGCACCATCTTTGGGCAGATACCCATAGAGGCCAGAAGAGGGTTGTTAGATCACCAGTAACTGAAGATAAAAGATTGTGCAAGCTGCCCAAAGAGGATGCTGACAACTGAATTTGGGTGCTCTGCAAGAGCAGCAAATGCTCTGCTGTGCTCTCTCTCTAATCCCAACCAGGACTCCATTACCTCACAGAGATCCATCTGCCTCTGCCTCCCTGAGGGTTTGGGACAAAGGACTGCACTATCACAACCAGCAAAGACCCCATTTTTAGAGCCTTTGAAAAAATGTCTTAAAATCTTAGAAAAATGTCAAAGAACTTGAAAGTAACCTTTTAGAAAACTTTTGTTTCTGTGAGAGGCAGAGGGGTGTGAGGTTCTCTCCATTGTGTGGCTTTCAAGGGCCAAACTCAGATCATAGGGCTTAGCAACAAGTGCCTTTACCCACTAAGACACATCAAGGCCCTTTGAGAGTAACTTCAAAATCATCTTAGGTCTTTGGAACTAGAAAGACAGCTCAGCAATTAAAAGCACGAGTTTCCCTTGGAAAGAACCCAGGTTTGTTTCTCATCACCCACATGGTGGCTCACAACGGCCCGGAATTCCAGTTACAGGTGGTCTAACACAGTCCTCTGGCCTCCAAGAGCACCAGGCACACACGTGACACACAAATAAACTTGTAGACAAACACTCATACATAAAAATAAATCTCCTTTTCAAATAAACATCCTAGGTGTTTACTCATGCAATTGCTAGAGGAGAGGTCACATCTACATGCAGTGGAGCAAGATAAATTTCAGAGTTTGGACAGGGAGGAGAAATACGAAGGGTGGAGCTGCTCTGCTATGGGGTATAACTTGAGCCCCTACTGAATGTTCTGCTTTCTTCTCAAGGGTGCAGACATCCATTTAAATCAAGGATGAACCTACGGGGTGCACATGATATACATATCCCTACCCCTTTCCCCTCAGTAACAATTGGAGAAATGCAGCAGCTCTATATCTGACTGGCCTGACTCCTGCCCACTACAACCCTAGCCAGTGTGACCAGATACTAAGGTACTGAATTCTTCAATTGCTTAAGGAACATCATATTAGCCCCAAATAAAAAAAATTAGCAAGAGTATTTGGAAGTACAAATACGAAGTCACAATCTATAGGTCCATAAAAAATGGTCTCTAGTATAGTAATGGTACATCCCTGCACTTAAGGAGAATGGAGATCCCAAGATGCCCTAGTCTACTTAGCAAGACCATGTTTGTTTGGTTTTTAATCAATAATTTTATATCCACCATTCTTGTCACTTTGGATTATCAACGGTGGAAAAGAAGCCAGGTGTGGTGGCACCAGCCTGTAATACTTGTACTCTGGAAGTAGAGGCAAGAGAACCAGGAATTCAGAGTCATTCTTTTGCATAGTGAGTAGTCATCCAGGCCTACATGAGATCCTGTCCCAAATCAGTAAAGAGGAATGAGCGCATGGACACATGTATAGTCAAAAAGGAAAGGTTATTTTCTCTATGCCAATAATAATTAAAAAAAAAAAAAACCTACCACAAAGTAATGCTTCAAAATAAGAAGTTCTCTGTCATCTGGACACCAAAGACGTTAAACTAAACACAACAGGATTGGGGGCTTAGTAAAGTGTCAGCCATAAAAGAAAGTAGAGATTTAACATGACCTGGAAAGGATCCAGTTCTTCCAAATAGGAGCAAGGAAAATAAAAACGCGTATTTGCTGATTAAGGCCTTCTCAAAACTTGAGCAGACGCAGAGTTTATTTATTTACTTTTTTTTTCAGGGATCCAACTTACTATGTAAGCAGAGATGACTTTGTACTTCTGATCTTCCTGCCTTCACCTCTGAAGTGCTGGAATTAGACATTAAGTTCTTCAAATCTAAAGAGGTATTGTTTAGAAATTCATCTATTGTCTGAATGAGTTGAAAGTTAGGTCCCTAGCCTGGGGTATATAAGACCTGTCGGAGAAGGGGAAGGGAGCAGAAAGAAAGGAGAAAGGGAGAAAGAAAGGAGAGAATTTTAATAGACAGGGAAGCTGAGGATATAGCTCAGTAGCAAAGGGTTTGTCTAGCATGTAAAAAAACCTTGCATTGGAACCCAACATCATAATTAAAAAAAAAATTCTCAAGAGGCAGAGGCAAGTGGATCTCTGAGTTCAAGATGAGCCTATTCTAAAGATCAAGTTCCAGGACAACCAAGGCTACATAGAGAAATCTTATCTCAGGGGAGAGAGAGAGAGAGAGAGAGAGAGAGAGAGAGAGAGAGAGAGAGAGAGAGAGAGAGAGAGAGAGAGAGAGAGGGGAAAATAGATAATACTCAGAAAATACAGATAGTGGTTATTGTATGTGTCAATTCATAGTTGCTCATTTTATTATTCAATAAACTGAAAAGTATATTCCCATATTTTCATGTATATCTAATACATTAGCAGATAGGCTTTAGACTGTCCTGATGAACTTATCTCTTGATAACAAGAAACTTGGAAATAGAAAGATCAAAATGTGGCAAGCCAGCAACCACAGTCTGCATCTGGAACTTTGCTTTTTACCCCACAGGTGACCTTTTGGTACTGTAAATAATCTAGAAGAGAAAGAGTTGGCTGTATGCACCAGCAAAAGTTTGCTTCCCATTTCTCTAATTAAACATCTCCTGTGTCCTGAGCCCCACTTAGCTGTAATTGCCAACATGATACAGCCTTGAGTCATCTTCAGCAAAGCACTCCATTGAGGAATTGCCTTGATCACTCTGCCCTTCGGGCATGTCTGAGGGGATTATCTTGATTGACAATTGATGTAGGAGTGCCCAGCCCACAACAGGTGGCACCATTCCCTGCATAGGTTGTCCTGGGTTTCACAAGAAAGCTAAGAGTGAGGATACAAGCCAAGAAGCAGCATTCCTCCAAGGTTTCTGCTTCAGGTTCCTGCTTTGAGTTCCTATCCTGATTCCCCTCAACAACAGACTGTGACCTAGAAGTATAAACCAAATGAATCATTCCCTTCTCTGAGTTGCTTTTCATCAGAATTGGGTTTTTGTTTGGTTGGGTTTTGTTGTTTTTGATAGTTTTCACAGCAACAGAAAGGAAAAACAGCATATAGCTTTGCTTTTTGTTGTTGGATTTTGTTGTTGTTGGTTGGTTGGTTGGTTGGTTGGTTGGTTGGTTGGTTGGTTGGTTGGTTTTTGAGACAGGGTTTCACCATGTAACTTTGGCTGACCCGGAACTCATTATGTAGACCAGGCTGGCTTTGAACTCACAGAGATCCGCCTGCCTCTGACTCCTGAGTGCTGGGATTAAAGGTGTGCACCACCACACCAAGTTTAGAATGTATTTTTTTTAGCTTTGTAAATTATTCATGTTACTGTTAAATTATCTCCTGTGGTCTATTTCCCATCCCCAAACTGTCATATGACTTGGAAACTCTAGTTACCCATGATTTTTCCCTTCTCAGTGTTTAAGTGGTGTATAACTCCTCTTGACTGTGTACCTAAAATCCTAAAATAGCTCTTTTTGTCAGTTCCTCTCTTTTCAAAACTTGGCTTTAGTTATTACTGTTGGCCTTGAGGGCAGATTAAGACATTCCACTTCTTTTTTAAAATTATTTATTTTTAGGTGCATTGTGTCTTACCTGCATGTAAGTCTGTGTGAGAGTGCCAGATTCCCTGGAACTGGAGTTACAGACAGCCATAAGCCACCATGTTAGTGCTGGGAATTGAACCCAGGTCCTTTGGAAGAGAAACCCATGCCCTTAATCACTGAGCCATCTCTCCACCTGGAATTCTACTTCTAAAGTGCGCATCTTTATTTCTTATGGCAATATGTATGTGTGTGAGTGTATAATGAAATGTATCATTTTAATAATTTGGAGATGCAGGCTTTTATGTTTATATTACAAGGTTTTTAATTTTTAAATTAGACATTTTATTTTTATGTGCACGTGTGTACACACCCACATATAGAGTCAGTTCTCTCTTTCAAACAGCAGTTTATAAAAGTAAAAGGGGAAATCCATGTTAGGATGAGTTAACTGGTTTGTTTTGATTGAATATGTTAAGTAGGTGAGCCAAAGGGGGCTTTGCTGGACTCCAATACTTTGATAGCTGGACCGTGGTAGTCAGCCTCAGGAAGAGGAAGTGGCCAAGTAAGGGAACAGATATTAGTGTCTAGCTTTAGGGCTGTGACCTAGCAGTTTTTAGCACGGCACAGGGGATGGAAAAGGGCAAGGCCTGCCAGAGCCGTGTTTGCTATGGTGAAGCCAGCTAGGGTCCCTTCACGTCTCAAGGACCAAAGTCAGATCATCAGACATGGAGGCAAGAATCTTTACCTGCGCAGGCACATAGGAGTTTGCTCCCCCTCAGATGAGCCAAATTTAGTTCCCAGCACCCACGCCTGGTGACTAAAAACTGCTGCAACTCCAGCTCCAAGGGTTCTAGTGCATTCTTCTGGCCTCCATGGGCACTTGCCTTGGAAACACACACACACGCGCGCGCGCACACACACACACACACACACACACACACACACACACACACACGCTAACAATTAGCTTTTAAACATAAATATTTTGTATATACTGAAGGTGTCCAGTAGGATGATACACATACGCACATAGCAAAAAGGTGACAAAAATTAACCCACCCATCAGTGCACATAGTTACTCATTATCTCTCTGTGGCAAGCACAGCTATAACTTCACCATCCCTTCTCCTAGTCCCTGGTTGGTAACTACTGTTCCACTCTGTCTCTATAAAAGTGATGGTTCTTGGCATCTAGAATATTCCCTTTGTGTCTGCCTGCTTTATTTTACTTAACATTGTGTTTCAAGTTCCATCCATAATGTAGCATGTATCATCCTTTTTAACCTAAGTGCTGAGATTAAACATAGGGCCTTGTGCACGGCAGACTCTATAATTGAGTCATACTCCCAACCCTTTGTCTTAATCAGAGTTCCTATTGCTGTGAAGAGACACCATGACCATGGCAACTCTTATAAGTTAAAACATTTAATTGGGGCGGCTTATGGTTTCATAGGTTTAGTCCATTATCATCGTGGTGGGACACAGTGATATGCATGCAGGCAGTCATGATGCTAAAGCTGAAAGTCCTACATCTTGATCAGCAAGCAACATGAAGTAAACTGGGGTACTAGGCATGGCTTAAGCACATATGAGGTCTCAAAGCTCACCCCCACAGTGACACCTTCTTCCAACAAGGTCACACCTACTCCAACAAAGCCACACCTCCCAATATTGCCACTCCCTTTGGAAGCCATTTCCTTTCAAACCACCAAACCCTTGTTCTTTTCTAGCTCCAAATAACGTTATTTTTTTTTTTCATTGATTCCAGGGTTTCATTTATCTATCTACAGACCTTTCTTGGTTTTTTTGTTGTTGTTGTTCTGTTTTTTTGTTTTGTTTTGTTTTGTTTTTTGGCTATTGTGAATGATGCTTCTATGAACATAGGGATACAAATACCTTGGGTTTAGTTCCTTTGGATCTATATCTACAAGTAAAATTGCTAAGTAATTCTACAGCCTTGTGTTTTGGGCAGGGCATGGTGGTACATCCCTTTAATCCCACCATTCGGGAGGCAGAGGCAGGCAGATCTCTGTAAGATACTAGTCAGGTCTGCATAACTTCTTCTAGACTTGTCAAGGCTGAATAGTGAGTCTGTCTCAAAAATAAAGCAAAACAAAAAACAAAACCAACCAATTGTGTGTACATGTGTCTTTCTCTCTCTCTCTCTCTCTCTCTCTCTCTCTCTCTCTCTCTCTCTCTCTCTCTCAATGTGAAAAAAATAAAAAAATGACTAGGGCTTATTGTAATCCCATCTATTCAAAAAGCTGAGATCACAGATTCAAGATCTGTGTGGGCTAAAGAGCAAATTGGGCAACTTGGTGAGAATCTGTCTCAAAATTAAAACAAAACAAAATGTCCCTATCTATCATATATGAGGCCCTAGGATCAATCCCCAAGTATGTCTCTATCTATCATATATGAGGCCCTACGATCAATCCCCAAGTAACTTTTCTCTTGGAAGGTTTTTGTCATTGAGTCTGAGGCAGGACAGAAAGACAGGGGAAATCATGGGGACATGAGAAAGGAAGCGAACCTGTTATGAATTTATTATGCCAGAAACATGAGTTTATGTCTTCCCACAATGTCAGAACTTATTAAACAACAGTATATTTGCAGGGCTTAGCTGTTTTAATGACAGCTCTTGTCATTTGTTACCACCTTCCTTGGTAACCTGGCTAAAGTGAATTCAGGTTCTTTTATTCCAATCATATTAATTTCTCAGTTAGAGTTTCTATTGCTGAAGATGCACCATGAGTACGGAAACTCTTATAATGGAAAACATTTAATTGGGGCTGGATTGCAGTTCAAAGATTTAGCCCATTATCATCATGGTGGGAATCATGTTGGTATGTAGGTAGACATGGTGCTGGAGAGGTAGCTGAGAATTCTACATCTGGATTGGCAGACACCAGGAAGAGTTGATGAGAGATGTCATTCTGTAAATATGTTTCTCGTATTGGTTAATGAATAAAGCACTGTTGGCCAATAGGAAAGCAAGAGAGGTGGGACTAGGAGACTAGGAGGAGAGAGGAAGTAGTAGGGAGGAGTTCCAAGATGGAGGATGAAGAAAGAAGAATGCCAGCCCCTCTCTCCGGTAAGATAAGACCACGTGGAAGTGCTTAGATTAATAGAAATGGGTTAATAATTAAGACAGAGCTAGCCGATAAGAAACTAGTAACTGACCGACAGCTTTATACCAAATACAGAGTCTCTCTGTGTTAACTGGGGCTGGCTCAGCGGTGGCTCCAGGCTGCTGGGAAAAGATACTCTAACAGAGAGTAACACTGGCACTGGCTCAAGTGTCTGAAACCTCAAAGCCCACCCTCAGTGACACACTTCCTCAACAAGGCTACATCTCCCAATAGGGAATTTATGGAAGCCGTTTACATTTAGACCACCAGAATTGACTCATCACACCACACAGTAAAAATGTCTATATGCATATATGTTGTTTACAGAATGAATGCCAGTTTAGAGACCTGCAGCAGAAGCCAGGTGTTGGTGGCACACACCTTTAATCCCAGCACTCAGGAGGCAGAGGCGGGTGGATCTCTGTGAGTTCAAGGCCAGCCTGACCTACAGAGCTAGTTCCAGGACAGGTTCCAAAGCTACACAGAGAAACCTTGTCTCGAAAAAACAAAAACAAAACAAACAAACAAGCAGAAGAAGCAACCTGCAGCAGAGCAGGAGTTTTTGAGGAAGGGACTGAGTCTGTATTAATAACATAACAAAAATCTGGATCTGAGTGAAAAACAGTGGGTTCAGGTCCCTAGGTGGGTCAACAGGGAGATGAGCAGGCAGTCAACTCAGGGGACCCAGGCAAAGCCTAATTTCTGGGGACAAGGAGTTCTCCAGTTATTGGTCCTTGCCAGGCAAACCAAGTATCAGATGATAGCTTTGTGTGGCCCATGCCTTCACAGTATTTGGCATCCATTTCTTTGTGGGGTCTGGGTATTACTCCTTTTCCTTAGTCTGGCATGTTCTGTATGTTCTTGGGCTTTGTTTTCCTGATTCTTTTGATCTGTTTGGGAAGGATTGGGAGACGTGGCCTTGATGGAGGAGGCGTGTCATGGGGGGGCAGGCTTTGAGGTTTCAAAAGCCCATGCCATTCCCAAACTATGAGCTCTCAGCTATTGCTCCAGCATTGTTCCTGTTTCCTGGTGTTTTGTCACAGCTATTGAGAGGTAACATAAACACCCTTCATATTTTAATAGACTCATGTCCTCCTACAGTCTCAGTTCATAGGGTAGCTCCCTTTCTACGCCCAGGAATGTAATGGACTGGTCTGTGCTTGATGGATGGTAACTGACAGACGGTAAAATGTATGGGTTCACCCAGGGGCTGCAGTAATTCTCCCTCAAAAAGGAATCAAGAGCTGCTTGTAGAATGGGGTCTCCTAGGGTAAGACACAGCCTAAACTGTCACATACACTGTGGAGTGGGACATCTGATGTCAACAGAGGCCCTCTCCAGACTGACTGAAGCAAGAATTTCACTGAAACAATATTTGCTGTGAACACTGCCCCTGCATATAGTCTGTGTGTGTGTTTGTCTATGTGTGAGTTATTTCTTTCAAAACAGCAACGTGTAAGGCCTGAATGGACACACCCTTAGGTAGGGTCTCACTGCTTTCCCCAGACATTCTCTGTGGATTTTATTAGCCTGACGACCTCATCTACAGTAAATATACCCTGTAATCCCATGTCCTTGTGATCTAGAGTTCCACCTTATGAATTATAATTGTCAGTTGGCCCTCAGAACCTCATTTAGATTCCTGTGACTCTTTCATGTCCCTCTGAAGTCCCCACTTCCTCTTAACCCCCTGCTTACTAAATCTGCATTAAAATACTCTGCTGGGTGCTTGATATTCTGAATATCCAAGAAGCACAAATCCTGATTGGGCCTGATTCAAAGTCCCTAAAATGCACTTTGGGGGTAGGAGGAGAGGGAGACCCAGAGAATAGCAATTTAGAATAAAAATATTTTAGAGGAGAGTGGCTCCAGAAGACACAGATTGGATTGTAAATAATGTCCTTTATCATAGTAATCTGGGAGACAAATACTGTGATTCTGCCTAGGTGTGCTTTATTCCAATTTTCTTTCCCCAGCAAAAGTTTCAGAGAGAACTGAAAGCAACAGTCTCCTCTTTGATGGGTAAAGATAAGGAAATCTTTATTTGGTGTGCACCCTCTCCTAGCTTATCTTCAAGTCCCTTTATAAAAAAGTGGTTCTCAACCTGCAGCCCTGCATTCTACATTATTATTCATAACAGTAGCAAAATTGCAGTTAGTAAGCGGCAGCAAAATAATTTGATGGTTAGGAGTCACCACAGCATGAGGAACTGTATTGAAGGGTTGTAGCCTAAGGAAGATTGAGAACCGCTGCTTTAAAATAATCAGCACACAAGTGCGCCACACTGATTGATAAACTGGTCAGCCCGAGAGCCCACGGGCTTCGTCTGGATACTTGAAACGACTGCATTCCAGTCCTTAGAAACAGCAACCGCTGTTTTACATACTTCCCAATTTTGTTTGCAAACGCTTTCAGACGTGTCTTTCACTTGTCTCTAAAGGTGTGGGTGAGGAAGGGTCCCAGCTTCTCACTTACGTTGCTTAGGCCAGTCAGAGCAACAGAGTGAGAATCCTGTTTCAAAAGCAAAAAGAAATCCATCTTGATCATACAGTACTGAGCTTATCTTTGCAATCACTTCAAGATGTGTTTTGTTTTGTTTAACACACGCGCGCGCAAAGAGCTAAAGAACACCAACTCTGATAACCGGTGCCCGTGGCAGGCGAGTGCTCAGAATGACGCTGAGTGCAGACTCGCCTGGCTAGTGCGTGGCCCACCGCATCCCGCCGGCCCCGCAGCCCAAACGGTTTCTTCCCCCCAGAAGCTTCTCGATTCCAGGCCAAGGGAGGAGGCCAGGAACCCGTGCAAAGGCCCATCCCGAAAGCGGCGGGAGACAGCACGCAAGGACACGGGGGAGCTACGGGATCAGAGTCCAGCAGGCAGCCTGGCAGGCCCGCGGGCCGCCAAGCGACTCCACACCCCTTCCCAGCCCGGAACGGGGCTGATGACGAACTCAGAATGCGACGGACGCACACGCAGCCCGCGCTCGCACGACAGTACGTGCAGGGCAGCGCGAGGGAGTCCCGGTCCGACACCGGCGCGACTCGCGTCCCGCCTCCTCCGCTCCGCCACCCCCGCAGCTCCGGGTCCGCCTCGGTGCGAGGCCTCCGCCGCGGCGAGGCTGCCGGCCCCGGGCCTGTCTCTTTAAGTGGCGGGGCCTGCGGGCCGCCCCTGCCGCTGCTGCCTAGGTGGCCCCGCGCGCCGCTTTTGAGGGGCGAGTCAAGATGGCGGCGGCGGTGGCTCTGTGAGGAAGACGGAAGAGGCGGCGGGGTAGGGAAGGCCTCTTCTAAGGAGAGCTGGGAGTCCTCGGGTCGCCAGGGGCCTTCGGAGTCTCCCGGGCAGCGCTAGCTCGTCGGCTTCCGATGCTTTAAGCGGCAGGAGCGGGACGGGGGCTCCGGCTACGGCGGCGGCAGGGCCAGGTACAAGGAAGGAAAACATGGCGGCGGCGGCGGCCTGAGGAGGCGGCGGCGCGGGAAGCGGCTCTGCGGCGGTCATGGCGGAGGCGGGAGCGGGCCTGTGAACCGAGCCGCCCCTCGTTAGAACGGCGGCCCGGTAGGCTGCGCAGCGCTGCGCGTCCCTGTCGGGGCTGCCGGGCGGCCGCGCTCACCCGGCCTGGACAATAGCGCCGAGGAGCGGGCGGCGAGAGGCGGCGGCGGCCCTGGGCTCGGACCCGGGTCCGGGCCATGCGAGCGGCGGCGCGGCTCCGCGGCGGCCAGCGGCGGCACTGAGCTCCCGGCGTTCGCCGTTTGCGGCCGCCCGCCTTTCCTGGACTCAGTCCCCGGGCCACTCGGGCGGGGCCCGCGGCCGGCACGATGACCGACACCCGGCGGCGGGTGAAGGTCTACACGCTCAACGAGGACCGGCAGTGGGACGACCGAGGCACCGGCCATGTGTCCTCCGGCTACGTGGAGCGGCTGAAGGGCATGTCCCTGCTCGTCAGGGCCGAGAGCGACGGTGAGTGCGCCCCGCGGCGCCACTCGGCCCGGGAAGCGGGGAGTCGGGGCGGGAACCCGCGGGTGCCCGAGTCCCCGGGGTTCGGTGGACAGCATTCGGGGTGTTGTTTGCTCAGCCCCAGAACGCTAGCGCCGGGGAGGGTTCGGCCAGAGCCGAGCACGTTGCGCCGCCGTGCCGCCTTCTCGGTGCCCGAAGGTCGGAGACCGGGGAGCCCGAGCCCGGCGTGGTCCCCGCACTAGCGTGACCTTGACCAAAAAAAAGAAAAAAAAAAAAAGGTATTTAACAAATGCGATCTGCTCATAGTTCATCCGTCTGTGAAACAGACACGAGACCTTGCTTGAGGCTCATAAGAGTTCGTAGCTGTTGCACGCTTTTGAAAAAGTTCTGTCCTGGTGTGGTTTTTGTTTTTTGAACATTTTCACTGCATTTTCCCGATCTTCATGGTCGGCAGTGCTGGTGTTAACCGAACAACTCCACCAGGCAGAGAAAACGCTGCTTTGCCTTGGGAGGATACATTGGATTTGTCAGGTGTTGCTTGTCTTTTTTCATCAGGAAGGAAGATTGTTGTTGTTTTGTGTTTTTGAGACAGGGTTTTGGTTTTCCCCTGTGTGGTTCTGCCTGTCCTGGAACTCCCTCTGTTGGGAGGTTGGCCTCGAACTCAGTGATCTATTGCCTCTGCCTCCCGAGTGCTGGGATTAAAGTGCATCACCCTGCCTGGCCAAGGAAGGCAGACTTTGTTTGTAATTCTACTGTGGGAACCTCTGAACCTTTGGAACATTTTATTGCCAAGATTTTCTGATTGCTTAAGTCTAAGGCCCTCATTTGGTTCAACTAACTGGTGGGGAGATGTATTTTTAAAACTTGATTCTGCCCTTCTGCTTTCCCTTCAGGCCCAAAGACCGAGTTGTTCAAAATAATGCTTTCACGGTTTTTTGTCGTTGTTTTGTTTTTGACAGGGCTTCTCTGTGTAGCCCTGGCCCTGGCTGTCCTGGAACTGGCTCTGTAGACCAGGCTGGCCTCAAATTCAGAGATCTGCCTGCCTCTGCCTCCCAAATTCTGGGATTAAAGGTGTGTGTGTGTGTGTGTGTGTGTGTGTGTGTGTGTGTCACACCCACAGGGCTCGATTTCTCACTTTTTAAATTATTAGTTTTTTCAGGGTTTGCTGCTTCCCTTGGTTACATTCTGTGAATTTCACTTAATGAAAAAAATATACATGTTGGGCAAAACTTTTAAAATTGTTTCTTTTGGGGGGGGTTCTAGATAGGGATTCTCTGTGGCTTTGGAGGCAAGTTGTTTCTTTAGCGTATAAATATAGTTACCTTGTTGCATTAATCTGAGGGTCAGTTTAGTCTGTTTGTAGTTGTTTCATATCTTAATTATTACAAACTTACCTCAAAGATTTTTATTCTTTGGACTATACCCAGAACTCATTCCATGAAAAACAATATTCTCCTGGTTGTAGTTGAAGATTGTAGAAGCATTGATTTGAATTAGAAAATGGTAATTTGGAGTATGGTTGCCCATGGGTTGTCTTTATAAAGATGCCCCAGATAAGTTAACATTGGTAAAAAGTTACTTCTGCTGATATTTTTAAAAGTTTCAAATGTGAGAGGCAGGCAGTTCTGGTGAAATTGGAGGCAAGCCTGGCTCTACATAAGGTTCTAAGTAGGGTTACATAGTGAGACATGGTCTGAAAGAAAAAAGTTTGATTACTCGGTACATGTATTTTTCAGAGTTGAGTTCTTAGTTGGTGTTAAAATACAAGTTGAATGTGTAGATGACCTCCACCTCTATATTTTTATATATGTGGAAAACAAAAAATAAATTGGAAATAAGGGTGATTTGTTGTTGTTTTGGTTTGGTGTTTTGAGACAGGGTTTTCCTGTGTAGCTTTGGAGCCTGTCCTGGAACTAGCTCTTGTAGACCAGGCTGCTCTCACAGAGATCCGCCTGCCTCTGTCTCCTGAGTGCTGGGATTAAAGGCATGTGCCACCACTGCCCTGCCAGAAATAAAGGTTTTAAGGTAAAGTTAGCTGCTTATTTTGAGGGTAGGATTACTGGGAATAGCTTCCAGGATCTCAAACATGCTAGACAAGCTTTCTACCCCTGAACTACCTCCAGCAAACACCCAGTTAGATTTTTCAATTTAATTATGTGTAGACTTTAAGCTGATTCTTTGAATTTCTTCACACCAGTGTGCCTTTTTTTGATTGTACAAAGACCCTTTTGGGTTTTTTCCTTTCTTTATTGGAAACAGAGTCTCCTGTAATACCAGACTGGAATCAACATGGTATGTAGCCAAGTCTGGAAGTCCAGGTTCTCCTGGCTCTACTTCTCCAAGTCCTGGGATTATAGACATAGTACCTCAATCCAACTTCTTTGCCTTGCTTTAGAGCCATTCTCTGTAGCTGTTCTCTGTATCTCTCTCCTGCCTCAGATCCTCGTATTGGGATTGCTGGCGGTGAGCTAACACAACCAGCCAGTTTACTAAGACCTTTTGAAAGGATGAGCATGAAGACTTAATGCCGTGCTCTCTTGGAGTCTCTTGTCTTGACAAGGTTTTGTAAAAACCTGATGTTTTTATGCTCTTTTATATTTTTTATTACATAGGAAATAGTCTCTAAATCTTTTCTTGCATTTGGAGTTTTGAAGTTCTAATTTATTAAAACAGGTAAAATGGTTTTTATTTTTTTTATTTTGACCCAAGTGGGAAAAGAGCTAAGCAAAATTACTAATTTGAGCCTTGTATATTTGTGTTATAAGGAAAACCAATTTCAAAGAATGTATTTAATATGGGTGTGGTGCCTTGTTCTTAATTCCACCAGTCAGAAAGAAAAGCAGGAGGGTCTCAAGTTCAGGACCTACATAGTAAACCTTTTTCACTAAACAAAAAAAAAAAAAAAAACTTAGAAAATTGTGAGATACTTGTTAAGAAATTTATAGTTTTAATATTAAAGTTTTTCCCCCCTTACTGGTAAATTCCAAATACAATTAGTAATATAAGTTTATTGAGTACTTATGTGCCAGAGCCCTTTCAAGCAATTCACTTGTATTTATAGCCATAATTCTTAAAAACCTTTCTCAAATTAGCCATGTTTTATAGATAATTTAGAGTCTAAGATAATAATTATAGGTTGGTGCAAGTTTAGTCTAGGGTGGTGGTGGTGCAAGTTTAGTCTAGGGTGGTGGTCTGTATTTTAGTGAGAAATCTAGCCTACAGCTTAAAGCACTTATAGCTAATTATGGTAAATGTAACCTTTTATGCTGTGGTCTATTTGTGTGTTATTTAATTCTTGGCCTCAAGGATTATTTCAAAGAAAACAAAATTTTAATTTAGCTCTCTAGATACTTTAATTTTATTGTAGGCAAAATTTCATGAATCCTGGTCTATGTAGTGAGGACAGTCTTCAATTTCTGATCCTGCCTCCGTTTCCTTGTATTGAGGTTAGAGTTATGCTGCACCTTCATGCTTTATGTAATGCTGGAGGTTGAACCCTGGGCTTTCATGAATTCTAAACAAACACCAATTTAGCCTTGCACTCAGCCCTAAGATAGTTTCATTTCATTGACTGATTCATGATGATTGAGGTAGGGTCCTACCTACTATGTAGCCCTGCCACGTTGCTTAAAGTTATGGTTTCTGCTACCAGTTTGGATCACCCATTATTGTGTGCTTCTCCCGTTCTGTTACATGTAATTGGGAATTCTTCCCCCCACCCCAATTGTGATGGACAAAGGTTTTTCTTTTAAAAAGGTTTTTTGGTGGGTTTATTGTTGTTGTTGCTTTGTTTTGTTTGTATTTGTGTATATTTGTGTATGATGTGCGTATCCTTGGACCCGGAGTTAGATTCTGATGAGCTACCAAGTGGATTTTGAAAACAAGGGTAGCAAATGATCTTAGTCATTGAGCCAGCTCTGCAGCCCAGCATCTTTGTTTTGTTTTCAGACAGGGTCTCTTGTAGCAGAGACTGGCCTTGAATGCCTGTCCTGCCTTCATTTCCCAAGGGCAGGGTCCACATACAGAAATGTCTACCACCATGCCTAGCAAATGGGAAGTGTTTCTGCTCTTCCATAAAGTGGTTTATTGTCCAGTAAAAAAATTAAGATTAGAGGTGGGGTGGGGTGCATAAATTTGTAACCCTAACACTTATTGTAATCTGGGTGTTTAAGAGGCTGAAGCAGAAGTTTCCCTACTTCTAGACTAGCTTCAATTTCATATGAGATCCTTTCTCAAAAAAGGAGAAAAGGAAACTTTAAAAGTTTTAAGGCTGAGCGGTGGTGGTACATGGGAAGCAGAGGCAGGCAGATCCCTGTGAATTCGAAGTCAGCCAGTCTACAGAGCTGGTTCCAGGATAGCTAGTACTAAACAGAGAACCCTTGTCTTGAAAACCAGGGGGAGAAATACTTATTGTGGATGGACTGAACCTCTAGTAATTGTGTTGTCCTGTCTGTTCCCCTCAATGCCCTAAAAGAATTCTTTAAAAAACGTACAGTATCATTCTTTTACCCCTTTTCTCCATGAATCTGAGTCTTTCAGATTATTTCTTGGGAATTTTAGCAGTGTGGAGGCACACGTGTATAGTCCAAATACTACTAGAACTACATACTGACTTTTGGGCCATCCTGGTCTAGTGAATAGCAATACTCTATCTCAAAAACAAAAATAATTATAAAACTAAAAAGTAAAATGCTTATAACGTTTTGAAATACAATGGTTTGAACCCAGGACTGTACATGCTAGGCAAGTGCACTATCACTGAGCTGTATCCCGAAGCCTGAAATATTTTGACTGCCTGCACAGTGGTGTGTGGATGTGAAGACCAGAGGACGATTTGGGAAGCACGTTCTCCTCTTTCACTCTTTTTTCACTCAGGTTGTCAGACTTCTAGCTAAGTACTTTTACCTGCGGAGCCTTCTTATTGCTCACCCTGAAGTACTTCCTTGTTTGCTGTCACAGAGACTGTCATAGTTATTTTTAAATTGTTGGGATAAAACTCTATGATCAAGAGAACCTAGAAAGGGTCTAGGTTAGTCTATGAGGGCAGAGTGAAGGCTTGATGGCAAGCTTGCATTCAATGACACACCTCTAATAAGGCCACACCTCTTAATACTTTTTAAACAGCTCCACTTACTGGTGACTCAAATACTCAAACGTTATGAGCCAGATCGTGGTGCAGGGTTGAGTTCTCATTCAATCCACCATACACACTTTTCTAAAATTACGGCAGTTTCTGAAAGTCAGTATATGTGACCTCTATGTTTCAGGCAGATCTGTCTGGGTAAGTACATTACCCCCCACCCCCTCCCAGCTATATATAGCTGGCAAACCTGTAGCCAGCTTTTCCTAGCTTTAAGGAACTATTATGCCATTTTCTGGATTGCATTCTTAGGCATCCTTGTGTTTTCATGGCTATTCTCCTAAGTCAGTATTAGTTTAGAATCTTGTCTACAGTAAGCGTTTGGGGTGTATGGTTAGTTATCCAGAACACAGTGTCAGTAGAGAAGTACATTTTTAAATTTGAGTACAACAGCTGTGTAGAAGACTAACAGTGGTGGATTAATCAAAACCTTTATATCTGAATGTGATAACTTGTGCAAGTTTGAGGACCATCAGCCAATGGTGGGAGTAGCTGAAGGTGTGATAGCTGTGTGCTATCGTGCTGACCTAAATACTGTATTAAATTTTTGTTTTTAAATATGTGGTGCTCGTGGAGGCTAGACAGGGATGTTGAATACTCTGGAGCTGCAGTTTCTGGCAGTTGTGAGCCACCTGATGTAGGTGCTGGGAACCAACCCTTTATAATACAGTTCCTCATGTTATGGGGACCCCCATCCATAAAATTATTTTGTTGTTACTTCATAGCTGTAATTTTGCTACTGTTAGGAATTGTAATGTAAATATCTGATAACCAGGATATCTGCATGTGGTCCCTAAAGATGTCATGACCCACAGGTTGAGAACTGCTGATCTGGTTGGAAGAATGGCAAACAACGGGCTGGAGAGATGGCTTAGTGATTCAGAGCACTGGCTGCTCTTTCAGAGGACCTGGATAAGATGTTCTAGTACACACATAGTGGGTAGCAACCATTTGTAACTCTAGTTTCAGGAGATCCCAGTATACTCTCCTGGCCTCTGGGCTCCCGTGTAGGCAAAACACCCCTACATATAAATTAAGAGAAAAAAAATTTAAGACAGCAGGCCTTTTAACCTGAGCCTTTTCTCTAGCCTCCATGATACATGTTTTAACGTTAATAGTTTACATTTTTAGGTGTATGGATGTTTTGCCTACATGCTTTTCTGTGTTGCCACTTGCAAACAGTGTCCTTAGAGGCCAGAAGAGGGCATTAGATCCCCTTGCACCGTGTTTGTGCTCGTAATCAACCTAGGTCTTCTGGAAGAGCAACCAATGCTAAGTGTTTTAAAAAACCAGAATCTTTGCTATATAGCCTAGTCTGACCTCAAGTCTAGGTCCTAAGTCTAAGTCCTTTTCCCTCCATTTCTATATGCTAGGTTTTAAGCATGAGCCATGCCACCTGGCCATTAATTAACTCATTCTTGATGGTGTTTTCTTCCTACTAGTGAATACTGAAGCTGTGATATTAATGAAGTTAGTATTCTGGAAAAACTGTGTTGTGTTGGCAGAGTGAAGTGAAGGGATGGAGCTATCTGTTAAATTTACCACAAAAAATCTTTTAGCATTTGTTTTGGAACTAATACCAGAGCCAAACCCAGCATTCACATCCACCTGAATCTAATTGATTGGCTGATGCTGAAGATACAGAGCTGTACAAGAATTCAAAAGCTTTCAGCTTACCCCAACCTCCACCACTGGGCTCAAACCCATTGCTGCCCTGTGCATCTTAGGGTTCTCTTTCTACTAAGCTACAACATCCCTAGCCCAAGAACTCTCATGCTAGCTCAGCCCGTCTTTCTTATGAGGAGATATGAGACCCATATAAAGTTGTCCAGCTAAGAGTATGCACTAGAAGCTTAGAAGTTTGCGTGGAATGTTGACTAAGCAGTACCATGAACCTTGTGCTTGTAATGTAAAGCTGGATATCCACTGTCAAAGCTGTATGCTGGGAATCTGCTCTGGCCCTCTGTAAAGGGGGGTGGGGCAGTGCATGTCCTTAACTGCAGAGCCATCTCTTGGCTATTCTTTTACTTTCTGTTTTGAGTTTCTCTCACTTGCTCATGTAGGCTTGAATTTGCCCTCTTTCTGCCTTAGCCTCCAAGTAGCCTGTTATTGCCAGACTGGGCTCTAAAGATTTTCTTGAATTCTATTATCAAATCTCTACTATATAAAAACTGGTCAAAAGTGGGGGAAATAGCACTGAAGAGACACTATAAAACACAATGGTTAAAACCATAAACTCTAGAGCTAGACAATCTTAGCTCTTACCCTTATTATGTAGGTTTTGCTTGTTTTCCTAGATTTTTTTTTTAAGTGTGTGTGTGTGTGTGTGTGTGTGTGTGTGTGTGTTCATTCGCTCACACAGGCTCAGGAAGAGAGTGGGCAACCCACAGGAGTCAGTTCTTACATTATGTAGGTCCCAGGGAGCTATCTAACTCAGATTGTCAGGCTTGGAGCTTGCTAGACATTAAAGGGGGAGGGGACTTTAATTGTCTGTGCCCATTAGAGTTCTCTGAGACTTTCTGTGATACCTTCCTTAGTAATACTAGCAGCCCTCACCCTTATCCCCAACCCATTGAAGAAATCACAAGGAATCCATTTCTAAGATATGTACCACTTGTGGTGGTGGCACGGGCCTTTAATCCCAGCACTTGGGAGACAGAAGCAGGCAGATCTCTGTGAGTTCAAGGCCAGCCTGGTCTACAGAGTGAGTTTCAGGACAGGCTCCAAAGCATTACAGAGAAACCCTGTCTCAAAAAGCCAAAATAATAATGATGATGATAATAGTGTTAGGTATTACCCATTAACAAAACTATGATTAGATTGTTTTCTTTCTTTTCTTTTTTGAGATAGGGTCTCTGTATTATGTAACTCTGCCTGTCCTGGGACTCACTATATAGATCCAGAGATTGGCTTGACTCTGTCTCCTAAGTACTGTGATTAAAGACCTGTGTTTCCATTAAGTTACTTTCGAGTACCAATGGAAGTAATATTACGGTGTGTGGGTGCAGGGGAGGGGTCATGGGTCACCAAGACATGAGGAACTGTATTAAAGTGTCTCAGCACTACGGCTGAGAACCACTGATTTAAAATGTGTATTTGAGATGTTTGGGGAAGCTTGTTTCCCAAATAAGGGTTTTCTCTACCGTCACCTGCTGAGTGCTGGGATTAAAAGTGTATGCTACCACACCCTCCCAAGTTGTTGAATTTTTGTTGCTTCCCAGTTTTCATTGTTCCTATTATCCTATAGGCCTTGTTAAAACAAACAAACCAAAAGTATATTTGACTGGGAGGTATAACTCTGTACTTGCCTAGTATGCTTGAGACTTGGACTTAATCTCTACTATGCCCAAAATGATATGTTTCTTAAACTACAAGTTATTGTATTTGCATTTTTGTTGCATTCATTTGTTTGTTTGTATATGTAAAATAGCAGCAGTGTGTGCATGTAGAAGTTAGAGGCTAGCCTTTGGGATAGGTTCTCTTCCACAGTGGGTTCCTCAAAGTCAAGCCATTAGGCTTGTGTAGAAAACTCATTTATCTGCTGAGCTTTCATCTGGCCAGCCCCAAATTACATTTCTTTTCTTTCTTTTTCTTTTCTTTTTTTTTTTTTTTTTTTCTCCTTTTTCTTTTGTTTTTCAGGACAGGGTTTCTCTGTGGCTTTGGAGGCTGTTCTGGAACTTGCTCTGTAGACCAGGCTGGCCTCAAACTCACAGAGATCCACCTGCCTCTGCCTCCTGAGTGCTGGGAAGCTGAGTATGCCACCAACACCCAGCTTCAAATTACATTTTTTAGAAATTTGTTTCTTAACTGAAGGTATACTGAGAAAATAAGTATATGTATATAAAGGAAGTTAATTTTTCTGTTTTGCAATAACAGTTTTTTTCCTATTTTATAGGTTCTCTTCTTCTAGAGTCCAAAATAAATCCTAATACTGCATACCAGAAACAACAGGTAAAAAAAAAATATGAAACTGTTGTATATTATGCATTATCTTTTTAGTTTGGTGATTAAGTGAATTTATCATGGGATTCCTTACAATAAGAAAATCAGATTGTAATGTTTCTCCAGTCTGATTGCTAAAAAGTATTTTATTACATGGGGTGGGGCACATACCTGTGGAGGTCAGGACAATTTGAGGGAGTTAATTCTCTCCACAGTGTGGGTTCTGGGCCTCACACTTGGGTTGTCTGGCTTGAAGGCAGCCATCTTTGCATCCTGAGCCATTTTGCATGCCCAGTCTAATTTTAACATACAATTTTCTACCGGTCTCTATATGGTTAATTTATGTGTTTGAGGGGTTTGCCTGTATATACATCTATGTACCATGACTGGTGCCCTCAGGAGTTGGGTATCAATTAGAAGAGAGTATCAGTTCCCCTGATTGTGAGCTGCCATGTATATGTTGGGAACTGAATCTGGGTCAGCAAGAACAGCAAGTGTACTTAACCACTGCACTATCTCTCTAGCCTTGGTTTATTTTATTTGTTTGTTTATTTGGTTTTTAAGCTAATGAACATTCCATGCCTCGTGCAGGGTGACAAGCATGTACTCATTTAACTATATCATCAGCTGCTATTTTATTTGTGTGCATGCACACAATGTGTATACAGGTTCCTGCAGGGCCAGAAGAGAGAGGGTATTGGATCCCTTGGAGTTACAGGTGTTTGTAAGATAACTGATAATGCCTTCTGGGATTTGAACTGGGTTCCTTGGGAGTCAGTTCTCTCTCTCTCTCTCTCTCTCTCTCTCTCTCTCTCTCTCTCTCTCTCTCTCTCTCTCTCTCTACCTCTACCTCTACCTCTACCTCTCTACCTCTCTACCTCTCTACCTCTCTCTACCTTGGGTTCTGGGGACATTGTCAGGCTTGCAAACGAAATGCTTTTACCCAGTCCCCCAGTCCTCCACCACAATTTTAAATCAAAAATTTTAAAAGCTGTCTTAAGTTTAGTTCATATAATCTAGCAACACATTAAAGTAGCCGTTTCTTCGTTTTTACCTGAAGAAAAAAGTGACAGTTGCTACTAACAAAAGCAAGTGGTTAAAGTTCTTTTTTCTGCTATCAGAGATGCTTCTGCAAATAGAATATTAGAATGTCCTCTAGAACAGCATTTTCTAGATGGGAGCTTGATTTCTTACATAGCCTCAGTGTAGGGCCTCAGAGTGGTGTTTAAGAGTTGAAAATAACTTCAATTTGAATCTGTACTTTCTTATTTCCTTCTAACATATAAAAACATACCTAAAGGTAAGTTCTGCATATAGTATATACAGGTATTATCGTGAAGTATTTTGCATACTTTGTGCTCTACAAAGCCATTGAAATAAAGAAGTCTCTTGCCCTGAAGGTACAAGTATGAAAAAAATGTATATTATCATTGACTATTAACATACGATTAGAGGGAAGTTAGTATTGGTGGAGACTGGGTGTGGTAGTTCATGCTTTGTGATCTTAGCACTTGCACATTTGAAGAGGATCAGAAGTTTGAGGCCTTGCCAAAGAAAAACAGAACAGACAAATGTAACTATTATGGGGCATAGAACAAATATACTGGTGGTGCATAGCTGTAACAGAATACTCAGGAGGCCTAGGCAGGTAAGGTCCTGTTTCGAACATAAACGTGAATTTATGCAATACAAGGTATCAGAGAGGGCAGGTAGGGTGCATTGGAAAGTTAAGGGTAGCAACCACTGAAGGAAATACACCCATTAGCCCCAGTCCCACTTTTGGACTAGAAACTTTCAGAAATGTTCCTGAGCAACCTGAGGAAATAGGGACATCGATAAGGACTCTGGGCTTAGTGAGACTTGCAAATGCTTCTTCCAGCAGGTTGGGGCACCTACATGCAGGAAGCAGAAATCGCCCAGCTCAAGTACTCACTGGAAACCCATTCTTCCAGATCTAAGCCTTGAGGGCTTCTGGGGTTTAAGGGAGCTCCATGGTTCCCTGGGGAGAAAGCCTCTGGGTAGAGGCCAGCCCAGAATATATAGGAGTTTGAGTCCAGGCTGTGGCTAATAGGGACCAGTCACTCTCCTTTGTGCTGTATTTGGGACACAGGAGAGGTTGGACTACTGAGGAAGACCTCCCAGAGGCTGGGTAGATGGGGCCCTCTACTCAAGCCTTTCTATTTGTGGAAGTGTATCTGGTACACTTTTGCCCCAAGGGTAAGGTCCAGGATCTCCAACTTAAGTCCAGAAACTGGTCAGTGCTCTGACAAGATTGTCACTTGTTGCCACATTTAGTGTTCCTTCAGGTTGAGCCTAGCAACTAGAACCACTCAAGTTACCTTCAAACTCAAAGCAGTCATCCTACCTCAGCCCCCTAAGTGTCAGATTAGAGGCATTGCTTATCAAATAAGCCACAGACAGTTAAAGAACAGCTGTTGGCAACTGAGGGGAGGGGTAGATTTTTGTTTGTTAATCCATTATATAGAATTCTTGATGGGCATTTTAATGAGACTATAAAATACATTGGTGGCTGGAAAAAAAGGCTCAGCAGTAATCACTGGCTGTTTTTCCAAAGAAAGGTTTGATTCCCCTCACCCATATATGGCAGCTCAGAACCATCTGTAACTCCAGCTCCAGGGGATCCTATGCCCTCATCTGACCTCCATAGGTACTTCACAGACATACATGCAGAGGAAACACCAATAAATATAAAATAAATCTTACTTTTAAAAAGTAATGTGTGATGATGGTCTTAGTACAATGGTTTGTATTTTCTTTGTAGAATATAATTATGTATATGCATTTTACAGTGTTTTTCCATTATTGGCCAAACTTCTGTTTTTAGAACATTGTTTCACTTGTGTAGATTTGGCAGAATGTAGTATAACAAAATACTGATAATTACTAGTAGCAGTGTTGGAAATGTAAAAAATAAAAATGAAGTTCTCAGTTCCTGTTGCTTTGTTGTTTTATGCACTTGCTATAAACTTAAAGAGTTTGTAGTAACAAGTGTAATCATTTAGACTTTTTTTTTTTTTTTTAACCCAAAGGACACTCTGATCGTGTGGTCTGAAGCAGAAAATTATGACTTGGCCCTTAGCTTTCAAGAAAAAGCTGGATGTGATGAAATTTGGGAGAAAATATGCCAGGTAATTTTACAGATAGAGAAACAACATATTGTCTTTAATAATTTTTTTCTTCAGCACACAAAAAATAATGGGTTTTGTAATACTTAAATACATATACCAGTGTTGTACATTGTTCATACCCCACATTACTATCTTTCCCTTCTCCCCTGGTTCCCTTTTTTCCCCTCAGGTGGACCTGCTTTTGTCACATTTTCAGTCTAGGTTCTGTCTGTGAAAGGAAACATGCAATTTATCTTTCTTTTTTTTTCCATTATTAACTCTTGTTTCCCCCTTAAGATCTCCTTCTTCCGGGGTACACTTATCCAAACCATAGCAGCTCCTGTACTGAGGATAAACTGTTGGGCAAAGGGGAGTTAGTTACCCAGTTGAGAGATGTGGGGCTGTGAGAGGCAAGCTAGACACAGTGGATCCTGGGGACAGGAACAATGCAGTCTGCTGATGATCAGGCATGGGGCAGAAGGCTAGAACCAAGGGCCACTCATGACTCAAGTTTTTGCTTGAGCAAGATAAAGGATGGAGTTGTTGTCAACTGAGCTGGGAACAGCTGCAGGGAGAACAGTCCTACACGGCATGATGACACACGCCCTTAATCCCAGCATTGTGGAAGGCAGAGGAGGCAGATTTCTGAGTCAAGGACATCCAGGGCTATACAGAGAAGCCCTGCCTCAAACAAGAAACAAAAAACCTTCTTTACTCCATAAAGAACCCATTCTACTTTCGTGTCATTCTTAAATCTAAATTCTCTGCATAAGAAGAAGCATACTTGTCTGTCTGGCCTAATCTATTTAACCTTATGATGTCTTGTTCCATCCATTTTCCTGCAAATGACAATCTTATTCTTTTTTTTGTTTTGTTTTGTTTGAGACAGGGTTTCTCTGTATTGTTTTAGAACCTGTCCTGGAACTTGCTCTGTAGACCAGGCTGGCCTCAAACTCAAAGAGATCTGCCTGCCTCTGTCTCTCAAGTGCTGGGATTAAAGGAGTAAACCACCAACAATTTCATTCTTTACAACTGAGTAAACCTCCCTCCATTGTATCTATGCACCATATTTTGGGTTTTGTCCATCCAGTTGCTGATGGTTTGCTTCTGGGCTGGTTCCTTATCTTGCCTGTTTTAAATAGTGCAGTGAACATGAATATGCAAGAGGGATATATTGCCTTAAATTCCATCAAATGATTGTTCAGGCGTGTTAAAACTCCCATCATGAGGTAGTTCTGATTTTAGTTTAATTTTATTTATTTTTTTAAGAACCTCTGTATATCTCGAACAACAACAAAAAAAGAACTCTGTAATTTCCATAGTGACTGTATTAATTTATGTTCCCACCAGCAGTATTTTCTCTACATCTTTGCCACCATGTACTGTCATTTGTTTTCTTCGTGGTGGCCATTTTGGTTGAGACGTGAAATGTTAAAATTTTGATTTTGTGGGGGTTTTTAAGTCACAAATTTGTGCATAATTGTGGTACATAATGGTGTGGTGCGTGCACTGTCATGGCTAAATTAAATCAATTAGCCTATATTTTCTCACCATTTATTTTTGTGAGGAGAATACTCTTGCAGCTTTTAAAGCACATTGTTACAAACCACAATCCTCATTCCCTCACTAGATCTCAAGATGTCAAGCAGTCCATTCTTCTCCAACTGCAGCTTTGTATATTTAAACCAACAATATTACCATTCCTAAACAACCCACATCTAGTCCCCAGTAACCATAGTTCTACTCTGTGTTCAAAGCTCATCATATATGGGGAGATCCTGTAGCTATTTGTCTTCCTGTGCTTGGCTTGTTATATTTAGCTAAACTTTCTCCAGGTTCACCCATGCTATTGAAAATGTCAGTTTCCTTCTTTTAACGCTCAGTTGTAGAGCATGCTTAGCGCTGCCCCCCCCCATTTATTAGCTGTTTATGTTATTTTGGGAACTATCTGTTTAATTTGTACATTTACTGATTTTTTTGAAGAATGAAAACTAGACTTCTGTTCCTCACCCTGTACAAAGTTCAGCTCCAGTTGGACTGAAAACCTTATTAAGACCTAAAACTTCTAGAGGGAAAACATGTTAGAGATACAGACATACACGGTCATTCTGAGGCTTCCAGTAGCTCAGGAAATTAAAAACCTTCTGAACAGCAAAGGAAGCAGTCAGAATGGAAAGACAGACAGCCTGTAAAGTATGAAGGGACTTAGCCAACTGCTCATCTTATAAGGAGTTAACATTGAGCATTTGGTTTCGTTGGTTTTTGTTTGAGACAGGATTCTCCTGACACTCACTCTGCAGACCAGGCTGGCCTCGAACTTACGGGAGATCCGCCTGCCTCTGCCTCCCTAGTGCTGGAACTAAAGGCGTGTGCCATCACTGCCTGGCGTGACTGTGTATGTGTGTGAGGGTGTGTGTGTGCATGCATGCGTGCTTGTGTCGGGCCAAAAGAAAGTATTGGATCCCTTTAGAACTGGAGTTACAGGCATTTGTGAGCTGTCCATTGTGGTTGCTGGGATCTGTTTTTGTTTGCTTGCCATGCCTGGCTGTTTGTTTGCTTTCTGTTTTGTTTGTTTGTTTGTTTGTTTGTTTGTTTGTTTTTAAGAAAATCATAATCCAGCCATGCTTTGAACTTGCTAGGTAGGTACATCTGACCTTAAACACCTGCTTATCCTACCTCCGAAATGTTGGGATTGGAGGCAAGGACCACCATGTCCAGTTTCCCTAGTCTTTCATACCATGTGTTTTTTACCTGTCTTCATTTGTGACACAGATAATGTGTTATTTGTATGTTTTCTCTACAATAACTTGACTTCATATTCAAACTCAGGGTGGTGGCTCACACCTGTAATCCCAGCACTTCAGGGCCCAGGCAAGACAACTGATAGGAATTCTAGCTTTTTTTTTTTCCTACATAGAGAGCTCTAAGTAGGTCAGTCTGGCATACAATGTAAGACCCTACCTTTAAAATAATATCCACCAAGTATCATTTCTCAAGTACTATTTTGTGTGTTCTGACTTAGTTTTCTATATCTTGATTCACTCTTAAGGAAGTTATTGCATTTTGCTTTCAGGGCCCTTTGGTGTTTTTCTTCTTGGAGTCCTTTCACCATTTCTGATATAAAAACAGCTAAAAAAATGTTCCCATTTTTAAGTAATTGTTTGCTACTTCTTGCTAGTAGTACTAGATCTGAACTGCATTTTTATCTTTGATTTGATTTTTGAACTAAAAGCTGTAATGAAAACTTGCATAATTAACAATACAGAACCAACTTAAGGCCATTCTTGGTAGAAATTAATTATGTGTACCATTCTTTCAGAAGTGCAGCCTACTGGTTTAAAGGCAAGATCATAGCATATTTCAGAACTTTAATTTTCAACCCTTTCAAAATCTGTCCATGTCAGTTTCAGTCTGTGTATGTCTATCCTCATGCCCCACCAGCAGCAGCAGGGTCTTAACAACTAGTTTTCTTGTTTGGTTTGGGTTTGGTTTTGGTTTTTTGAGACAAGGTTTCTCTGTAACAGCTCAGGCTATCCTGAAACTCACTTTGTAGACCAGGCTGACCTTTATCTGCCTACTTCTGCCTCCTAAGTGCTAGAATTAAAGGTGTGTACCACCAACATTGTCCAGCTTAACAACTAGTTTTTAAGTCTCTTTTCTTGTATTTAGAACTTTAAAGTTGGTTTATAACAGAAGGGTGTCTGGTGAATCATGAAGGTATGGAAAAGAGAAAATATTTTTATCAAATCATTTTTGGTTTTTCAAGACAGGATTTCCCTGTGTAGCTTTGGAGCCTGTCCTGGAACTAGCTCTTGTAGACCAGTCTGGTCTTGAACTCACAGAGATCTGCCTGCTTCTGCCTCCCAAATGCTGGGGTTAGAGGTGTGTTACACCACTACCACCTGACTCATCAATTGCTTTTTTAACTTTCAGCAGATACTCTTGTGGATAGTTCTGCACATATAAATTTTACTTACTGTATATGTAGCTTTGTTATAGGTGCACTTTGTCCTAATCAACTTTTTTTAATCATAGGCTACTACCTAGCATTTACGATAGACCACTAATCTCCTTTGGTCCAAAGCTTAACTTGACCTTGGTCTTTGGGATTGACTTTTGATGTTTTTCTTTTTTGCCTTAGAATTGTGTATTCATTATGACCATAGTATTATTATATTTGATACTCATTTGAATATTACTTAAATTTTTAAGAGATTAGTGCTATCCCGATATATGGCACAGTCCTAGAAATGTTTCTGTGGACTTTCTCTGGTTAGAAAAGATGGTCATGAACAGAAGATTGTCTAATGTATTTGGTCCTCTATGTTGTAGGTCTTGATAATCTGTTTTAGGCTGTCCTAGGAAGTTGCTCCTGTCATTTATACTTCAGGAGAACATTTACTCAGTTCCTCAACTGTTGATTAGTTTGCATAAACATGAAAACATCATTTGGAGAGTTATAGCGCAGTAGATAGTTGTATCAAATTTGATGGGTTTTTGTTTGTTTTTTGTTTTTTTTTTTTTTTTGTCAACTACCACAAAATCTTTTTTTATAGGTTCAAGGAAAGGACCCTTCAGTGGATATCACTCAGGACCTGGTAGATGAATCTGAAGAGGAGCGATTTGATGATATGTCCTCACCGGGTTTAGAATTGCCATCTTGTGAATTAAGTCGACTGGAGGAAATTGCAGAGCTTGTGGCCTCATCTTTACCTTCCCCCCTCCGTCGTGAGAAACTCGCACTAGCACTGGAAAATGAGGGTTATATTAAAAAGCTTTTAGAGCTTTTCCATGTGTGTGAAGATTTGGAAAACATTGAAGGACTGCACCACTTATATGAGATTATCAAAGGGATCTTCCTCTTGAACCGAACTGCTCTTTTCGAGGTTATGTTCTCTGAGGAATGTATAATGGACGTCATTGGATGCTTGGAATATGACCCAACTTTATCACAACCACGAAAACACAGGGAATTTTTAACAAAAACAGCCAAATTTAAAGAAGTGATTCCCATATCAGATCCCGAGCTAAAACAAAAAATTCATCAGACATACCGAGTTCAGTATATACAAGACATGGTTCTCCCTACCCCTTCAGTCTTTGAAGAAAACATGTTATCAACACTTCACTCCTTTATCTTTTTCAACAAGGTAGAAATTGTTGGTATGTTACAGGTAAGTTAAGTCAATCTCTATCCCTCCCCCCCAATTTATAAAGGCACCTGTTTAATTGATAACATTTAAAATGCTAATTGTTTTAAGCAAAAATAATAATTATTTAAAAATCCTCACATTGAAACTTAGCCTTGTGATATCATGGTAAATATTTTGATATTAATTTACATTCTGATAAATGATGATACTCTTGAGACCTGAAGGTTGTTGTCTTCGGTAGAGATGGCAACAGTGACAGCACTTGGTTAGCATGCTTGGGATCTAGACTTAGTCTCAGACATCACAAATTGCAAAGGGAATGGATGGTGTCTAGAACAACTTTAGGAGAATAACACTAATAAAATAATTGGAGTAAAGACAGCCAGAGAACTGCCATTTGGTCCTATTACCCACATCAGCTACCTGTAACAACATCTGCTTGTGCCCCTTATTCCAAAGAATGCTTTTTGTAGTAGTTGAGAGTAGTGGGAGTTTGGGCTTCACTTATTGCTTGATACCTGTTGTGTGCTTTGAACAGCTTGTTATGTATGGGAAACCTTGAATTATCTCTCTGAGGAATACCATAGGATACTCTGAAGTGTCTGAAGATCAAGTGAAACCTTACAAGAAAGTGTTGAACATTTTATAAAACTTGGTAGCTTTAAAATCAGTGTCTATTAATGCTTGATTTGAATGAGAAATATGTTATATAGTATTTGGCGAAACATTAGACTGAGCTAGAAATTTTCTGTTTTGTGTGGGTATGATGTCTGTACATATGTTTTCAGGTACAGGCACTTTGGTACACATGAAGGACGGGGTGTCCTGTTATTTTGCTGCCTTATTCTCTAGAGGCACAGCGTCTTTGGACCTCTATACATTTATATGTGTCCTTGTTTGTCCCTGTTTCCAACCCCACTCAGTGGGTGCTGATGGTGTGTACTGGACCATGCCCAGCTTGTTGTCTAGGTGCTAGGATTGGAACTATTCTCTTGGTTGCTCAGTAAGCTCTCTTAAACACTGAGCTTTCTCTCCAGTCCCTAAGGTATATTTTCCCTACCAACCTTTTACTTATACACATACAAAATTACACACTTTACAGTTGACTAGTTCTTCTGTAATACTATTAAATACTCTGATACTAATTTGGATATATGTTGAAATTGGATGCCATTCATTTTGAAAAAAGAAGAAAATGTCAGAATCATGTATTTATACATTTTTAGAAGAAATAATCAGCGTTATAATTGAGTGTTGTATAGAAAATGTTTCCTAAACACCTACCGTTGTGAATATTAAACTTACTACATAGGACCTGCAAGATGACTCACTGCTAGAAGGAGAGAGCCAACTTCCAAAAACTTATTTTCTGGCCTTCATATGTATGTGTTCTGTGGCACACTGTTCCCCTCATTCCTAATATGTAGATAAATGTAATTTCTTAAAAACTTGCACTGTAGTCTGCATGAACTTACACTTTAACTGGAGTAGTAGTAGTATTGAATATACTCCTACCTAAGCAAATAGGTTTAAATTATTAACAGAATCTTGATGAAGAAAATTCAGTGAGTACCAGAGAGGATCTGTATGGCTTGTTACTTACCCAAAATAATAACTAACTATTCTGTGATAGAATCCTTTGGAGACTTTTCAAAATTAATGTCTTAAATATTGTGTTAGACAATTATTTCAAAATAATTTAGTGTTAAGGAGTATAATAATAGATATTTCTGTTCTAAAGATTTATTTATTTGTTATGTATACAACATTCTGTCTCCATGCATGGCTACACACCAGAAGAGGGCACTAGATCTCATTATAGGTAGCTGTGAGCCACCATGTGGTTGCTGGGAATTGAACTCAGGACCTCTGAAAGAGCTGTCAGTGCTCTGAGCCATCTCTCCAGCCCTTATTTCTTTATGATCTCTATTTTAACATTTTAAAAATCATTTTCTATGTCTTTGAAGCCCAAAAATTTTATCCTTACTGGAAGGGTTATAGAACCTTAATTTCTATCATTAGCTCATGTAAACTTAGTTGGCAAACACGGACTACATTTGTATGTGTGTTTTTTGTTTGACTGTTTAAAGAGACAGAATCTCACTGCAGCTCATGTTGTCCCCTAACTTTCCATCCTTCTCCCTTTGTCCCCCCAGCCCCCACTGGTGTGATTTTAAGCATTTGCCACTAGGCCAGATTTACTGTGCTTGTGTTTATTAAGTTTCATTGTGACACAGCTACAATTGGTCTGACCTCTCTCTTGCAGTAGTAGAGTATGAGAAGCCATTGGCCTGCAGAGTATGAAACACTTTCTTACTGGCCTTGAAATTTAAAAGCAGGGTTAGGAAAAGAGTTTTGTCAAAACATAAATATAGTCTTTCTGATAGAAGTCTCTAGTTTGTCTTTGTTTTGTATTAAGACAAGGTCTCACTATGTAGATCAGGCTGGTCTGAAATTCATAGAGATCCACCTGCCTCTGCCTTCCTGGTGCTGGGAATAAAGGTGTGTGCCCTTCACATTTGGCTGTGTGTGTGTGTGTGTGTGTGTGTGTGTGTGTGTGTGTGTGTGTGTGCGCGCGCACACGTGCACATACATACATACACACACTTGTATATATATCTTTTAATAGTTTGGGGATTTTTTTTCCTTTTTTTAAAAAAATATTGACATCTTTTATCAAGTTAGTTCATAGCATGCAGAAATTGTATTTTATATAGTCTTACCAGTAAAATAATTAAATTTGTCATTTATTTCATAGGAAGATGAAAAATTTCTGACAGATTTGTTTGCACAACTAACAGATGAAGCAACAGATGAGGAAAAAAGACAAGAATTGGTAAGAAATCATAGTAAGGTAGAAAAGTAAACAACCTTTTACACTTACTTAATATTTTTCTAATTTGACATTGACCTTTTAATACTTGTCCTTTTTCCGGATTTCAGGTTAACTTTTTAAAAGAATTTTGTGCATTTTCTCAAACGCTACAACCCCAAAACAGAGATGCTTTTTTCAAGACTTTGTCAAACATGGGCATATTACCAGCTTTAGAAGTCATCCTTGTAAGTTTGCTCTCTACATTCTGAACTACCCATGTGGACCATATCAGAAACTGGATGTGATGTTTTATAGATTTGTTTGAAATTGTAAAATTAAATCACTTCTCCCTTTCCTCATTCCCAGGTACCTGCTTGAATTCTCTCTCTCTCTCTCTCTCTCTCTCTCTCTCTCTCTCTCTCTCTCTCTCTCTCTCTCTCTCTCTGTTAATGGCCTCTTTTTCTTTAATTATTACATACATATATATATGTATGTATATATAGTTTTTATGTAGTAGGCAAAGCATTTGAGTGTAGCTAATGTTTAATGCTAGCTGTGTATAACATAAAGTTAAAAGAAGTGATACAAGTTCAATATAATAATTTATCACATCTTTAATAATTAGCTTTATATCCTGTCTAATGAAATGTTAAAAAGAAAAGGCTGAGAATAGTGATTCATGCCTTTAATCCAAGCACTTCTGGACTTTTGGGGTTTTTTTTTTGTTTGTTTGTTTTTTTGTTTGTTTGGGTTTTTTTTTTTTTTTTTTTTTTTTTAAAGTTACCCAGGGCTATACAAACAAGTTCTATCTTGAAAAACCATACACATACACACACACACACACACACACACACACACACACACACACACACACACACACAATCATTCCAGCACTAGACAGGCAGAGGAAGTCCAGTGGATATCTGAGTTTGAGGTCAATCTGTTCTACAGAGTTCCAGGACAGCCAGGACTACACAGAGGAACCCTGTCTCAAAAATGCAAAATTTAAAAATAATGTTTTTGAATGTATCTTGAGGATGGGACTGAGTCAGCCAGTAATAATGGTACCTGTGCAAGCCTGGTGACTAAAATTTACTCCCTGAAGCCCATGTCAAAAGCTGGATCATGGTAAAGATGGAATTTTGAGATGTGTCCAGAAACTCACAGGACAGCTAGCTATGAGTATGCAGCAGACACAAGGGAGACCTTGCCACCTCTAAAATTTGTCCTTTGGCATTACTGTGTATACTGCCTTCCCCCTAAAATGTGTGAATGTGTTAGTATGATCACACAAGCCACTGAAATATGGGAAAGTACTTAACACTACTTGGTTAGCAATGCTTGCCTCCTTCCATTCTGTTTGAGAGGAGCTCTCTTGCCTTTGTGGTTAAATACTGCATGCTAGCTAGGTTAGTTGCTTTCATGAAGTTCCCTGTCTTCACCTCTAATCTTACCATAGAAGCACTGGGGCCACAGATGTGGACACTGTTACCGCTGGCTTTACATGGGTTTTTGGGATTTGAACTCAGGTTTTTAGGCTCTCTTGGCAACTGCTCTATCCACTGGGAAAATCTCCCTAGCCCTTAGATAAATTTTTAATTCTGTGTTGTGATCATGCCCACCCCCATCCTCTTTTTAATTTCTCCCCACTTTAGCTGAAGCCCCTCCTCATCCTAAATCATCCCCATGTTTTGTTTAATGTTTGGAAACAGTTTGTCTATATAGCTCTGGCAGTCTTAGAATTCATTCTGTAGACCAGGCTAGCCTCAAACTCAGAGATACACCTGCCTCTGGCCCTCATCCATCCCTATCTTACTTTCATGTCTTTGTTTTGTAACCCAGTGGTTTTAATTAGGGTTGCTTATGTAAGTGAGTGGATAAGAGTTGTTTGCTAGAGCCAACTTGTCAATGGCTATACCACCAGGAACGTAGCTCCCCCTAGCAATCATTTAGATGTTTGTTTTAAGGTCTGGTACTTTGTGACAATTTCTTTTGTCAGGTCGCGGATAATTTCATTGATAAAGTTCATATTTTTATGATTGTAAGAGAATGGCACTTTTTCTATGCAGGGCATGGATGATACACAGGTTCGAAGTGCTGCTACTGATATATTCTCATACTTGGTTGAATATAATCCATCCATGGTACGAGAGTTTGTCATGCAGGAGGCACAACAGAATGATGATGTAAGTAAGAAGTTAACAGAGCAAAAAATAACCAGCAAGGTAAATATTATTTACACTAACAGTAAGTACTTATGCATAGGAGACTATAGCTGGGATTATGTAATTTTAGATTTAAACTACTGCTCTTTGGGAAGTGTAGCCATTCAAATGGGTCATTTTTCCCCTTAATTTGCTCCTGCCTTGGCTTATAAACTTATTGTATTTGATGTCAACTTTTTAAAACTATGAAGCTGACTTGTCTATTTGTCTTATTTAAACCCTTAAATCAATTGACCATTCTGTATGTGAACTGTGAGTAACTTTCATTGGAAAGTACTTAGACTATTAGAGGTGGATTCTTGGAGTCATCAAGGCTTAAAAAAAAAAAAAAGTATAGCTCTGAAGTATATTAGGAAGTGTTTCTTTATAATAATAAAAAGAAGCTGTGGTTGTGTTTAATCAGAAATTAGAAGAGGTAGATTAGCTTTAAAATATCTTAGACTGCCTTGGAAGTGTAGATTGAATGCTGTGGTACATAATATGTATAGAAGCCGAATGTATGTGCTCCTCTACTTCTATTTACTAAGCCAGTAGTTTGTTTTTTCTTCTTACTCCTAAATTTTTGAAAACCACTTTTTACTTAAGATTAAACTATCTTGACTTCCTTGGAAGAGGAAATTTATGTCTCCTTTTGGGGGGTGGTTACACAATATCAGCTTGCAGTGTTTCTTATAAAATGAACATAACTTTTGTTGCTTTTTTAAAAAATCTACTCCACCGGTTAGACGTTGAATGCCTGGTAATGTTTTTATTTGTGGTTTGTTCTTAAAATTATAGTGGTAGACTATGTGCTGAAATGTACCGTGAATTATTGAATCATAATCACATTTTTCTTCTATGAAATAGTCCTATCTTGTGAACCAGAATATCTTGAGTAATTAAAACTAAAGGCTGTCCTCTTAGGCCCTGTAACCCCTGGGTGAGCAGACATGCCTGTGCATCTTCACACTCCATGAACATGCATTGGGCCTCTGGATTTCACTTGCCAATCATTTCCATATAGTGTCTGCATTTTCTTTGTCCTTGTCTGTCTTACCACTGCATACATAGGCAAGGGGAAGGAGTTTTTATTAATCCTCTGGGCCAAGAATACTATCCCCAAAAGGTCCTTGGGAAAGCAGAAGTTGGTTTTCTCTCACATTTGGGATCTATGTAATATACTACTGTTGTGTGCACTCCAGTCTCACTTTGCTGGGTTTATCATTTCCACAAATGGAAAATTGCCATCATATCAAAAAGAAAACTAAAATGCAATGAAAGAGAAGCAATTTTATACATTCTAAGTATTCTTATTTTGAAACTGAATGTAAAGTCCATGAGCTTCCTGCAGAGGGAGATAAAGTTGTTTTAACACCAAACATGACCTTTGTGGTTTTTTTGTTTGTTTGTTTTGTTTGTTTGTTTTTCTTTAATCAGACAAGTTTAAAGATAATAGAAAAAGTTAGTAGTGGTGGTGCATGCCTTTAATCCCAATGCTTAGGAGGCAGAAGCAGGCAGATCTCTTGAGTTGGCAGGGTGGACAACCTGTGAATTCCAGGGCAGCCAAAACTACATAGTGAGACACTGTCTCAAAAGAGGAAAAGAAAATATAGGAAAAGAAACTTAATTCTTTTGATCCTATTTAATGTCTTTGTATCATCCATTAGGGGAAAGAAACACTTCCATTTATCCTGTTAAATAGCTTAGTCACTCTGTTTTGTTTGAAGTTAACAAGAAAGCTAGAGTTAGCTGTAATGTTATAATATGTGTCTTAGTAATCTGTATTGTGTGTATTTTTATCACCAGGATATTTTGCTCATCAACCTCATTATAGAACATATGATTTGTGATACAGATCCTGAGCTTGGAGGAGCAGTCCAACTTATGGGCCTGCTTCGAACTTTAGTTGACCCAGAGAACATGCTAGCCACTGCCAATGTAAGCCATGGCTATTTCTTCTTTTTCATAGCAGTATGATTTCTATTGCTGGTAGGAACCATACCGTTAATACATCAACATATTTTTGATTCCTTAGAAAACAGAAAAGACTGAATTTCTGGGTTTCTTCTACAAGCACTGTATGCATGTTCTCACTGCTCCCTTACTAGCAAATACAACAGAAGACAAGCCTAGTAAAGGTAAGATAACACAGGTTTGTAGCTTTCTTGAATTGTCAAACTCAAAAAACTGGGGTTGAGTACAGTCTAGATTTAAGACATTGGGGCTGAAGAGATAACCCCACAGTTAAAGAGTAACAGCTGCTTTTCCAGAGGACACACACTGCTGCTAACATTCTGTAACTCCAGTCTCAGGGCATTAACACCCTCTTTTGACCTCCATGGGCACTGTATGTACATGGTGCAGGCAAATGAAAAACTAATGTACATACAATAAAAAATAAATTAAGTCTATAAAGAAAGGGACAGAAGCAGGAGCAGCAGGATACACCCTAAGAATGAAGTAATCATCTTTAATAGATTGGGTGAGATTTAATCATGTATTTTCAAGAGATTTTTAAGATTAAATTTGTGTAAAAGTGCTATAATCACAGTTAACAAAAATATACCACAAAAAAGTAGTTATTGTTTTCATGTTGGGTTTTGTTTGTGGATTGGTTGGTTGGGTGTGTGTGTGTGAGAGAGAGGGAGAGGGAGATCTCTCTATGGAACCCATGTTGGTCTCAAACTAGAATCTTCCTATTTCAGCTGCCTCACTACTAGGGTCAGTAATGTGTGGCAAACTATTACAGCTTATTCCTTAGGGCTTACACTTAAGTGTGTGTGTTTAAAGGGTAGTTTTAGAGTTACTATGGGAAATTACTGTTGAAGCTCTGTCTAGGAATCCATACATATTTTCCCTTATAATTCACAAGTGTAGGGGCTGAAGAGATAGCTCAGAGGTTCAGAGCACTGGCTGCTCTTCCAGAAGT
Source organism: Cricetiscus sungorus (assembly GCA_030556225.1). Classification (NCBI taxonomy): domain Eukaryota; kingdom Metazoa; phylum Chordata; class Mammalia; order Rodentia; family Cricetidae; genus Cricetiscus; species Cricetiscus sungorus. The sequence continues at coordinate 11,251,884 of JANBXA010000588.1, forward strand.
CCTGAGTTCAATTCCCTGTAACCACATGGTGGCTCACAACCATCTGTAATGAGATCTGTCTGGTGCTACCCCTTTCTGGACTCAAGGCATACATGTAGAAACAACACTGTATACATAAGTAAATAATTTTTTTTTTTTTAAAGAATAAAGATGTCTTGGGTGTGTTAGCTTAAACCAAGAAAAAAAAAAACCCACAATGTAGTATGTTTAAAGCATACTCTATTAATAATATTATTTATGGTATTAATAGAAACTAATAATGTTAATGTACTATTGTGAAAAGTAAATGTTTATTTTTACTTTTTTCCCCCCTTGAGACGTGGTTTCTTTACATAGCACTGGCCTCACTGTGTAGACCAGGCTGGCCTTGAATATACACAGGCCTCTGTCTCCCAAATGCCAGGATTAAAGGTGTGTTTCTGTGTTTCATGTTAGATAATGTCATTTTGTTTCTTTTTATATTTATTTGTATTTGGTAAAATTTGAGGTCTGTTTCCAAATCACACTTTTTTTTCCAGAACAGTTTTAGATTTATACGCAAATTAAAGAGATGTTACGAGATTTCCTACATTCCCTTACTTCTGAGCTCACACATCCCATTGATGATTTTTACAGTCAGTTGGGCAATAAGTGTCTTTACTCATAGAGGGGGCTATGCAAAATTAGAGCCTGTGATGATGGACAAATCTTCATTCTACAGGCCAGGCTGGCAGGCAGTGGCCCACAAGTTCAGGTCCAGCATGCTGCTGTTTTGTCCATAAAGCTTTATGGATATATGGGCTTGTGTGCCCACTGCTTTCAGGCTGCAGGGTGTGGGTTGGATATGTGCTCGGAGGTTTGCAGAGCCTACAAACATACTTGCTGCCTGACCCTTTATGGAAGAGGTTTCTAGTGAGAAAGTGTGATTTGGATAGCCAAATTCACACTTTCAAGCTACCCTAAATTTACTAAGAATGTGTAGAAGGGAATATGCCATATTCTATGGTGTGTAAGTGATAGGAATGAAAAAATAAAACACTTGGAGAGTGGTGAAGAAAGCTGGCACAGAAAATTGGTGGAAGATAGAGCATAATCATACCAAAGATGAAAGGGTATGTGCTGTGACTTCTTAAATTGTTTATGTTCTGTTCACCATACATATGATCATGATTTGCTTATTCTAGATGATTTTCAAACTGCACAGTTACTGGCACTTGTATTGGAATTGCTAACATTTTGTGTGGAACACCATACCTACCACATAAAGAACTATATTATCAACAAGGACATCCTTCGACGAGTTCTAGTTCTTATGGCTTCCAAGCATGCTTTCTTGGCATTATGTAAGTACTTCTTAAACAGTTGTTTATGATCTTTCTATATCATCTTCTTTGTAGCTTTAAAGCTAGTTGCTGAGAACGTGACTGACTTGGGTGTGGGTAGGGGTTGTCAGGGACCTATCTTAGTACAAGTTCTGTGTCCTGTGATGTAGTTTGGCAGGTGGAGTGGAGTGGCTAGAAGGTATGTGCCAGTTCAAGTGGTAAGTAACTCCAGTTTAATCAAAACTACCAGTGGCCTATCTTTTTTATAACTTACAAACGGGAAGATGGTTTAATAAAAGAAAAACTAATAAAACTATATAGACCATATGTGTCCCACAGAGCCTGAAATAAGTATGTGGACCTTTATGAAGAAAGTGAACGATTTCATAGCTACAGGTAGTTTTCTTTGCTTGTTTTGTGTATGTGTGTTTCATTTATTGTTGTCCTTTTTATCAGTAGTCTTTCTGCAGCCCAGACTGGTTTTTAAGCTTACAGCAGTCCTCATGCCTCAACTACCTGAGTGCTGAGTTTACAGGTACACGCTACCATTCCTAGCTTAGCACACAGTAATTTCTGTTTGTGTGCATGGTGCTAGGAATTAAGCCCAATACCAAAAACATTTGCATACACTTGACCACTACACTACACCCCTAGCCCAAAAGCAGTAGAAATTTTTTTAACAAGATTCTTGTTTGGGGTTTTTTTTTTTTTTTTTTTTAAGATTTGTCTTAGTTGTGCTTTTTTTTTTTTTCTTTCTTTTTTTTTTTTTTTTTTTTTTTTCTTAAGCTGATATTCAAAAGTAAAACATACTTTTGAATTAGAAATAGGTTAATCCAGGCGGTGGTGGCATACGCCTTTAATCCTAACGCTCGTGAGGCAGAGGTACTCTGAGTTCAAGGCTGTCCTGGTCTATAAAGCATTACCAAGACAGCCAGAGCTATTACAGAGAAACAGTTTAATCCATAGTGCTATGGTCGTGCTGTAGCCAGACTTCTTAGGTAATGAGTTTGCAAATCTAAACTGTAGTTATTGGTCAGTTGACTGACCAAGTTTAGAGTACTGGAGGCTGACATACTGCCAAGTAACTTGCCAATTGGCTTGTAAAGGTAGGTTGTTGTTTTAAGGCTTCATGTTTTATTTAAGTTTTCACTGGTCATGTTTCTTTACTTGGCACATAGGTGATAAATGGATGTGTTTAGAATGTGCCTTTTTACAACATGAGGAGAATATTGGGTTCATTTACTTTCCACTGAATCCTAAAAATACTAAATATTACTTTAGTCATAGGTTCTGTATTATTGATGAGACGTTTCTAAGGGCTATAACAAATAAATCATCTTCCAGTGAGATTTGCACATACAAGAAGGGCTTTAAAGGGCTAGAAAGATGACTCAGTGGTTAAGAACACTGGATGGTCTTCCAGAGGACCTGAATTTGATTCCCATTACCCATGTGGCAATTCACTGTCCAGTCCCCAGTTTCAGGGCAATCTGACACCCTCTTCTGGCCTCTACACGCACCGGCCACACATGTATATAGCCATACATGCAGACGGAACATGATATAAACATTTCTCAATATACTTACCATAGGAGAGGTGATAGTCCAAGGCCCAATTCTTTCAAATCCCCATAACAAGTTTTGTCTGTGTGTGAGGAAAGAATTTTGGGAAACAAAACAGAAAGGAAAAAGTGAATGCACAGATTGTTTAAGTAGTTTGATTTCAGCAAAGAAAATAGCTAGATGTGTTGACTTAACCTATAGCTCTGGTACTCGAAAGGCAAGCCTATGTTTGTGAATTCAAGCCATAGCTACATAAAGAGACCCTGTCTCCAAGGGGGGGGAAAAAAAGAGAGAGGGAGAGAAGAGATTAAATAAAAACTACTAGTACATTTCATTGAATCCTGCTATGCACATCTTTATATGTTTATCATCTCAAACTAAGGTAAGTCTTGCAGTTGGTGGCATGGCGGTTATAATTAGTAGTTTTGCTTTCATAGTTTATTAGGAGAGTGTCATGGGAAAATCAAAATCCAATTTAATAAGAACTGTACTTAATAATGTGTTCTAAGTGAATCAGATAAGGAAGTTTTCACAGAGGTGTTAAATTGCTTGTTCATAAGAGAGAGTGACATTGTTAATTGAATGTGCAGTTAAGATGTAAAGTCTAGGAAGGTGGTGTGTTTGCTATAGATGAAAAACTTTTGAGTCCATCTGCAAAGCATCTGGGCATGCAAGCTTTAAAACAAAAAAGCCAGCCTTTTCTGTAGTTTATGCAGTCCGTGTATCTTCTTTACTTGTAGTGATGTATAAAGAATATATCATAATCCAATAATAACTATGTAAAGAATTATTTTATAAGATGAAGATCATATTGGAAACTATGCTGTTCTATCTTAGGTGTGTTCTATACATATTCTATAAGTGGGACAAGTTACTTTGAAACACCTAACTCCTCACTTCGGGCCTCTATTCCCAGAACATCTCAGACAGTAGCAGTCCATCAGTAATAATCCTTTTATAAAGACTGACTTTAAGCTGGATGGTGGTGGCACACACTTTTAATCCCAGCACTCAGGAAGCAAAGGCAGAAAGATCTCTTGAGTTCGAGGCCAGCCAGGGCTATGTGGAGAAACCCTGTCTTCAATAAAAGAAGAAAAGAAAAAGAAAAAAGACTGGCTTTATAGATTAGAGTAAGAACTGTATAAATTTAGGAAAACAAAAGATTTATGATTGTCCTGAGAAAAATATATATTGAAATAAAAAGTTTGGTATAGTATTTCAGAGAGAATTTTACAATTTAAATATACTCTGTAAGTAGAAAAGAATACTTAATGTAGTTTGGAAACTTGGAGATGTTATATATGTTATATACATATATAACTGGGCTTTATAGAATTGATTGGTAAAATGTGGAAAACAGCTTGCTATTTGGTAGGAAAGAATAATAGTATTTAGATATTTTGATGCAGGGCTGTTTAGGGGGATGATTTTAGACAAATAATTATTGATATAAATCAGGACAAATGGAAAAGAGAGGCAAAAAGAAAAAGAAACTCACCTAGAACTACCTTCTATCTGTATCAGCACTTTCTGAGTAGCTGTGCTTTTAAGGGGTTAAGGGTGTCATCTGGTGTCCTTCCTGGTCTCACTGAATTCTGGGAAAGTAGGAGATTCTTTTCTCATATATAGGAATTGCATATATAGCATCAGGATTAATGTGATGTTTTAATAGGACACAAGTCTCCACAAAGCCTGCAGAGATAGATTACCAAACCTTATAATAATAGTTCTTGGTTTTGAAAATTTGAAATTTACCTATTACCATGAGCTTTTTAAGTGTTTTTATCTATAAACAAGTGGAACTGTCTCATTTAAGTTTTTCTACCAGATAATCCAAAACAAAAGAAATCACTGTTTTAGAAATAAACCCTGTTAGGACTTCACTCACCACACAGAACAATGCCTCTTACTGCTTAAAATGTCTTCACCATACTTGAGTTTTTAAATTTTTTTCAGTAGTTTAAAAATAAAACCCAGTTATTATTCTTTAAACTATTTTGAAACTCCCTGCCCAGAGTGTTTCTTTATGAAGACACACTCTTAAATAAGTTGGATTGTTAGGGCAGTTTCTAACCAACTGTACCTAATTGGGCATTCACTTGTGGACCTCTTTGTGCCAACTAAAGAAAAATTGAGCTGCTTTACTCCTCTGCCTTCCCACCCAGAAACCGTGTCAGCATGGTTGCCTGGCTACCTGCTCATGAAGGACTTGAGTAATAACAAATTGGCAATTTAACGAGCCACTTCCATGATCTCCAAAGAAATCAAAATACAAACACAATATTTAATCTTGCCAACCGAAGACGATGTGACTGCGTGAAGTGAGTATGCTTTTTTGAACTGTTTACAGTAATTGGGGCATTAACTTACTGATAATTCCATATAGGTTAAAGAGGGCTTTGCTGAAGTCTAGCTGTCTGAGTATATTTGGATCTTGATGAATGGTGACCTCAGTAACTCCCCATACCTCAAGATGCAAATATATATCTGCAAATCTGTAAGTTAAAGCCTAATTAATTATTAAAGGGCAAATTAAAAAGCATACTCGCAGCAATAAGAGTAGAGGATTGAATTTTAAAACAAACTAAATTTTTATCTAAACCTTGGGAAGGCAGTTGTGGGGGCATGCAGATTTTTGTGGTTTGTTGCCTTTTTTTAACCACATCTACAAATAAACCAGTATAAATCCATGAACTCTATAAAATAGTGAGAGTGTCCAAAAACTTGAAGATCAAATTATAACACAGTGAATTGCCCTAAAAGACAGTGATTTTGATTTTAGGTGATTTAAAATGTATTCAAAAAGGTATGATGAAAAAATTGTTCCCTTAAATAATACAATAATCTCAGTCCTTACCTTAGCTATAAATTCCATTTTGGTCCACAGTGACTGATATATTCCCAGGACTTTTCTGGCTTTCTAAGACTTGTGTTCTATGATAACATACACTACCTTGGGGGAGGGGGGCAGGTAGGGTCTCATATCATAACGCAGGGTGTCATAGAACTCAGTATGTAGCCCCCACTGGCCTTGAACTCTAACAATCCTCTTACCTCAGACTCCCAAGTGTTGGGATTATAGGCGTGAATTATGGAACTTACCAACATACACTGTCGTTGAATGCCTTTTCTTACAGCACTTGTAAGATCCCTGTGTTCAGGTTCACATACCTGCCACAGGTAAGAATGCGGAATACTGATGTCTGTTCTTAAGGTCTGATGTTTGTTGAGTCTGAGATGTAGATTAAACATCAATGCCTCTGTGTTTCAGGTGCCCTGCGATTTAAGAGAAAAATCATTGGATTAAAAGATGAATTTTATAACCGCTACATAATGAAAAGTTTTTTATTTGAACCTGTAGTCAAAGCATTTCTCAACAATGGATCTCGTTACAATCTGATGAACTCCGCCATAATAGAAATGTTTGAATTTATTAGAGTGGTAGGTTCTATCTTCTTATATTAGGATTTTGGTTTTAATTTGGGAAATTTGAGTATCTGTCTTTTGTCTTGAGAATGTGTGAAGAGATTGTTTAAAGAACCATGCTACCAAAAACCTAAAAGTAATTCAATTCAGGCCAGTTTAAACACACACACACACACACACACACACACACACACACACACACACACACACACACACACAAATAATGTGTGCAAAACTATCTGGCATACTTTATAGAACTATGATAAATACTCTGGGTGTGGTGGCTCATTTTAATCCTACTACTCCTCCGACCCTTTTCAAATAAAAGGAAGAATTGTGATAAGAAATACAGAACTTCAAATGCTTGTCATTTTCATCACTGTCAGATGTATCCCCCATGGATAGTATCTTGATGTTACTGCACAACTGCCATAGAAGTCCCTCTCCAGAACTTTACTGTAGACTTCTGTTCCATAGTCTGTTTTTTGAGATTAGAGAGGGTCTTGTTCTACAGTTCATGCTGCCCTCAATCTCATGAACATTATATTTCCTCAAACCTTATAAGTGTTGGGATTGCAGGTGTATACCACTGTGTCCAGTCTTTGGGAACCAGAACCAATAGAATAGGGCTTGGACAAACACTCTGGGAACACCTGTGGACAATTCCCAGATAAACCAAAAGCTGCATATTATTGAAGGAGCCAGTATAGTGTATGCTATTCCCGTTTTCATTTTTTGACTATTTTTAAATTGTATGCTAATTTTTTGAGATTAAACTTTTGGTGGGTTTTAGTAATTGCCATAGTAATGCTTCATTTTGTTAAAGTGGTGTTTATGTGTCTGATTTATTTCGTTATAATTCTTTTCTGTAGGAAGATATAAAATCATTAACTGCCCATGTAATTGAAAATTATTGGAAAGCACTAGAAGATGTAGATTATGTGCAGACTTTTAAAGGATTAAAATTGAGGTTTGAACAACAAAGAGAAAGGCAAGACAACCCCAAACTTGACAGGTAAGTTAGTACATATTTGGACATGTTGTCTGTTCAGCAGTAGATTGTGTGCTGGCTTTCTTGGTTCTTGGCAGTATTTGAGTTGGCTATAGAGAGATGGGAAGATGTACACAGAAATTGTGGGAAGTGGAGGGATCGCCATTGTCTTCTTTCTCTTCAACATTTATTTTATGCATGTGTGTGTCTTCACATACATGTGCTTTGGGATGGGGTTTATCTCAGGCCAACTTGCAGGACTTGGGTTCTCTTTCCCACCATGTGGGTTCTAAGGTTCAAAGTCAGGTTTGTCATACTTGGCAGAACACACCTTTATTCTTTAAGCCATCTTGACCACCCCATATGCTAGTTTTGCTTGTTTCTGAAAATGTAGATGATATAGTAAGATCTTTAGATACTAACATAAACTGATGCAGCAGTGAGGTTTTACATGATCAAAATATTATCTTAACCAGGTGGGCGGCTTTAGTGCCAGGCCAGCTCAGTACTTTGTTTACCTCAGCCCCTAACAGCCTTCCATTTTCTCACAGCATGCGATCCATCTTGAGGAATCATCGATATCGACGAGATGCCAGAACTCTAGAAGATGAGGAAGAGATGTGGTTCAACACAGATGAAGATGACATGGAAGATGGAGAAGCTGTGGTGTCTCCATCTGACAAAACTAAGAATGATGATGATATCATGGATCCAATAAGTAAATTCATGGAAAGGAAAAAATGTATGTTAAAACAGTGGACAAGGGAAAGTGAGACTCTCAGTCCAGGTCTTTTTTATTTCTTGAGAAAATAAATTAGTATTTACTCAGAATATACAATGACAGTTCAAAGACCTACAGGACATTGCTGAGTTTCTGACTGTTTAAAGGTGTAGGCTGAGTTTTCCTAGTTTAAGGAAAACAGTTTGCAGGATGGTACAGATACTAAATGTGATACTAAAGGTCATGCATCTGCAGTATAAAATTTGCTGGATAATAGCATCTAGTGCTTGGATAGGCTTTGTTCATAGGTTGGATGTAGGAGTTGCGCCTGAGCAAAGAAATAATTGGTTTTTAGTGTCACTTCATTTGGAAGAATTCAGAAAAAAGTGAGTGACAACTATTTTATACTCTCATTTTAGTGAAAGAAAGTGAAGAAAAGGAGGTGCTTCTGAAAACTAATCTTTCTGGACGACAGAGCCCAAGTTTCAAACTCTCCCTGTCCAGTGGGACAAAGACTAACCTCAGCAGCCAGTCGTCAGCAGCAAGCCTGCCTGGCTCTCCAGGGTCACCTGGGTCCCCAGGCTCTCCAGGCTCCCCGGGATCCGTCCCTAAGAGTACATCTCAGACGGCAGCTATTACCACAAAGGTACACTTCTCACTCCCCACAAGCTGGCCCTTCTCTACTGTGCTTTAAGCTTTCTCAGTGGTCAGTGTGCCTGTGAACTAGGAGGTGAGACTTTGTCGTAACCACTATCTGAACTCAATTCACATGTCCAGTGAGTTTTTCACTACAAGTTAAAAATCTTTATTGCCTTCTCAATTAAAACCCAGGTGAACACTTGGGAGGGGAAGCAGGAGTTTTTTTCTTTTTAGGTTAACTGTCTATCACTAACATTTCATATGTAAGAAGGAATAAAATTTTGATAATAAATATGTAGATGACATCTCTTTAGTAAAAGCATTTATTTTGGTGGCTTTTGCTACTTCAGCAAGCCTTCCCCCCGCCAAAATACATAAAACTTAATAGCAATTATAATTAGACCAGACTAATTATACTGGCATAATTCCAGTATAATTCATAGTGCCATCCAGTCTCTTCCTTTGTTCTTTCTTTAAAATACGATTGTGTGTGTGTTGTGTGTGTGTGTGTGTGTGTGTGTGTGTGTGTGTGTGTGTGTGGATGCACCACAGCATGTGACCGTCAGAGGGCAACTTGAAGAAGTCGGCTCTCTCCTTTTCACCATGTGGGACCCAGGGATCAAGCTTAGGTCATTGGGCTTGGTAGAAAGACCCCTTCCCTGCTGTGCCATCTCATCTGGCACTGGCAGGAGATCCCTCAGGGCTAAGGCTAAGAGCAAGTACTAGGAATTGTCATAGCCATTCAAGTTGTATTATAGTTTATGGTGAAAAGGCAGGCTAAGAAGGAAGAGATAATGACAGAGACAGTAGAACTACTTTATCTGCCTTCATTTTGAGTAATCTGTGATTTGATACCAGTTTTTACTTTATTTTGAAATAATTTCTAGGCAGACATTGTAATACAAATTGATAATCCTAGCTACTTTGGAGACTGAGAAAGGAAGATTGCTAATTGAAGTTCTGCCTGGGCATCTTAAGTGGCTCCAAGACCCTGGCTCCAAAGTAAAAATGAAGTCTGGGTATTTGGCAGTATTAGAACCCTTGGCTTGAGACATATGAAGCCTAAGTTCAATCTCTAGCACCATTTAAAAAAATTAATTTTTTCTACTGTTAGTCATAGCCATTTTTCAGTGGTGTTTCTGTTTCCTGGGTGATTTTCTAGTAGAGTATAATTCTTTGTTGTTTCTGTTTTAAGTTTTAGTAGCTTAAAAGAGCTTTAAAAGTCCATCTTTAATCCCAGCACTTAGGAAGCAGATGCAGGCGAATCACTTGAGTTCCAGGACAGACTCCAAAGCTACAGAGAAACCCTGTCTTTTTTTTTTTTTTTTTTTTTTAAACACTTATAGAAACATGCACATTTAAATACCTATTAAAAATTAGTGGCAGCTGGGCAGTAGTGGGGCATGCCTTTAATCCCAGCACTCGGGAGGAGAGACAGGTGGATCTCTGTGAGTTCAAGGCCAGCCTGGTCTACAGAGTGAGTTCCAGGACAGGCTCCAAAGATATGCAGAGAAATCCTGTCTCTGGGAGGGGAAAACAAATAGTTAATGGCTTTCAACGTGCTGCCACTAGGCCTATACTTTTTCTGGGTTTAACATGGGTGTTTTCAAATTCAGTGTTTTGTTCTTTAAATAATGTATATTTCTGAACAGGGAGGACTCGTGGGTCTGGTAGATTATCCCGATGATGATGAAGATGATGATGAGGATGAAGACAAGGAAGATTCGCTACCACTGTCAAAGAAAGCAAAATTTGAATCCTAATAATAGCAACTGCGTGTGATCAGTACCTGTTGACAAAACTGGTTCTTGACCCCTCCCCCCTACAGAATCCACATCAAAGCGCAGTGGTCTCTTGTGAGTGACTGACAGAAATCAGCAGCACACCGGACTTCTGCTCATCAAGTGCCAATTCAATGGAGCAGGCGGAGGGGATGCTGTGCAGTTAGGGGGAAGACATAGCCTGTGAGCTCTCCAGCTTGGACCACACATTGCCCTTTTCTCAGGGAAGGAAATGGAAATAAAAAGCCAACAGGGCAGGGGTTTTGTCAGTGGAACTCTGGATTGACTGGTCAGTTGCTACAATCAGAACTTGCTTTCTTGGACCACGTTTGAGACTTAGAAGAATGGGTCTTTCTGCCATAGTTCCTCACTAGTAGAGAATGCCAGCAGTTTCTTTGTATAAAGAGACCTGCCTTTAAAATCGTACATTCTGAACATTTTAGTCAAGCTACAACAGGTTTGGAAAACCTCTGTGGGGGAGGGGCAAAATAAAGTATCTTCTTTTTTTAATCTGTTCCCTTTGCCCTTCAAACTGCAGATTTTTTTTTTAAGGTGGGGATTTTTCCCTACTTGATTAAAGATTGAGTGGAATTCTAGATGTGGTCATTTGTGTCATAATTTTTCTTTTTTTGTTTCAGTTTGTTTCTGTTTTGTTCCCCGAGTGTATGATTAGTTGTTGAATATATATATTTGGGACCATTAAAACATTTTGATGTAATATAGCCTAACGTGCTGGCACCTGCTTTACATGTGTAATCTGTGTTCTACATCACAGTTCTTAATTTGTTTAGAGTTTTATGAAAGATGGTATAGTTTTTATTGACAAAAGCAAAGTAATCTTACAACTATGTGCATAAAAAAGCAATACTATTTTGTGACTAAATATTTTATATTAAAATTTGCATCAGCAGCTGTCTTGAGATTTCAGGGAAATAGAGTGGAATTTAAAACTTCGACAGTTTTGTTAAACCTTAGAAACATGAAATTAGTATTCCAAAGAGATTCAGAAATTTCATATCTTGGAGAAATGACGGTACATTAAATCAAAATTGAGGATGGATGATTTAAAAGTAATACTTGACTTTTGAATAATAAAAAGAAAAGTGAAGAGTAAGAGAAATTGTATTAATTGTATGTTTCTTTTCTTTCTTTCTTTTTTTAACATATGCCCTTTGGAATACCAGTTTAAGCTCTAAATGATGGTACCTAAATAAACGCCCAAGGACCATTAGATGGCACCTTAATAAAGCAGTATTTTGGAGAGGGGCCTGGGTTGTATAGCTTAGTGGTAGAGTGAGATGAGGCCATTTCCATTTTTAGCTCCATTACTACCCCCCACCCCAAAAAAAAGTATTTTTGAATAGGGTCTTCATTTATTGTTAAATATACTAAGATGATTTCAAGGAAATGAGAATGTCAGGGTTCCAGAACCTTCACTTTTTAAAAGTGAAAATAGGGCTTTCTTTATAGTTACAAACGAGTAAACTTTTATACCCAGGAGAAGACAAATGTGGATATACTTTGAGTGCCCAGCCAAGCACTTTGTACTTTTGTCTTTGCTGCTTAGTCTGCTTAAAAGAAAAGAAATATATGTTTCATGGTAGTGATACACTCCTTTAATCCCAGCACTCTGGAGGCAGAGGAGTTAGAGGCCACCCTGTGTAGGAGCAAGTCCCAAGACAGCTCAGGCTACACAGAGAAAACCCTGTCTCAGGGAACAAAGATTCATAATTTATGTTGATAGGCGTTTGCATGTATGTATGCAAACCACATGTCTGCAGTGCCTGCGGAGGGCAGAATTTATGCTCTGGGGAGGGCAGAATTTATGCTCTGGAACTGGAGTTACAGGTGGTTGTAGGCAAGCAAGTAGGTACTGGGAGCCAAATCCCGCTCATCTGTAAGAACAACTGCTTGTAGCCACTAAGCCTCTCCAGCCCCCTTTCTGAGCTCTATGGCTCTGACTGGCTTAGAACTCCCTATTTAGACCAAACTGGTCTTAAAACTAGCAGCAGTCTTGACTCTTCCTCCTGAATGCTGGGGTCATTGCTTTGCACCAGCATGTGGTTAGAGCTACCTCTGAATCAGACATTTTGGCTTAAATTGATGTTAATTCCTAACTTGTTTTTTTGTTGTGCTTTATTTTTTTTTTTTTTTTTTTGAGTGGGTCTTACTATGTATTCTTGGCTGCTTGGAACTTGCTATGTAAACCAGAGTCACAGAGATCACCTGCCTCTACCTCTTAGATTCTTAGGGTGTGGGCCGCCACACCATCCATACTTGTCTATAGAGAGGAAAAAGAGATGGTCCAGTCAATACTGTCTTTACTGTTACTTAGTTGACTAATAATGGTGGCTTAAACTTTTTCTTTAAGCATCTCTAGACGAACTCATAATCTTTCTGGCTTTTCAGAATGATTCTTGGGACACTTGCTTTGATATTCTAAGAATGCTTGGGCAGAAGACAGTTATTTTAAATCTATGTTAACCTTTGACCATGCTTTTCAGATAATTGCTTTCTTAACTCTTAGTGCAAATAGTGAAGGGTTGCTACACAATAGGTGGTGACCTTCCATTAGCCAGAAGTTACTAGATATTCAGCCCTCAAGTTGATGGTTTAACTAAAAGGCCACAGTATTGTTTGTTCTGGGGATTCAGCCCTGGACTCTAGTATTCTAAACACGTGCTGTCCCACTGAGCTACACGCCCAGCCCCTAATCCACACTCCTGAGCCCAAGTCTTGGTATGGATGTAATAGGAATTATTTTTCACCTTAAGGATGCCACTGAGTTCATTTGTCATTCTGTAGTTTGAAGTGGGAGGGGAAAGTACACTTCTTGAAGTGATGAGCTTTGTATATAATCCAGGGAACATTTTGCCATCCACTCTTCCACAAATGCTACCCTGGTAATTTTCAATGGGTATGTTTAGTTGCTATTCTTTGCCCAGTTGTACTCAGATCCTATATGTAATTTCATCAGAACATCCCTCTGATATTTCTGTCTGTCACCCAGTCGTCCTGTTTATTCCTTGAAAAGTTCTAACTTGTTTTATCAACATCTAGCACCATGTAACCTACCTACATGTGGCTCTGGAAATGTGGAGTACAGAAAAGACCCACCTGTCCTCAGTCTGCTAATGGATACTAATTCCCCTTTTAGTGGATAGAAACAGGATCCATTCCAAACCTTTTTAATCTTGATGTGGGAAATTTGTATGAAACTTGAACTCTTTTGGTATTATTCGGTATTATTTGTGTTTGGGTAAGTCTTAATAACTTGCTGCATGTGTTGATGTATGCCTTTAATCCCAGAGACAGAGGCAGGCTGGTTGGTCTCTTTTAAGGCCAGCCTATTCCTAAAAGCAAGTTCCAGAACATCCAGGGCTGTACAGAGGAACTCCGGGGGTGAGGGGGTTAATAATTACTAAAATATAATCCTTCTGGCCCCACCCTCATTATGGAGTGTGGGGCAAGCACAATTAAGGTTTCTTTTAAACTGGTATGTAAATTCACATAGCAAAGGATGGCCTTGAATTCCTTGCCCTGCCTTTATCTCCCGGTTGTGTGTGCCACTATACCCAACAGACCAGCAAAGATGGAACTTGGGATCCTCCTGCATCTCATCCTATGGCATTTTCCTCCAGTGTGTGCCTCCAGGGTCAGCTTCCCAGTGTTTAAATCCCATTTTGCTCAGGTTGGATTCAAGCAATCCAGCCTCACCTCCGAAGTAGCTAGAATTTCAGATATGTGCCACTGCACCTGGCTTACGGGTTGTTTGGAGACAAACATTTTTGGCGATTTAGTTCAGACGAGCATTGTATTCATGAGCCTTCTTCCTCTGCCCAATGTCACATGTATATCACCATCAGTGCCCACACATAGACACAAACATGTTAATACAGAGAAAAATGGGTAAGTTTCACTTTAAATTGCAATTCATACAGAAATTAGTTCTCACTTATCCGTTCAGTACTTCTCTTGAAGGTAAGGATATAACCCCCTTGCTGATGGCCATGTAAGAACCCAGGAGATGTGGGTGTTTGGGGATTCTTGGGGTTGCTATTCGAGTACTTGAGGGTCCACTTTTGGAAGAACGAGGAAAGGTAGAGGCCAAATGAGCATTCAGGAAGCCGTAGTATGTGAGTCCTATCTGTCCACTGGTTGGTCAGTTGACTCTTAACTGATTTCCAGTAATTAGAAAGTTACAGGCAGAAAGTAGGCTGGAGAGGTAGCTTCAGTGTTACCACACTGGCCTGCAATGTAGAAGGCCCTGGATTAGATTCCCAGCAAGGGTATAAGGAAGGGCACAAAGTCAAGTTTCTTGTTCCTTAATCTGTACAGAAAACTACAGAGCAACTGAGGACTATAGAAAAGGGTGTGTGAAATAGCTGTCCCAATGGCATGCTACCAATGGAGGGCCAGGGCTAAACTTGAGCATTGCAAAAGTGTGTGTACTTAACTTGCTTTGAGAGTTGCTGGTGAGTCAAATCCAGGGCAAGTGTTCAATCACCAAGCCAAAAAAAACTGTGTGCGCATGTGCACATACAGTGTTGGACTAGGGCTTTTCACTTGTCCAACATTGATTTAACCATTGAGCTACATCCCCACCCCTAAATATATTGATATAGTCAAAACCTGGAGGTAGGTGACTAACACTTCATTTGTATCTTAAGGTTTCTGATCTTAGTCGTTCAGAGCCTATGCAGCAAAAATGGTTTATTGGTTAACCATACATAGAAGTGACAGAATATTGTAAATTTCATTAAATGGGAGTAAAGTGCTGTTGCGTGAACTCTGATAGGTCTTAATAATAAAAACTCAGAGTCAGATATTGGAGTTATTGTTGAAGATCAGAGAAGCAAGGCAGTCAGCCACTAGGGAATTCTTACTTCTACCAATGCTCATACCAAAGGGGTGATCCTGTCCTCAGACTGTATCCTCAGATATCCTCAGAGTGCATCTCTTGTCCCCTGTCTTATTCCTTCCTCCTCCCAGCCATATCACTCCTGTCTCCACCTCCCTAGCGCTGGGATTAAAGGCATGTGATCCCAAGTACTGGGATCACCTTTGTGTGAGCTCTTTTTCTTTTAGAGAGATCCAATCTCCTGTAACCCAGTATGGCCTTGAACTCACAGAGACCTGTCTGCCTCTGTCTGACCCACCACTGCCTGGCCTCTATGGCTAACTAGTGTGGCTAGCTTTGCACTCTGACCTTCGGGCAAGTTTAGATCACAAACAAAATATCACCACAAAGCGCCCAAACCAACAGTTTTCAGAAGTCAAGAATGGAAGGCATATTGAAAAGAAGGGTTACATCTATGTAAGAGTCTCAGATTAGGTCCATGACATTCCATGCACCGACTGGCCACCTGGTCCTTAGCCAGTCTTGAGGTGGTTCTGATGAGGCAGAGCAGCGTTAACAGAAGTGGCTTTTCTACATTTGGTTGGGAATGTAAGAAGAAACAAACACTCATGACTTAAAAGCAGCAGCTCAGTGGAGAAGAAAAGACAGATTACTAAAATCCAATATATTAGGGAGTCTGGAGGATGGCTCAGCAGTTAAGAGCACTGGGTGCTCTTCCAGAGGACCAGGGTTCAATTCCCAGCACTCACATGGTGACTCAACAATCATCTAACTCCAGCTCCAAGGTATCACAACACCCTCTTCTGTCCTACACTACACACACACCACACCACACACACACATTACACAGACATACATGCTGGGAAAATTCCCACACACATAAAAATAACCTTTAAAAGATACATTTAGAGCTGGTATGATGGCTCAGTGGGAAAAGGTACCTGGCACCAAGCCTAAGTTCAGCCCTACCTGTATGGTAGGAAGAGAGAGTGGACTCCTGAAAGTCGTCCTTTGGTCACAGTGTTGTGGACACGAGTGCGGGTCTACACACGTGTACACACAAATAAATAGGATTTTTAATTGGTTGGGACACTGTAGAAATTAAAAGGAGCTGGGCGTTGGTGGCACATGCCTTTAGTCCCAGCACTCGGAAAGCAGAGGCATGTGGATCTCTGTGAGTTCGAGGCCAGCCTGGTCTACAGAGGGAGTTCCAGGACAGGCTCCAAAACAATGCAGAGAAACCCTGTCTCAAAAAAAAAAAAAACCAAACAAACAAACAAAAATAAAACAGAAGAAAAAAGAAAAGGATAGTAAGGGAATACCAATAATTATTGATAAATTAGATTGATGAAGTAACATAATCCAAGAGACTCAAATGGTTTAACTCTAGAAGCAGCAACTCCAGAAGAGCTTGGTGAAACATCTGTCATTTCACTACTTAGGTAATAGATACAAGAGGATCAGGAATTAAAATATTATCCTTACTTCAAGGCCAGCCTGAGCTGCATAGTGAGACCCTAACTCAAAGAAAAACAAAAATCAGTTGCAATCAGTTGTATTTCTGTACACTTAAAATATCAAAAACTGAAATTAAGAAAATGATTCCATTTACAATGGCACTTAACTCTCTCTGCTATATTGGGTTTTATGAAAGCCTACTAGGAACAGAATTTTCTTTTTGTTGTTGTTGTTGTTGTTTTGGTTTTTTGAGACAGGTTTCTCTGTGTAACCCTAGCTATCCTGGAACAAGATCAGGCTGGCCTCAAACTCACAAGAGATCTGCCTGCCTCTGCCTCCCTAGGGCTAGAATTAAAAGCATGTACCACCACTCATGGTGGAACAGTATTTTCATGTGTGTGTGTGTGTGTGTGTGTGTGTGTGTGTGTCTGTCTGTCTGTCTGTCTGTCTGTCTGTCTGTCTGTGTCTCTGTCTGTCTGTCTGTGTCTGTGTTTCTGTGTCTGTGAATACACATGTGCCCATGGAGGCCTGAAGAAAATATCACACCTGGAGCTGAGTTCAGGCAGTCATGAACAACCAGACATGGTTCTGGGAACTAAACTCTGGTCCTCTGCAAGACCAGCAAAGGTTCTTAACCTCTGAGCCATCTCTCCAGCCAGAAACAGACCTTCTAAATATGTTTGGAAAGATACCTACTAGAACATCTCTGGAGCTCACAGGTCTTAAATTTGAATGTTCTGTTCAAGATAAAATGTTTCTATTTGGACAAGGGATATGTTAATGTGGACAAAGCAGAAACTCCCAAAGAAACCCAAAATGATCTGGAGAGGTAGTTTGTGTTGACAGATTTTTTTTTCCTTAAGATATATTTGTTTTAAAGCTGGGCATGTGGTGGCACCCACCTTTGATCCCAGCACTGGGAGGCAGAGGCAGGTGGAGATCTGAATTAGAGCCCAAGCCTGGTCTACAAAGTAAGTTCAAAGACAGCCAGCGCAATACAGAGAAATCCTGTCTCAAAAAATACAAACAAAAAAGCAACTTACATGTTATGACTATTTTGCCTGCATCTATGTGCACCATGTGCCTTCCTGATACCCTTGGAATTCAGAAGGGGGTGTAAGATCCCCCTGAAACTGGGCTAACATGATTATGAGCTACCACCTGTGTCCTAGGAACCAAACTCAGGTCCTCTGCAAGAGCAGCGGGTTCCATTAACCAATGAGCCATCTCTCCAGCTCTACTTGTTTATGCCAAATTCTGGAGTAACCTGCATGGACACAGAATTTGTGTGACTCTTGAGGACTTGAACATAACAAAAAGTAGAGGAAAAGGGGGGGAAGATGGACACATTTAACAAAGTGCCAGGTTTGTATCCATATTCAGAAATATAAAACATTGTTGAAAGACATTAAAAGGGGTTTAAGCATGTGCAAAACACCTCATGCATATTGGATGACAGTATTGTTTAAGTGGCAGTGAATCCCCAATTAATGACCAAATTCAGTGGAGGCCACCTAAGATTTCCCAGCTGGCTTCTTTGTCGATGTTGAAAATCTTCTCATGTTGATGTAGGCAAAGATAGAGCTTCATGGCACACCACATGCTTACCACACACAAAGGCCCTGGGGTCTGTCTCCAGTATCACATAAAGTTAGTGTCAATTACAAGGGACCCAAAATGACACGAGCGATCTTCAAGAAGGGGGAAAGAGGTCTGGCAGTAATGTTCAATGGAAGAGCAGATGCCTACTGTGTGCCGGGCCCTAGGTTCAGCAAACAGTGTTACAAACAAGCCAACAAAAGCTTCCTGTATTTTTCTCATCGCTGGGAGACAGGCAGATCTCTGAGTTTGATGCCAGCCTGGTCTACAGAGTGAGTTTCAGGGCAGCCTGAGCTGTTACACCCTGTCTTGAAAAACCAAAACAATATTTTTTTTTCCATAAGGAAAGGTGTATTTTGAGGGCTGGAGAAAAAGCTCAGTGGTTTAGTATTCTCACAGAGGATTGGGTTTGGTTCCCAGAACCTATATGGCTGCTCACAACCATCTGAGGGCATACCCGTGGTGCACATACATACATACATACATACATACATACATACATACATACATACATATATACATACATGTAGGCAAAATGCTGGTGTACATAAGTAAATCTGGAAGGACCTTTTATTCTTTATCTTTATTATGAATGCATATATGACAATGCCAATGAAAGTTGTGTATAATTAATATATGCTAATAAACCATAACAATCACCCCACCTTCTGGTTGTTCCCATGATGTAGACTCCTACCAGGTGACATAGAAATGAAAGAGGAGAGCCTCCTTTGTCAAATGAAAACTGAAAACCTGGTTCCACTGGGCCCACGCTTTTAATCCTATCACTTGGGAGGCAGGGACAGATGGATATTCCAGCCTGGTCTACACAGCATGTTAAGTAAACTGGGTTACACAGTGAGACACTCTAGAAAAGAAATCCTTCTTCCAAGCTGGGTGGTGGTGCTGCTGCATGCCTTTAATCCCAGCACTCGGGCCACAGAGATAGGTGGATCTCTGTGAGTTAGAGGCCAGCCTGGTTTACAGAGCTAGTTCCAAAGCTACACAGAGAAACTCTGTCTCAAAAAACAACAACAGCAGCAATAGTAATAATAACTTATTATTATTAAATAAAGCCCCTTCTTCCATTCAAGAGTGTAAAAGCCACATGCACATTTCATGAACAGAGACATTTCTAAATGGAAGAAGCAGGGGGAGGGACAGTACTTACTTGCAGTTCAATTTTCCCTGAAGCTCAGCCCAGCATGATGGAGCTTAGGGAAAACCATTTTCTTTAGGGCAGCAGCAGATTGGGGGTGGGGGACAATGATGAAGAAGACACAGTGCTTATAAAGATCTCTCAAACTTCACTTTGAACTGCCGGCTGACCTTGTGAAAATCCTTGAACAGGGAAAACAACAATTCCCACACTTGCTTTCCTGGGCCACCCCATCGTTGGAAGCCTTTCTAACCATAGCTGGGCAATCCCTAGGGCTCATTGCACAGCTGTCCACAGGGAGCAGGGCGGTAAATCCGTCCAGTCTGGATGAAGAGCTCTAGCTGAGGGATGATGGTAGCCCTTCTATCAGTGATCATGAGCAACCTCACCTACATAATAACTAAGACCATTTCTGTGTCACCTGGTACGAGCTTAAATTGTATGTACAGCTAAAATGTGGAGTGACTTTTATGGTACATTAATCATACACACAGTTTCATTGACATTGCTATGTATGTGTATAACGGACCACAAGTGACAGTTCTCCAGGGTGGCAAAGGGACTGGCAGCATTTCCAGGGGAGAAATTATTCCCACACTAGAATGAAATGTCACACAAGCAGTAACAAAGCATTTGTTCCGTGCATTTCTTGGTTTGAAGTAATATGCTTGTTAATTAAATATCTGGAGGGATTTATCATTTTGAAAAATTTGGTGGGTACAGAAAACAAAACAAAACACCCCCCCAAGAAAACAGCCCTTACTTTTCCAAACAGTGCGGTCTATGCTGCCGGCCCCCTACAGTCCTCAAGCTCATTATGTAGCTCAGGCTAGCCTGGAACTCAAGATTCTCCTGGTTCAGCGCCACCAAGTTCTGTGATTACAGGAACCAGGACTAACTGCCATTGCCTTTTTGTTTGGGACAGGATGTGATTGCGCTTAGGATAGATAGCTCTGAAGTTGTTATGTAGCCAAGGACAGATAATGTCAACTACTGATCCTTTTGTCTCCATCGCTGAAGTGCTAAAATTATAGGAATTATGGACCATTATTCCCACCCCGCTATTTTGCGGGGGTGGGGGAGTAAGATTTATTTTACTTTTTATGAGTTTGTGTGCTACCTTCAGGAATGTCGGTGCACCATTTGTGCATCTGGTACCCACAGAGGTCAGAAGGCATCAGACCCCCTGGAACTGGACTTAAGGTTTTGAACCACCCTGTGCGTGCTGGGAATCAAACGTGGGTCCTCTGAAAGAGTGGCAAGTTCTCTTAATCGCTGACACCCCCCTCCCTGCCTTTTGTTGTTGTTACCCTGACTTCCACAATTCTTGGACCCTTACAGTCTACTAGCGGCTACAGTCTATTTAACAAGCTTTCCAGCCAGGCAGAACTGTAATACTACATGTCATCAGCAGATGTCGCAGTCCTAATGTGACAAAGACACGCTGCAAAATTGCTAGCCAAAGGGCAGCCATTGAGTACCTGGTGTGTACTCGCTAAGCAGTGTGCCAGGAGCATCGGGTTAACACTCCCACAGCTCAGTGAGGATAAATCCGTCATTCATATAGCGTTCATCGAACAACGGCCCAGCCCGTGGAGCGAAGTTATTTCCAGGAAGTGGTGAGGGAGTGGGGCTGCGAGGCCTCCAGGCACACAAGCCCTACCAGCAGGCGGCACGGCGTCCATCGTGCTGGGGGCCCTGCCTCAAAGCTGCTGCGGCGCACTGCAGCCGGGACAGCCTCTGCAGCCTGCGCAGTGGTGGAGGGAGGGTAGAGCCACAGCAGGGGCGCACACGGGTGGGGAGGCCACGCCGCCTGCATCCGAAAGGAACTTCTCGCAAGGGCTAAGCCCGGGAGACTTGCGGAGCGGATGCACCGGCGCGCGATCCCGCAGCCTGAGGCTGACACCGGGCCCCTCTCCCTCCCGGGCCAACACCGCGCCCAGGTCTGCGCGCGCAGGCTGCACCTGCCCGCGCACTCGGGTCGCCACGTGCTGTGGCCCCGCCCAGCTCCCCTCCGCGCTCCCCACGCGCTCCCCGCCCCGTTCGGCTCCGCTCCGCTCCGCTAGGCAGCGCAGGGCGCCGGGCGGCCGGGGAAGGGACCGCGTCGCCCCTCCCTCCCCTCCTCGCCCCCACCCTCTCGCTCTCCCCGGGCGGGCGGGGCCGCAGCCGCGCACCGTGGGCTCGCGCCCCGCCTTTGTCTCCCGCGCCCGCCGCCGGCTGCCGGAGCCGCTTTGTGCGGCGCGGCCGCGGCTCAGCATGGACGTGACGGTGTCGCAGCTCGTGGAGATGTTCCTGCAGAGCCCGCTGGTGACCTGGGTGAGCGCGCCCTGTCCTGCCTCCACTCCGTGCGGCGCCGGGGACCGGGAGGCTCCGCGTCGGGTGGGCGCCCCATGCGGGAGCGCGCACCTGTTCCCGCTCGGCGGTGTCTCTGCGGGAGGGGGGTGCGCGACGGGGGCGCCGAGTGGCAACGCGGAACTGCGGGCTGGGCGCGCTGCTCTCCAGCGAATCTGAGACGGGAGACATGGTTGAAAAGTCCCTTTCGTTTATTTTTTTGTTTGTTTTGCCTCCCCCCACCCCCTTGCTCTCTGGGGCGTTGGAGAAAAGTAGCCAGAAGTTTTCCTCCTGTCTGGCGTCTGTTGCCTGGCGCGGGAAGGGGACAGCGCTCGGAAAGGGTGGCCTTGCTGCCGGCGAAGGGTACCGCGGTAGTGGGTGACCTCCCTGGCCCGCCTGTCCCCCAGCGTCAGACCGACGTGCCTTTGCTTCCCCGCAGGTGAAAACTTTTGGCCCGTTTGGAAGCGGCCACCAGGACAACTTGACTCTGTACATGGATTTAGTGGACGGCATCTTTTTGAACCAAATCATGTTGCAAATGTAAGTTGCCTCTGCAGAGCGGGTGTTTTCGGAAGCCTGAGATGGTAGTGTGGATGCCCGGTGGCCGGGAAGGTGTGTGTGTGTGGGGGGGGGGCTGACTGCACTGCAGGTGGGTCGATGGACTCTCCGGACAGCTTATTGGACTAAGGACATTTGAACTGATCATCTGCAAACTCCAGGAGTTGATTGGAGTCTGAGCATTGACATAAAAGCCCCTTTTCTTTGGGGCGGGGGGGGGACGATGACACAGAACTGTACCCAGGGTCTGGTTACAGGAAATGTCCTGTGGGCCCTGAGCATTGCAGTGTAGCTGTAAAGTTTCACTGTGGCTTGGTAACTCAGTTTCTGAATCTGCTTCCTTTTTCGTGCCAATTGCTGGCGCAGATGCAGTCACTAAGCCGCCTCGTGCGAACTGGGTTCAGAAGTCTCCTTTAAAAGACACATGGGCAGCCATGCTGTGCTTGGACCGTTTGGCCTTAAACGGGGGCTCAGTAGATACTCCTTGGCCTCTCTCTGACCACATCCGTTGCTGAGTTCTGCAGAGCGTGTGTCTGTCTGACATCTTACCACCATGTAGGTGTTGGCTCCTACCCCTGCATTCTGTGTCTAACTTAGGAAGCTTCAGGGATCGGATTGGAAGTGTCAGTATGAGTCACGGGCACTTGGAACAAAATAAGAACCTCAATGTGCTCTGAGGACCTGCCTTTACATCTGCCCAGTCACCTAGGACTGATGGAGGCACCACACTCAGTAATCCATTAGCTAATGTGGAAAACAGCTTCTGTTTGTAGCTGGGGGCAGGTAGGGGTGGCTTCCCAACTAGAAATAGGACATTTGATGTCACAGTGGTGGAAACCTGTCATTCTTTTTTAAAAAAAAGAAAAAAAAAAAAAGAATGTCTTCCGATCTAGATTGCTTTTTCAGCATTTGACCAGATTCTAAAGAGATACATTTGCCGTTGGCTTTGGTGGCAGTTCTCAGAGGACTCTGATGAAAATGGGGTTTTTGGGGTTGCCTCCGGACTGGCTTGGGCTCTGTCCACTCTCCCCATTCTGTCAGACCCCATGAATGGCTGGGTTGCATTGGTGTAAGGACCATCAGAACCTCGCTCTATTTGGGGAAACCTCAGCCTATCCCGGGAAAGCTGTTTAATAAAGAAACGCACAGTGTCCTCCTGGCACCCAGGCTCAGGGAAAACAAAAGCTCGGGCTCATTCTCTTTCTTCCCGACCTTTGGAATTCCTGAAGCCTTTACCACTTGCTTGTAAATCAGGGAAGCCTGTTTGTTGGACCTTTCTGAGAAATGCCAATTCATCACTTGTTTGCATTTGGCCCTGGCTAAATTTTGTCGAAGGGTCAGCTGCTCCCCTCCCTGGCAGCTCTGTGTGCGTGTTATTTTTCCCTCAGTGATATGCTAATGTGATCGTTCTGGAAGAAAGACCTGGTTGGTGTACAGCAGTCCTGGGACAGCCACAGAGACAATGAGTGGCTTTCCTGCACCAGGAAGGGCGCAGGCAGGAGTGGGTGGTCACTGGTGCTGCCAATCATAATTTTCTGCTTCTAGGGAGTCATAACTTGGCACCAGGTAACAGGCGTCAGATTTGCCTCAGAAAGTGTTTGCCTCCGGAAGTGGGTGGGGCTTGAATGCCAGGGGGCTTGTGGAATGACTCCTGGAATGTATTTTCCCAAACTCCAGGGCTGTGACTTAAGATGTGCATATTTTACTCCTTGTGAAAGTGACCGCTATAAGAAACACAAATCGTGGTGTCTGCGGTTTTCTGGTATTTACCTGGAGTGTCCAGTGCCCTGGGCTCCATACCTGCCACCTCAAAATGTGGGTACCTGAAAACTTTGGATGAGTTCTGCCAGATTGTGGTGGTTCATAATCCTAACACTGTAATCCTAACACTTGGTCAGGAGGTCGAGGCCAGTCTCAGCTACATAGCAAGTTCAAGGCCAGCCTGAGCTGTAGAGCCCTTATGTCTTAAAACAAACAGGGCTGCAGAGGTGGCTGCTCAGTGGTTAAGAGCACTGGCTGCTCTTCCAGAGCTCCCACAGGGCAGCTCAGAACTCTTAACTCCAGGCCCAAGGGGTCTGACACCCTTACAAAGACCAATGTGCACATTTAAAACACACACACACACACACACACACACACACACACAGAAACAAAAAAGAACCCCCTGACTGCGTGTTGGGCATCCTAAGTGGTCAGACCAGGCCTGAGCCCTGAGCCCTGAGCCCATGGTGGTCTTCCTTCAAGCAGTGTGGCACTGGGATTGTTGTTAGGTGTCTCAGTTTGCCCATCTGAAAATCGGGAAGTAAAGTTCTGCCCTAAGGAGATGGTCCTGGGGATTAAAGGAGATGATATGCTAGTACCTCGCTCAGTACTGGGAATGGGTGTTGGGGGTCAGTCAAGTACACAGAGTGCTTGGTTTCTTCATCGTGCGTGTGCGTGTGCGTGTGTGCGTGTGCTTGCACACATGAAGTCAGAAGACCGCTTGCCGGCATTGGCTCCTTCCCTCCACCATGGGGTTCCTGGATTGAACTCAGCCCTGACGGCGAGTGCTTTGACTTGCTGAGCCATCCCATCAGCCCCTTTGCAAACCTCCTTTCCTCTGTGTGCAGTCTCTAAACAACCATGATTCTCAGCCTTGGTCTTTTCCTGGTCATGGATAGACTGAGTCCTGGGTCCAGCCTGACGCTTGACTGCCTTCAGCTGGGTCTTAGCTGTTACCTAATACTTGAGTGCCATCTGGAGGCTGGCTGTGGTCACGTGACTGCACCTGGCCCTTGTCTGTGGCAACCCTAGAAGGCTGGAGTCATCTCTTGGCCCTGGCCTCCCTGACGTCAGGCCCACCTGGAAGCAGGAAAGCCCTGTGGGTTCAGCTTTCAGGGGAGGCCCAGGGCTAGGATCCCTGAGTGGGAGAGGCCACTGAGTGGTCCAGAGGAAAACTGGGGACGCTTTGCTCACTTCCGCCACCACTCACTGGTTCGCTCTACTTCACTGGGCAAATTGCTTCATGCCCCGAACCTTGATTTCTTCACCTGTGATAGCGGGGTAGAATTTTGCAGATGTGGGGAGGGTTAAGTAAGATGGTTCGTATTACTGTCCGGCTGCCATTAGTGTGGTGTGAGTGGAGCAGGCCTGGGTCATGTGTATGTGTGTGTCTGTGTGTCTGTACACTCAACAGTGGTGTGCATCTGTGCTTGTGAAGGAACCTCAGTGGACTAGAGGCTCTGCCTGCTGACTTCTTTCTGCCCTTGCTAGGATGGTAGCAAATTCACGGCAGCCTAGTGCTTATTTGGATTCTTGTGACCCCTGGACCTCCGACCCCCATTTCTAGCAGCCGGTGTGGGGCACTGAGTGAGTAGAAAGGAGATTTGCCTTCCTTAAGCAGTGCTACAACTTTTGGTTTATATCCTAATAAGCGTTCTTTACCCTGGGAGACTTAGTTAACCAAGGGAATGCTAATGATCATGATAATTAGTCTAATTAGTCATATAACTAATGTCAGGGCTCTTTTCTAGTGTACCTTCAATTAGCTGTTTCTTCTCCGGCCTGGGGAGAAGAGAGGCAGATATGGCTGTGCATCCCAGATCTTGGGTGTGTGCGGGGCCCTTGCAAGTGAGGGGTGCAGTGGGCACACTGACGCTTTGGGTACTGAACTCCTGAGGTGGCCCCTGCGAAGGAGATGAACTCTAGAGGTGTAGGTGCGGCTCCATTGGTACTCACTGCTTGCCTAGCATTCCCACAGGCCCGGGTTTAGTCCCTGGCATTGCACATAGTGGTGTGGTGGTACACTCGTGGAGTCTTGGTAGGAAGTAGAGGCAGGAACATCAGAAGTTTAAATAAGGCAGCCTGGGCTACACAAAATTGCCCTGTCTCAAAGAAAAGAAATTCTGGATTGAAATAATGAGACAGTCGGATATCCTAATTCCTGCAGTCGAAGTTATTTCAAAGGTCGAGGCAGGAGGATTGTAGGTTGAAGGCCAGCCTGGGCCACATAAAGAAAATCTGTCTCAGAAGAAGAAGCTGGAGAGAGGGGCTTGGTGGTGAGTGTGTGCCAAGCATAAGGGCAGCCTCAGTTCATAGCCTCACTCCCCTCAAACAGGAATTAGGAAGCCCTGCAGCTTCTCAAAAATTCATGTATTTGGGCCTGTGAAACCACCACTCAATCCCTTAAAATAGCTCCTTACGTAGTCACATTGGGAAGGCTGCTGTAGCTAACATGCCTTCGCAGGGGGAATACAGAATGCTGCATCTTTGCTAAGTTAGTTTCAGTGGGGCTCTAGGCCTTTGTTTCATTGGCAGTGAAGGGCCCTAGAAGAAGCCTGACGGGTAAATGGTTTCACCAGACTCCATCATGGTGTGGGGACATGAGGAATGTTGTCACCTGACAGCTGTAAACAGTCTCCTTGGTTCCCCTGAGGGGGGTCCACATGGCTGTTTGAGGGGCTGTAACAGGATTGTGTGAAGTCAGCGCCTGTTGAGTACATGTGGGAAGGTTGGCGTGCAGGCACGGCGTGCAGACTGAGAGTACGTATGTGTCAGGTATTTACCCAGAGGTTAAACAGCTTGCCTTACATCAAGCCTGTGCTTCCCGTGGCAACGGAAAGGATTCAAGATTTTCCTTCTATGACTCCATCTTCTTCTGTTAATGTGGCCTTGAACGAACCAGATTGCCCCGAGAATTATTTCTGTAGCCTCCCCCAGCCCCGAGGAGGCTCTGCGCCTTTATCACGGATGACAGGTGAAACTAGGAAGATGGGCCTTTGAGTTCCTTGCCTTTTCTCCTTGGTGGTGCCTTGGGATGGTGGGTGGAGGGGAGGCCTTTGCTGTGAAAAGCAGGTTCCTCCTCCCCACTTCGCTCTTCTTGGCATACGTTTGCTACACTGAGGATTTGGAGGACGGTCCTGCATGTAGATGAACCAAGATGTAAATCACCCGAGTTCCTTTACAGCCAGACCTGAGTTTCGCCTGAGGTTGGAAAATGGGTGACACGCGGGGCTTTCCCACATCTAGCTCTTCTTATGGGGTTGATGGTGCACCACTCCTGTCCTGTCAAGACACCATTGTGTCCTTGGAGTGTAGATAGATCATGAGCAGGGCCACGTAAGTCCAGATGACAGGGAGGCTTGTGCTGAGCGGAACATGATTCTTAAGGTCACAAAACACGCCAGGCCACCCCCACTCCTACCCCCTGTTTTGTATTTTTCTTTCTTTCCTTTTTTTAAAAAAGTTTATGTATATGGGTGTTTTATCCACATGTATGTTTGTACACTAGAAAAGGGTGTCCCATGGGACTATAGTCCTAGACGGTTGTGATCTCCTATGTGGTTATTGGGGATGGAACCCAGGACCTCTGGAAGAGCAGCTAGTGCTCTTAACCAATGAGCCGCGTCTCCAGCCCTTATTTTTCTTGATATTTCCTGTAGTTTTCTTTGCTTGGCTTTTTGTTTGTCTTTTGTTTTTCGACACAGGGTTTCTCTGTGGCTTTTTGGGGGCTGTTCTGCTGCTTTGCTTGGCTTTTTAATGCTAAAATACAGTTTGGGATAGGTTATTGGTTTTTTTGTATATCTGTATGTTGGATTTAATAGTGTTGACACTTGGATGTCCCTTGTGGTGATCCCAGCAGTGCCTGTGTTCGGCAGGGGCCTGGGTGAGGCAGCAGAGAAGACGGGTCAGGCAGAGTTCTGGCACAGCTGTGAGCAGGCTTAGGCTTTGACCTGAACTACAGCCTCACAGCCTTATGGCCACCAGAGGAACAGCTAGGCTTGTGAAACCCAAGGCTGGCCCTCTGCTGGGGACAGAGGCACCGTGAATGCCCAGAGGTGTGAATTTTATTCTGTTTCTTATTCTAGAGACCCCAGGCCCAACAATCAGCGTATTAACAAGCATGTCAACAATGACGTGAACCTGCGCATCCAGAATCTGAGTATCCTGGTGAGAAATATCAAGACCTACTACCAGGTGAGGCTGCTCTGCTGGCCAGGGGTTCCTACCAGTCTGCAGTGGGTCCCCACATGTGTAGACAGGCCCTTTAAGCCCCTTGAGTGAGTTCCCATGGGTTTGCAGTGGGGTACCTTAAGTGATTACCAAAAGGAACCAGAGTAAGTGGTTGTTGGATGCTGAGCCTTGGAGCTTTTGTGTTAGCCCTGCTGTGGGGTGTCAGCTGTGTGTGTGGGGGGACTCTTCCATTTCAGATTTCAGATTGGTTCATTCTGAATGCCATGAGGGCCTTCCGAGAGCCTTAGTTTACAGTCTGTGTGTTACTTGAGGACTCTCTGGAAGGGGCCCATGGTCCGTGCCTCTGGCTTGTGGCTCTTGTACAAGAGCTGAGGGAGAAGAGGAACCTCAGAAGGCTATAGGGGCCGAGAACGGAACTATTGTGCCTCTAGGCCAGCAGGAACCTGGGCTTACGGAGTGAGGGATCCGCTTGATACCTCTTGCTGTGTTGGATCAGATGTGCTGGTGGGTCAGGGTGGCTGATACTCAGTGTTCGGGAGCGCTGCATGGCCAGCACTGGCGATTGAGTCTGTTGAGCAATGAAATTGTCTTCTGCCATATGGTACCTCTTGACACTCCAGGGGGAACCACAGTCACTCTGCATGTTTCCCCAGACCTGTGACCAGACTCTGCCCCTTCAGCTTCCTGGTCTGTAACTGGTGCTGGAAATCGGGGGTCTTCTCAGACGTGTTGAGGTCTCTGCTGACCTGAGGACCCTGTTAGCTGAGGCTCCCTTTTGCTGACTTCACTCAGCTGAGAGACAAGGGACAGAGGTGCTGTGGCTTGGGCTTGCCCTGGGCCCAGGTCCTACCACGGACAGTGGGTGTTGCGGGAATCTTGGCTTCTCTTCAGTGTGCCTTTGAAGTGGGTTGGGAGAGGGAAGAAGTGGTCAGTGTCTTGGGTATTCTGTCATGATGTATCTGTCCTCCCCTCAGGAGAGATGGGCTGTACCGTGTGAAAATGTGAGTGTGGCAATATGCACCCCCACAACTGTGAACACGCACAATAGGCCAGCCTACCGCATCCCCACCATGTGCAAAAGATAAAGAATGGGGTGGGGAGGCAGCTCATTCAGTAAAACACTTAATGTGGAGGCATGAAGACCCGAGTTTGGTCCCCATACTCCCATGTTTTAAAAAAATCTGGGCATGGTGGCGGGCACTTGTAATCCCAGTCCTGGGGCAGCAGAGAGGGAAGATCTTTAGGACTCACTGGCCAGTCAGCCTCGCGTCATTGATGAGCCTCAGGCCCCAGACCAAGACCTGTCTCACAAAAGTGGATGGCTAGGCTGCAGAGATGGCTCAATGGTTACGAGCACTGGCTCCTCTTCCAGAGGACCTGGATTCAGTTCCCAGCACCCACATGGCAGCCCACAACTGTCTGTCACTCCACACTGACATACATTCAGGCAAGACACCAATTAAAATAAACTAAATAAATAAAAATAAACTATTAAAAAAACAAACCAAGTGGCTGGCTACTGAGGAACGATGCTTGAGGTTGACCTTGGTCCCCAGGTACACACATGAATATTCAGAACACCTTTTTGTTTTCGAGACAGGGTTTCTCTATAGCTTTGGAGCCTTGGAACTCACAGAGATCCACCTGTCTCTGCTTTTGTCTGTCTTTGCTGGGATTATAGGCATGTGCTACCACCTCCTAGCGTCATTTCTGACTGTGAGATCTTCGCATAGCTTCTAGAGGCTCCCAACCAGCCCCATCCCTTTAGCTGCAGGCGTCTAAGGAAAGGGCCAGGAGCTCAGGGGCATGCCTGGGGCAGGGAGAGGCCGAGAGCTCCAGGAGAGTTGGCTCTCGGGGCCCAGGTGGGTTGTCTGGGCTAATGGGAGCTGCAGTTGGGGCTGAGTGTGCTGTGACCAGGGGTGTTTCGGCTCGTTTCTCTTTGTGCCAGCCCGTTATAGGCAATGGTGCTCTCTGTGAATGTGGTGTCTGTGGTGAGAGGCCCGGGGGCTGCACTGGCTGACAGGACAGTTGGTGTCTGTCTGCAGGTGCCATTTGCAACAAGTAGTGCCAGAGGAAAGAGGTGGTACTGGGCATTCGGGAGACACAACCCTGCCCAGTCTGTGATGTGAAGTAGTGCAGACCTGGAGGAGATGCCACCAGAGTGGAATTCTCTGAGTGACTCAGTTTCCAAGTTTGTAAAGTCCCAGGAAGGTGAGGAGGGGACAGAGTCCATGTAGACCTTGTCCTGGAGCCTCAAAAGATTCCTGCCCTTACTTTTGGGAGCAGCGTATTTATTGGGAAGGTGACCCTGTGTCTCAAAGTTGACATGAGTCCCAGCTGAGCAGGAGTGTGAGGGAGACAGTTAGGAATCGGAGTGGTCTTGCGAGGCAAAGGTGCGGCACCGTCCAGCCCAGCGGCCTCCCCGCTGCCCGTGATTAGAGAGAGGGTCTAGGTCTGGGGTGGATGAAAGGCCTCAGGACCGTGTGTGACTGAGAGGTGGCTGCTGTGTAGAGTTCCGGAAACTGTCACACTGAGGAGCGAGAGCTGGGCAACCAGACTTGGAGGCGGGGAAGAGGACCCCATGTTCTTGTCATCTCTTAGCTCTTTGAGAGTGGGGATGGCATTGGATGACTGTCTAGCTTCAGCTAGGTAAAGTGTACATAGGCACTAGGAGCGACAGAGGGTCGCTGTCCCCTTGTCCTGCCGGGTGGAAGAGCTGGTGAGATGAGTGCTGGCATCTCACCGGCTGGCACAGCACCTGGACACAGTGTTTCTTTCCTTCTGGTTTATGGGGAACAGAAATTCGGTTCTCATGGTAGAAGAATACTTGATCTGTGTAAACAGCTTGAAAAACAAGTGCATGAAGGCAGCCGGCACGTCAGCCCTCCACCAGGGACTGTCGTCGATCGAGTTTAGTGTTTCCTCCCCATCGTCCGGTGAATGGGTTTTGTTTCATGCCGTCGTGGGCATGCCATAAGTATAACTGCAATCCTGCCATTTTCCCTTCTAATGTAGCACTGTGGCTTATTTATGTGAAGGGGGTATTCCATGGGAATTTTCCCAAGGAACCACTCACTGCCCAGCTTCCCTGTTGGAAAGTAGCCCAGAGAGTGGGTGTGGAATGACCCATATGCCAATCCCAGCTAGGCTCAGTGAGACACGCCTGGGATCTCAGCTCTAGGGAGGCAGAAGCAGGGGGACGGAGAGCTTGAGGACAGCATGGGCAGCACAGTGAGACTGTCTTAACAAAACCAACCAACCGAGAACAACTGTTGTCCTTCCTCTGGCCTGGGTGGCCAGGAGGGGGAGGGGTCACCCCGGTGGGTGGAGCAAGGGGTGCTTTTTGGAAGATACCTTTAAAAATCATTATTTACACATACGGGTGTTTGGCCTGTGTGTTTGACAGTGCATCACGTGCATGCCTGGCCGTGCGTGCCTGGTGCCCTGGAGGCCAGAAGAGGGCATTGGCTTCCTGGGAGAGGAGGCCAGGGGTGTTGTGAGGGGCACTGGGAATCACACTTGGCTCCTCTACAAGAGCAGCAAGTGTTTCCAGTGGCTGTGCTGTCTGCAGCCCCAGGCTACACCTTCTGGAAGTACAGGGCCTTGACCATGCGGGGCGATTGCCTGACAGAGCTATGTTTTCAGTCCCACTTCATGTGACCTTTAACTTCTGCTAAATTGGCAGATGCCAAGCTGTGGATACCAGCCAGCTCCTCGGTGGTTGTGTTAGATAAGCATATGGCAGCTGTTGCAAATAAGTTTCTTGAGAAAGTGAACGATT
Organism: Cricetiscus sungorus; assembly: GCA_030556225.1. Lineage (NCBI taxonomy): Eukaryota > Metazoa > Chordata > Mammalia > Rodentia > Cricetidae > Cricetiscus > Cricetiscus sungorus. Next base: position 11,284,005 of record JANBXA010000588.1, read on the forward strand.
TGAAGAATGAAACATTTCCTTTTTTCAAGTTAGTTGGTGCGCGCTCATGTGTACCACAGTGTCTGTGTGAAGGTCAGATTGTGTGTGTGTGTGTGTGTGTGTGTGTGTGTGTGTGTGTGTGTGTGTATAACACGGGTGTGGGGAGTGTTGGGATGTTGGGGGATTAAAGCAAGCATGGACACATCCTTGGCTACAAAGACAGTTCAGGGCAGCCTGGGCTGCATGAGACTTGTAGGGTCTTAAAAAATAAATGCAAACTGGCTGGGCGGTGGTGGCACTGCCTTTAATCCCAGCACTTGGGAGGCAGAGGCAGGAGGATCTCTGTGAGTTTGAGGCCAGCCTGTTCTACAAAGTGAGTCCCAGGACAGCCAGGGCTACACACAGGGAATCCCTGTCTCCCAAAGCAAAATACAGAAAAGAATAGAAGGCAGTAGAGACTCAGCATTGTTGGTGGAGGCAGCATATTTATGTGGCTCAGCTCTGTGTTGCTTGTGGCCCAGGGAGTGCAAAGGAAGTAGTGTTTCCTTGGGTGGTTGAGGGGCAGAGGGATCCAGGTGCTTCATGAATAACACATTACATTGGCTTTGCAGAGAAATTACCTTTCCGGCTGCCGACTTGAAAGAGTAAGGAGGCTTGTCCTCTCGATTGGCCAGCTCAAGTCCATAGCCGAGCAAATTACAGATAATGTTTTTGATCCTTACTCCAGGTTAGGAAATGTAAAAGGAATTTAGTTCACCCGTCATCTCCCCACCTGGGGATGCCCACCGCCACCGCCACCGCCAGCCATCAGTGCTTGCCATTGGTTTCTTTGTCTGCGTGGTTCCATAATTCCCAATGCCTGGGTGCAACCTATTTGCCCTCTTCATTATTGTTCTTCATGTATGGAGGGGTGAGGGTTTCCCTTGCCATTAGCCAGTCATTTGTGTGAATATGATGTTTTATGTGTCTGTACTGTGGTTGACACTGCCTGTGTCCCTGTTTCTGAATTAGGAGCAATAACACCCTGAACAAAAGTGTTTCAGCAAATACGGTTTTTTTTTTTTTGTTTGTTTGTTTTTTTTCATTTCCTCAGGGTGAATTCCTGTCAGGGAGTTGCTGGGTCAAAGGGCTTGAATATTTAGGGGTGTTTGCTCCTTGCTGCTACAAGTACCCTATTTATAGGCCTTGTCCTTTTTTGCTGGTGAATTGCCTTTTTGTGCCTTTCGTGGTTGTGGCTCGCCTGGCGCCCTGTTTGAAAGCCACAGCATTCTGTGGTGCTGCTGAACATGGCTGAACACTGGGGATGTCTGTGTCCCTACCCCAAGCCCAAAACCCTGGAGTGTGTGTTTGCTTTCCTTGTTTGCTTGGCCAAGGCTGGTGCCGCGCTCATGCTAGGCAGACAGTGCCCCTGAGCTACACCACGTGCCTGGGATGGTCCCCGCCAGCCTGTCTGGGTGGAGTCCCTCTCACATGGAAGCCATCGAAGGTGGAGGGCAGGAGAGGTCACAGGGCCCCAGGCAGGAGGACTGGGCTCTGCCCCTGCGGGCTTCAGGGTGAATACTGGCAGTTGGCTTCAAGTTTAAGAGCTTCTGGGGAAACGAGTGGAGGACACCGGCCTGCATGGGCCCCTCCTTTCCACTTCCTGCCCCCTGCTCCCCCACAGGGTGTGTGCGGAGTGACGAAATGAGAGACAGGAAGCCCTGGTGGCCCAGTGGTGGGTGTGGCTGGGGTGTGTGTGCCATTCTCTCTGGGATCATATCAACCTTGCTGCAGCTTGTCACCGGGCATGATAGTGTCTCAGAACACAGGCCAGGAGGGATGAGGACCCTGACTGACAGCTTTCTTTAGGGGGTGGCACTTAGCCTGTGCCTATGCCTTGAGGGAGCCAGGCTGGAGGAGGGGTGTCCTGGGAGACACCTGAAAAGTGGATGTGAGGCGGGGGTAGGGGTGGGGGCCTGGAGATGAAGCACTTGGGGTGCCACGCTAATGAATGTGAGCTTCGTCCTCATGGATTTGGGTGGCTTGGGTGGTTTTTTTGTGTTTGTTTCCTAGAGATCAAACCCACAGTCACATATGAGAGCTTCACAGGTAGGGTAGGTACCCAACCAGGTGGCAGTAAGCCCAGGACTGTCGTGCAGGAGGAACAAGTAGGGCTCTCGGTGTGGAGACAGGGAACCAAGGCACAGCAGAAAGCAAAGGAGACAGTGGTCAGCGGAGAGGGGGTCATTAGGGACTGAGCCAGCCTGCGTGTAGCTTGTTGGCTTCCTCAGCTCTGGGCTGTGGACCCGGTTCCACTGAGATTCCAGGCTGAAGAAAGCTATACTCTGCCAGAGGATCTGTTCCGTCTCCGCACTGAGGGCCGGGCGGGAGCTGGGGAGCAGCTGCTGGAGGAGACCGCATTCAAGGCCTCAGGACTGCCTGCTCTGTGCTCAGCGCCCTGGCCTGCTGGTCCCGCAGCTTATCCTTTGATCCCTGCTTTTGACTGGGGTGGAGGGTAAGGCGCCCTGGCCCTGAGGACTTGTCACATTCCCTAACCTCTGGGAAAGCAGGATGCGAGGCTACCTGGGAATTTGATTTCCACTTTCTCTCCCCCTTCCTGTTCACCTCGCCTTTTTGTTGTCAGCTCAGGTGCTGTGAAGGCATATTGAGTAGCAACAGGAATGTGGGGACTAAGCTCAAAGCGGAAACAGAGGGCTGGAGGGAGCTTAGCTTAGCTTGTCTGCCTTGTTCTTCATTACAGCCGCATCCTCAAGAGGAAGAAGTTGCTGGGCCCATTTTACAGGTTAAGAAACTGAGACTTAGTAAGGAGGAAACTTCAGCCCTAGAAAGCAGCATGTTTTTCCATAGTTGTTGGCTGCCTAGAGAAGCTTCTTTCTTAAAGCCAAGCTTCTGGAGTCTGTAGGGAGGTCACTTGCCCTGGGTGGGTCAGTGTGGATGCAGCTGGGGGCTGAGCATAGTGGGCTGGGCTGGGGGTGTTCTCCCTGAAAGGGCTGCCCTGCTTTCATGTCAGCCTGGAGCCCCAAAAAGCAGGGACGGGGTTGCTGAGACACCTCTGAAACCAGCATTTCCGGGGTTGGGCTGAGGGAGCAGCTGGCTCTCCCCCTCACCCCCAGAGCAGCAGGAAGTCAAGACACAGGCTAATTGCAGCTGGTGGGAGGGGTGAAAGGTGGGTCTGATGTAATCAGCAGAGTTGGGATTCTGCCAGGGGCATTGGAGGCTTATCAGAAACTTAAGAGGGAGCTCCCTTGAGTGAGTCTGAGCGCACATGTATGTTAACATGAATGAGTGTGCGTGCGTGCGTGCGTGCGTGCGTGCGTGTGTGTGTTCATGGTCAGGTGCACATGCATACGTCTGGCTGTTCCCGTGGGGTCCTCCTCCTGGTCTTGGGTCCAGATCTTGAATGGCCAGGATTGCTTTCAGGGCTGTCTGGAGCTGTGTGCTGGCCCGTGTCACTGGTCCTCTGTTCCCAGGTATGGAGGATGCCACCCAGTGCTGTGGTGGCGCCTGCGTTGGTCTGTTCCATCCACCCCCATGCTCAGGTGCTCAGGATTCAGTCTCCACGCTTCTGCCCAGAGACCTGCACCCCTCCTTCCTCTGCCTGCCCTGCTGTCAGAATCTCTTTCACTATGTCAAGGTGGGATTTTCCACCGAGGCTCGGTCTTAGGAGGAATTGTGTTTGTGAGTCCCTCGTTTGTGGTGGGTGCACAGACAGGAGTGGGAAGGCTGTTGTCATGGAAGCCACGGTCATCCTGCGTTGCTGGGCAAAAGGTCTGAATTCATGCTGCCCACAAATTACAACTAAAACCTCCTGATATACTACACCTTCAAACACCAAGAGCCCCGAGCTTCTTGGGCCACAGTGGTCGCTGCTCAGGTCTCAGTGGTGCTGGACACTCGGGATCATGAGCCTCAAGCCATGCTGGAATGAATGAGGGTGTGACAGTTGGTTCAGTGGTGGTGCTGGGTAGGAGGTGGGATGGGTACCGTTTCTCTTGTGACCAGATGTGGGAAATGGGGTTTCCAATTTTAAAGTGAGGTGGATAGTTTCTCCTTATTTCTGTGAGGTGGGTGTCAGTGCCCAGGTCAGCATGTTTGGTGTTCTAACTGGTTTCTCACATGGAATCAAACAAGAACTTGCCCAGACAAGCTTGGTTGTTCCCAAAAGCTGGCTGCCTGGTGCACGGCCAAGCTAATAACAGTTTTTGCTGCTGAATGAACTCTTCACTTAGGACAGACAGATCTTTTTTTTCTGTGACTTTGCCAAGGCATTCAAAACCCTGGCCTTTCCCAGATAATTTCAGTGTGTTGCTTCTAGTAACCATAAGAGGAGCCAGGGTTAGAGAGGGGATGGTCAGGCCACACCCCAGCCCAGATTCTGAAGTAATTAGAGGCTGTGGTAGTGTGTACACTGTGGGGCTAAGGGTAGATTACAGATGCATAGGTGACACTCTGGATGTTGGGGCACTCTGAAGCAAGGGTCTGCAGAGAGTAGCCCCTTGCTGCAGTCGTGGTCTGCTTGCTGGTCTTGGCTTGGAAGAGCCGGGAAAGGGAAACCAGCAGCTGAGGGACAGGACGAAAGGTGGGAGGGCAGCCTGGAGGGAGAGTTCTATTGCAGGATCCGCTTGGGGCCTTTAGCTTGTGTTTGGGTCTGGGAACTCCTGTGACGTCACTCCTAGCACAGATGAAGCACCTTTAACTTCGTCTGTAAGATGTGAAGCACCTTTAACTTCGTCTGTAAGATGTGATGTGAAGCACCTTTAACTTCGTCTGTAAGATGTGATGTGAAGCACCTTTAACTTCGTCTGTAAGATGTGAAGCACCTTCAACTTCGTCTGTAAGATGTGACATGTGTTGTGGGGAGGCTTATCGAGATGACCGGACTATGTGGGGTCTGTGAGTCACAACGGCGTAGTCCCCTGTCCAGGGTGACTTGGTAGCAGGAGTGCTTGTGTTCTGTAGGTGAGGGGACAGGGTGCTGTGCAGGTGGGGAATGGAGGAGTCAAGAGTATGCAAATACATACAAAAGAGTAATGGCGACTTCTGTAGGTGCCAAGCTGAGCCGCTCACCTCTTCTCCCTGATTCCCTCCTGTCTGAAAAAAGGGCAGATTGGCAGAGCCTGCCAAGGAAGGCTTAGCGCTGTGCCACACCTTTGTCGGCCTGCAGAGGTGTAGTGGGCAGGAGCCTATTGGAGTGGCTCAAAGGGCCTTCCAAGGGCAGGCCCTGACTCATGGATCGTGTGTGTGTGTGTGTGTGTGTGTGTGTGTGTGTGTGTGTGTGTGTGTGTGTGTGTGTGTGTGTGTGTGTAGCAATATCAGCTGCTGCTTGATGAAGTTAATACCTCAGAAAAATCATTTCATTCATGGAACTGGAGGGTGGCCTGCTCTGGGCCTGCTCAGGGATCCTGACTCTAGGCCACAACCATCCTGCAAAGCCCCTCACCTCTTGCTCTTTCTGGACTGTTGAATAGGTAGTGGACAGGGGCCTGATACAGGGCAGCGGCCCGGACCCTGACTGCACAGAGGTAACTGACTTGATGCCCAGTCCAGGGGCCCTAGAGTCTGAATCCCACTCCAGGACCCCTGCTGTTTCCTCGCTGGCCTGCAGGCCTTTCAAGTTCTGTTGGCTTTGTTGACGGAAATGCCACATGTCATGTACTAGAGCCTCAAACTCTGGGAGGTAAAAATTAAATTGATTGATTTCAACTTGGTCTAGCCAGCTTGGCTCCCCTGAGCTTTCTAAGGTTTAAGCTTAATGAATGACCTTAAACTTTAAAAAGGGAACTTCAAACCTACAGCCTTCAGGCTCATCTCCAGTCCTTGCTTCAGGCCAGTATCTGTACCCAGGGGGGTACAGAATGCTGCCCAGAACTCTGAGGCCACTTTGGCACTTTCTGTGCTGGTACGTGTGATGTGAGTTTTATGGATGGAGCTTGAAGAGTTGCGTTTGGAGATGGAAATGGACTGAGTCATGGATGTGGGTGTCCCAAGCTTGAGGTGTCAGAGGCTGATGGTTTCTGGTGATTCTGGCTTGCTCTGCTGGCCATTTGGGATGAATGTCCACACCTTCCTAGGAGACCAGCGTGGGTGAGGTGTGGGTCACCAGAGGAGTCATTGCTGCTGCCATCTGCAGCTTTCTCCCGTCCCCTCTTGCCCTTACCTTTGGTTCTTACTTGGGGAGGTTGCCTCTGGCCTGGGCAGCACCTTGAGGGGCCTCAGGAAGCGCCTCCCCTCACCTGTCCTGCAGGGCAACAGTGGGCAGCTGGGTTTGCCTGCCCTCCTTGCTCAGTTCCTGTAGGGTTCCTTATTGCCATGGCAGCCAGGTGAAATTCCTGCTGGCTTCCAAGCCCATTCCTTTTCTGTCCAGTGGGGGTAACTTCTGGCCTCAGTTCACTGGCTGTGGCCAGTTCAGAGGCAGAGGGGTACTTCTGGATCCTGCTGCCAGCTGGTGTCTGGTGATCAGGGATGGCTTTTATGACCGACTCTTGCCGGTGGTTGCTTCCCTTGGCCTCCTGGAAGGCCCACACAGGCTCCTGAGCCAGCTAATGGTTTTTGTTATCACCATCATCCCTGCTCCCACTCGCTGTCTCCATGTCCCAAGGGCAGGAACTCTGGTGCCAGCTGCCGCCCTCTTACTTGCCATGGCTCTGCTCCGATCTTATGACTGGTGCTTTGCTAAAAGCAGCCCAGCTGCTCCAGCAGCGTCCCGCCCTCGGTTGGGAGCCCAGAGCCAGTGGAGAGGTCGGCAGGCAGGTGGGGGTGGACCAAGATGGTTCTGCTTTTGTCTGTATTGAAACTCAAAGCTTTATTATCCATGGAGGTTCAAAAGGTGGGCTATGGAGATTGCTCAAGGCAGAGTCACATGACAGGCCTTTTGATCTCCTCCTTCTAAAGTTGCTGTTTTTAACTGAGCATAATTAGAAATGTGACCAGTGAAGCTTCCTCCAGTCTCTCTGTTGTGACTGATTGAGGTGCCTGCCTGGCTCCATCCTGGGATGGGAGGTCCAGGTCAGGACCTCTGCCCTCTTATGTCCACAGCCTTCCTTACCTCCAGGGTTAGTGGCTGGGATTTGTGGGGCCATGGGAGGAAGGGGGGCGGGATAATCTGTTGCCAGGGTTTGCAGGTCTTCTAAATCCCGGGGTCTGTTTGAACTTCCCCTGGGTCCAGTGTCTGATACACTAGAGCTGAACCGCCAGGCACTATGTTGGTGGGAACAGCATCCACTGGGAACGGTTATCTGGCGCCAGGGTCAGGAGGTAGAGGATGGAGTTAGGATACGGTTTGAAATCCAGGTGCAAGTTCAGGACTGAAGAGTGCCGAGGGTGTGAGGAGTGGTGAGGTTTTAAGTTCCTGAGTACAGCCAGAGCTCTAAAGGGCAAGAGAAAGGAATACAGTTTTCCAGACAATTCAGCACTGGTCTGCGCAAAGGCTGCCTGCAGGGCCTTAGAAGTCATTCGTTCTTAAGCACGGAGCCCAGGGAGTTACTGTTGAGCTCCGCAAGATGAAAAGCATTGTGGAGACGAGGGCGGGCTGACGGTACAGCAGAGTGTGTAATGAGCGCCGCTGAACCGTACACCCCAGAGAGCCAAGTGCTGTGTGAGGGGAGTGTATATTGCAATTCAGAAACAACAGCGAGCCCTCCCTATCTCCCCCCCTTAGAGGGAGGGGCGGGCAGCAAGACAGTTACACTGTGAGGGTGTGAGGCCAGAGCTGAGGGTTCTGTGCCTGGGCCCTCATGAGGCCTGACGTACACAAGCAGGTGGAGAACGGGCAGGTTGGCTTTGAGGCCTCTGGAATGTTGTAAACCGGTGTGTGTGTGTGTGTGTGTGTGTGTGTGTGTGTTGTGTCGGGTGCTTGCTGTTGACAGTGGAGAGCTTTGGGTCTGGGTATGGAGCACTGAAAGAAGTAGGCTGCCCCCATCCCACTTTCTGGCCGTCCAGTCCTGGCACAGAGTGAGACCAAGGGTTGGCTTCTTGATGGCACCTGCCAGGTTAGCTGTGGCTTTGTCGTTCGTCCAGCAGTACTGGTTTGGAGTAGCCAGTTGGCAAATCGTGCACAAACTGTCTATCTGTAGTGCTAACTGCAGGGGCCGACGACGACAAGCTTAGTCATGCACAACCAAAAGAATCTTTTTCCACTCCCGGCTCTGAAGGCTAGCAAGTCTTAAGTTCAAGGGGCAGCACCTGGCAAGGGCCTTCATTTTGTGCCATAATGTGATAGGAGAGGGGAGGGCCGGGAAAGGATCACTGGTAGATAAGGGCCTTATCAGTTCTTGAGAGCAGGGCCCTGAGGCCCTAATCACCTTGCAGCACCATTGCCTTGGGGATCAAGTTTCCACACAGAGAACTTCAGAGGGCCTGTTCAAACCAGAAGCTGCAGTTTCCTGTCAGATTCGTGCCAGGGGCTCAGTTTAAGGAGTGTGACAGCCCCAGGAGGCCATCTTGCATATGAATATTCCTTATTTTTGCTTGTGGCAAACTGTAGGTGTTGCATGGTGCTATGTCCATGCCACAGGCATAAATTAAGAGGATAGGTTGATGTAGAACATGTGATTGTGTGTCAGATATATATATATATATATATATATATATATATATATATATATAAAATTTTATGTGTGTGTGTGTATTGAAGACATAAAATGGGCTTCTAATAAAAATATATGTGGTGTTAATCATGAAGGCTCCGGCCTTAAAAGAGGCTAAATAACCATAGTTGGTTGTATTAGTTAAACTTTGTTGCCGTGCTAAAACACCATGGTCGGGGCAACTTAAGAAAGAGTTTACCTTGGCTTATAGCTGTAGAGAGATAAGGGTTCATCATGATGGGGGAGGCAGAGCAGAAGGAGCAGGAAGCAGAGAGCAAACTGGGAGTAGGTAAAGGCTTCAAGAGTTCTGGACCCCGGGGAACTATTTGTTCCTGCAAGGCTCTACCTCCTAGAGGAGCCGTAACTTCCCAAAACAGTGCCGTGGGCCAGGGACCAGGTTCACATATGGGAGCCTATGGTGGACATTCTTCTACCACGCTGGTTAGGCCATTCAGCCAACCTCTCCTTCCCTCCTTCCTTTCCTTCCTTCCTTTTTTTCTCCGTCAGCTTAGGGCTTTTCCTGCATCGAGACAATTAATCTTAAATCTTAGCAGCTGAGATGTCCCTGTAGCTGATGGATTGTCTTAGGGAAGAAGAATTTTGTTAGCATTCTTGTGTGTGTGTGTGTGTGTGTGTGTGTGTGTGTGTGTGTGTGTGTGTGCGCGCGCGCATGCCTGTGGAGGTTGGAGGGCAGCTTTGTGGAGTCTGTTCTCTCCTTCCATCTCACGGGATTTCCATCTGTAAACCGAGGTTGCCAGGCAAGGGCCTTTTATCCATTGAGCCATCTTGCTGACTCAGTAGAAGACTTTTTTAGACGTTCATGTCTGAAGCAATCCAGAATTAACCTGGCAGAAAAGTATCCCTCCCCACTTGAGGTCTTTTGAGCCAGCCAGTAGCGTTGGATCTGAACTTGGACTTGCTTCTAGAGGAGAAATGAGTGACACTCACCAGAGGAGGGTGGGGCTTGGAGGGACCAGAGGAAGGTGGCACAGAGGTCATGAGCATAAGTCTGTTCCCTTTTGTCTTGAGAATGGAAGGGGGTGGTTTGTGTCTTTTTTCTTTCCTAATTTGCTTGGTGATTAGCTGCTGAGCCTGAGGGACTCTGGTTGGCCTTCCTTACCCCAATGCAGGGGTGTGTCCTGTGTCCTGGGAACCTGGGCTTTGCTTGGCCCTAGGGCTGCTGTGAGGTCAGGGCCAGAGCCATGTCTTGGTCTCAGCAGATTCAGGAACTTGGGTGCTTTATTTCTGGCCTTCTATTTTCATCACCTCAGTCATAATGAAAGAAGACATACCTGCCACTCATTGTCCCGCAGCCTCAGCACGTTAAAGTTGTTCGCCGGTCACTGTCTGGCTGAGGCTGTGGCCGGCCCCTGGGAAGGGAATCTCTGGCTTCCTTGCTTCCTTGACAGCTGAGCGTTATTAATACCCAGGGAACTCCTTTTGATGGATCCCTGAGGGAGGAGCTAACAGCATGCTCTCCAAGTGTGCTTCTGAGTCATGGCCCACTTTTGGAACAGATTTATCTTTATTTGGTGGAAACGGCATGTGTCTGAGCGTCTCATCCTTTTTTAGTCATTTTTAGTGTTTCACACAGGCTGACAGCTTGCCGTGTGTGTTTTTTGTTTATATATCGTTGGAGCGCCTACTGTGAACTGTTGAGTCAAGCTGCAGGCATAGTTACTCTCTGGTCTGATCTTTGAGATTGCTGTGCCTCTCATCCACATTACGTAGGAAGAGTGTGGTTCAGCCAGCGTCTGCAGCCTATACTGTAGCCAACCATAATCTGGGTCCATAGCCTAATACACTTCCTAAGCAAATGCAGCAGGGAACCTGTCCAGGCCTCAGAGTACCTGAGCTCAGAGGTCAGGGTCAGTTTCAAGGGCATTAGAGAGTGGGTTATCATCACCCAGAGCTGAAAGTCCCAGCCCAGCCCTCTTACTATACGTAGGTGAGGACTTAGTTGAGACCGCAAAAATGAGTTAATAGTTGGACCAGGGATAGGGATGTAGCTCAGAGGTACATCGTATTTGAAGGCCTGGGTTGTATTCCCAACAACACACACACACATGCAAGATGAACAGCAAAGCTTATCCTTGGCTGTATATAATAGAGTTGTCAGAAGCCTGGCTGTTGGTAAACTCATACATTGGCTAGAACTCACTTGAATGCCCTATTTCTCACTCACTTCCTGACTGAAAACAATTGGGGAATTACCAGGACTTGACAAATGTTATTTGGTGTTTCTAGGACTATAGTGGCCATTTATCGGTCAAATGTTAGAGCTTGGAAGGTGTGTAGCTTAGTGTTGGGGTGCTTGCGTATAATGAGTGTGGGGTTCAGTCTCCAGCACCATCACTCACTCAGACAGGACAAATACCGTTAGCAAGGAAGGCAGCACACTCAAGGAATCTCATCGTTGAGGACGTGGGGTGGGAGGACCGGGAGTTCAAGGTCATCCTTGACTACCCATAACCCAGTCTCAAAAAACAACAAACGGAAAACAGAGGCTCGGGAAGGGGGCTCGTGTCAGTCAGTGGGGGTAGCTCTCGCTTCCAAATTCTCCGAAGGATGCTTGGGACTCCTTTCCTCAGTGAGAGACCAGTTAGCTGACGTGATGATCTGGAGAACCAGTATTGCTTGAGACTTGAATCTGCTAGTTCTCATCAGAGGACTTTGTCTTGTAGTGAGAGCCTAGAACATCCATCTCTCTGAGCCGCTCCCTGCACCATAGGAGACAGCAGAGCAATGCCCCACCCCCCCCCCCCCCCCAGTGGCTTTGCTCCGCCCTCTTAGCCATCTGAAGACAGCTGCAGACTTCTATCTCAACTCCAATTCCTCAGGTTGCTTCCTTCCCTCCTTGCCTTATTTCTTTGTCAGACATCAGCCTGGCATCTTCCCAGAGCTGTATAAATCCCTGTGGACATTTCCCAGGCAGCTGCTGCGTAATGCATGGGAATTAAGATTCACTGGTCTCAGTATAGCTTAAGTGAGGCTTGTTCCGGGAGAATCCACACACACATGAATCAGATGACCGCCTCGGGTTCCTGCTCCACGGATGCCACCTGGATGCTCTCCGAAACCCAACCAGGAATCGAGAGAGTGAGCTGGGGTCTGGGACCCCAGACCTAGCCTTTTCCCATCCCATCCACACCTGTGGCCATGCCCAAACGGGTGTGGTCAGTGCAACAGGTGGAGGTGGGGTGCACATCTCACAGCTGCTTATTGTTGGCTTCTGTGGACGATTAGACTAAGGAAGGACTGCAGCTTTGCTGCCTAGAGTCTCTACCAAGGCAGGTTCTACAGTTTGCATCTGACTACAAATGTGGGGGATCTGGAAAGGATTTGGGGACTGCAGCCATCACTGTTCTTCTGGGTCCAGTCATCTCTGCTTGTATGGATCAGACTGTTATGCACAAGTCTGGCCTGAGCTAGGCCCTGGGGGGAGGTGCTGCAGCTCCAGCCATCCTCTGGGGCAGTCTGCTGAACTTGCATGGGCTGCACCCTGTGTCCAGCTACTTCATCTGGGAGTGTGCGGGGTAGTAAAAGCTGGAGTTGTGCATCTTGGGACCTGGTAGCTTAAGGTAGGTAGCAGGTCTCTGGGAGTTTGTCTTGGGTGAGTGTGCTCCTGGCCATCTGATGTAACCATGCTCCTTTCTAAGCCTCAACCAAAGGATGTGGTTCCAAAATGTCAGGTGTCAGGGTCTGCTGGTCTTTTCGGCGTTAAGTATCTTCAAAGCACCCTGGATGCCCCCACTCTGCCCTATAGCCACTCACTTGTGCTGGCTGCTGCAGGGTCTCTCTGCAGAGCACTTTTCATGTGCCCAGCCAGCTTGATGGGCAGCCTACAGGCCCTGAAGAGTCTGATAGGCAGTAACAAAACTCAGCCAAGAAAACACCAGCAGCAGCTGTGGAGTCCATGCTGCCCAGCTGCACAATCCAGAGAGGCGCTGACTTCGCTGACTTCACTTTTCAGGACTCTTAATGTTCAAAACTCGCCATACACATTCTCTAACACCACATTAGTGTCTGAGGCTGAGTTATCTTCGGCCAGACCACTGTGGGACAGGCATTCTATATCTTAGTGCCGTGGTTTCCTTGTTTACAAGGTGAGGCTTACTGTAGCTTGGGCTAAGGATACATAGGGCAGTCTAGTTAAAACAGAATAATGTCCGCCACTCGGTGCATGTAACAGCCACCGCTGCCGCTCTTCATCCGAGGACACCCAGAATGCGCAGAGGTGTCTTGTGCACTCAGTTCTGGCTGCCATGGTTGGATATAAGCTCTTGAGATGGGTCCAGATAGGTTCACAGCTGATGACAGCGGAGCCCTGGAGTTGTCCCAGACATGAAGAGGAAGTAAGTATGCTGGCCCATAGAGAGTGGGTGAGGCTTCCCTCCCATATGAACTATTGCGGTGTGGGAAAGTCTGAAATGTGCTAGGAACAAAACCACACACGAGTAAATGCTATAGTGGTTTGAAAGATAAATGTCACCCAAAGTCTCGGGCATTTGAATACTTACTTGATCCTCAATTGGTGGCACTGCTTAGGTAGGTGTAGGAGGTGTGTCCTTAGGGGGGGGGAAGATGTCACTGGGGGCAGGCTTTGTAAATGACTTGGTCCATTTCTAATTGTCTTTTTCTGTTTCATGCTTGTGGTTCAAGATGAGAGAGCCCTTAGCTTCCTGCTCCAACCATCATTCCTACTGTTTGCTGGCAGGCTTCTTCCTTTCTTTGATGGGTTCTTATCCCCTGGAAAAGTACACACACATACACACACACAGACAGAGAGAGAGAGAGAGAGAGAGAGAGAGAGAGAGAGAGAGAGAGAGAGAGAGAGAGAGAGAGAGAGAGAGAGAGAGATTGATCGGCTCCTAGAATGGAGACTTTTGGTTAGCCTTTAGAGGATGGTGGCTGAGCTGTATGTACCTCAAATCTCTCTCTCTCTCTCTCTCTCTCTCTCTCTCTCTCTCTCTCTCTCTCTCTCTGTCACTGTGCACTGGTGTGTGCTTGCATATGCACACCTACAGTTATATGTGCTGTTTTATTGGTTCTGACATGGATTAGCTTTTTAATTGTAGCTCTGTCATAGGAGAAAGAAAGAAAGGAAACCCAGTCATCAAAGAGCCTCTTAAAAATTGTGAAGCAGATGGCTTGGGAATTACTGTCCTCATTTCACAGATGAGAAAATGAGGCCCTGGAGTATGGAATGGCTTGCCCTGGGCCATACCCAGCCGATGGGGCGGTGTGTGTGTGTGTGTGTGTGTGTGTGTGTGTGTGTGTGTGTGTGTGTGTGTTGAGACAGGGTCTCTCTGTGTACTCTGACTGTGTGTGTGTGTGTGTGTGTGTGTGTGTGTGTGTGTGTTTTGAGACAGGGTCTCTCTGTGTACTCTGACTGTGTGTGTGTGTGTGTGTGTGTGTGTGTGTGTTTGAGACAGGGTCTCTCTGTGTACTCTGACTTTTTGTGTGTGTGTGTGTGTGTGTGTGTGTGTGTGTGTGTGTGTGTGTGTGTTTTGAGACAGGGTCTCTCTGTGTACTCTGACTGGCCAGGAACTCACAGAGATCCATATCTGCCTCTGCCTCCCTAGTGCTGGGATTAAAGGCGTGCACCACGTTGTTTGCTCTGCCCTGGTCTTTCTGTTCTCTGCCCTTCATTTTTCTCTGCACCATCAGCTTCTGAAATAAAATCCCTGCCATTACTTCTGTTAGAGGTTGAGATGTGTTATAGGTAGTGGATCCTGCTCAGGACAAAAAATGAGCTGTCAGTGCTGTAGGAGCCAAGCATGGAAGGGCACGCTTATAGTCCTGCCACTCACTTGGGCATCTGGAAGACTGAGAATTTCAAGCCAACCCCGGTTATGTAGTGAGACCCAAGAAGGTGGGGGAACTGCAGCAGCTTCAGGGAGAAAGAGGACAGGGTCTCACTACATAGCCTGGGCTGGCCCGGGACTTCCAGTCTTCCAGGTGGGATGTGTGCCACACTGTTGGAACTGGTAGTGGCATGGACCGTGGTCCTGATGCAATGGAGGGAGGCGGGGGAGGATACCCACAGGAGGTTTTGCTGTAGTCACTCACTGGTCAGGAGAACTGAGTCTGGGAGGACATGGGAGGCTCACTGGGACCCTCACTCTGGTTGATGGCATCCCTTGGTTGGCGAACTCCTTAGGAAGCTGCTGGTCTGTGGAGTATACTTTCTCCCGCTTGCACTTCTGATGGTTGGGGGCCGGGACCTCAAAGCCAAACCCACCTGGGGTGCTGCGCGCTCAGTGAAAGGGAGTATTGATACCGGTCCTCAGGGTAGTGCTTTAAGAGATGTCTGGTAATCTAAGAGGCTATGGTGCGGTGCCTCGTGAGGGATGTTGCTTTGAATAACAGGAAAAGGATGGAGTTTGTCCGTCCACTTAACTATGCTTTGATACTGGGTGGCTGGGGACCCTTACAGTGGACTCGAGGGACAGATTTAAGATATCACAGAATGAGCTCCTGTGATCTCCTTTGGGCTTCTCTGAGGCACCATGGGGCCTCTGTGCCTAAAGAGGGAAGTAAGTGAGGACTTCATGACTTGTGGCTCATTAGCCCCACCACCACACCCCCCCCCCCACACACACACCAGTTTGCCAGCAAGTCTGTGCCATGAAATAGCTGCAAGGCAGGAGGCCTGGGGTTTGGGAGTTAGAAGGTGTGAGGTAGAGGGGGATGGGTGAGCTACCGCCTCCTCTTGAGACAGTCTGGATGGTCCTTAGGTTTGGATTGTGAAACACCAACTGTTTTACTCCGGTCTTATGGTATGCACCAGTCCTGTTGGCATCCAGATGTGGTGCCTCCATTGCCTCTCCAGGACTCGGTATGCTGTGGTACCAGTGCATAGTGAGGTGCTCCGGAACACTGTCCCCATCCTCGTGCTGGGTGCAGAATTGGCCTTTGTCAAGGGTACAGAGAGAGGCTGCCTTTCTGCCAGCTTTGTAACGGTCACCGCTTCTGTAGAAGCTTGCACACAGATGCATTTACTTGCCACTGTGAGAAAAACTGCCCCATCTTTTTGAAGCTGTTGTGTCACTGTGTGGTGCCCTCTCCATTGGGGAGTCAGGTTCTCTGTCCCAGCATGCAGCGGACAATAAAATGGTTTATTACCTGCAGGAGTGCTCATGTTTTCTTCCCCGTACCTCCTCTCACCGAGAAGGAAGCTGTTCCCAGGGGTATCCGGTTTCCCACCAGCCATTCACCAGGTCCCACACCATTGAGCTGGGAGAACTGGTTTTGTAAAGTGAAGGCTCAGCACAATCTCCTCAGCTAGGAAGGTGAGCAGCTCCTAAGTTATGGCCAACCTTGGAGGAGACCAAACACTCCCGGGCCCCTAGCCTGCTCGCACTGTCTCTCCTGGGTCCTCTGCACTCCTGCTTTTAGCAGAAGGAGGGAGGGGCCCTCCTCTTCCTGAGCAGTAGGGTGGAAGCCTAGATCAAAGGCTACATTGTTGGGTAGAAACCAAACCAGTCATGCCTGGCAGATCACACCATGACACCCCACCCCGTCCCCGAGTTCCTAGCTGCACCTCTGACTAAAATAATGCTGCCCTGGGAGATGATTTGCCTGGGGGGGGGCAGGCACTATAGC
Source organism: Cricetiscus sungorus (assembly GCA_030556225.1). Classification (NCBI taxonomy): domain Eukaryota; kingdom Metazoa; phylum Chordata; class Mammalia; order Rodentia; family Cricetidae; genus Cricetiscus; species Cricetiscus sungorus. The sequence continues at coordinate 11,300,177 of JANBXA010000588.1, forward strand.
TGGGGCTGGAGGGATGACTCACTTGCAAAGAGCAGTCTCTCCACCGCCACCCCAAGTCTGTAGGCTGAGAGGCAGAGGCTGGAGCTGGAAGGTACTGAGAAGGGGTCCTGGGCCCTAGTCAAGGCCAGCCTGGTCTACATAGTGAACTTCAATACTGCCAAGGGGGTGGTTTCTTAGCATGCACAAGGCCCTGGCTCAGTCCTCTGTAATGCAGAAGTACATACTGAAGCCAGGCATGGTGGCTCAGGCCTGTTAACCCATTGCTCAGGAGTCAGAAGCAGGAGTGCAAGACCCTGTGCCAAACAAACAAAAACACTTAAGAGATCGCTCAGCAAGTAAGAGCATGCTGTAAAAGCATGGAGACCCGAGTTTAAGTCCCAGCAGCCACATGAAAAGTCTGATGATGGGTACACACATACCTGTAATTTGAGTGCTGCTGTGGGGGAAGGCCAGAGGATTGTTGGATCTTGCTGGCTGCTAGACTGTCCCAAGGGAATAAGAGGAGGTGTGACAGGCAGGATGCCTGACCTTTGCATGTACAGAGGGGATCCTCCGGCCTTTGCATGCATGCATGCACATAGAGGACAATACACATACACACATGCACATACAACATACCCACCCAACCACCCCCATGCACATACATGAAAAAGAGGGATAATGGTATGATATGCTCAGTGGTAGAACACTTGCCTGGGCTGTGGGAAGCTTTGGGTTCAATTCCCAGTATCACAAACAGAAATAAGAGAGAATAAAAAGCAAAAAGAGCGTTGGAGGGGGTGCCTTGATGGTGCTTGCCTAACGAGCATGAAGCCCCGGCCTCCCTGTGAGGAACCCCGGTGAGCTGTGGGCCTGCCTTCACATTTTGGGGGCAGGTGAGTCTTCTGTTTCTCACTGCTGGCTGGTTCGGTGGGACCCACATGGACTTGGCTCAGCCTTCGGCCCTAAGATGAACGCCTGTGTATCGTGCCGTGGGTGGCACAGAACTCTAGGGAGCACACAGCAGAGCCTCCCATTGGAGAGCTCTTCACGCTGCCATGTCTAACGGAGGAGACCAGCTTGGAGTACAGGGTTTGTTGTGTGCCCACTTTTGTACACTGTCCTCACCCAGTGCTGTGTTGTGGCTCCACTGTGGTTACAGTGTCCCTAGAGACCTTCTAGGACTGGGAGTGGCAAACAGGTTTACTCCTGTGTGCAGCTTTATTAACTTTAGCTGTGATGGCAGGAGGAGGGGCCTGGTGTCGCTCCTTCCATAAAGCCATGTGTAGCACGAGCAATAAAAGACCCAGAGACTGATATTGGGGTTCAAACTTCAAGCTGAATATCAGGGAAGCAAAGCAGCTCTCACCTCTTGCTCGGGCTGAAAGGGATTGAAGGCTTGTGATCTGTTACTCTTGTAGACTGATTGGATCTCGTGGATCCCTGGGTGTCTTGAACTCAGAGAGATCCCTCTACCTCTGAATCCAGAGTCCTAGGATTGATTAAAGGTGTGTGCCACCACCTCCCAGCTTCTGGCTGCAGAGACTAAAGGTGTGTATCACCACTGCCTGATCTCTATAGTTTGTGGCTGACTTTGCTTTTCTGAATCCTAAGCCAGACTTTAATAAATCATAAGTAATATATCACTACAGCCTCGCATCATTTTACAAATGAAAAGTTGAGCCCAGAGATATTGTGCCGTCTTGTTCAATTGTAGACCTAGAGGTAGACCCCAATGCTGCTGACTCTCACTCTGTGGCTCTTTCTATTGCCTTGGCACTGAGGAATCCCCCTAGCTAGAGAGAAGGCAGTGCTAAGTAAGTAGGACAGAGTAGCGACAGGCCGTTGAGGAAGTATGATGTAGGGGGAGCCGGGGAGGGGGGTTCAGCCTGGAGGAGGCAGAGAGCTGGCTCTTGTCAGGGAGCCCTGGCTGGTGGGGAAAGTAGATAAATTTTCTATCCCTCAGTGCCTGGGCTGCCTGGATCCCCGGTGCTAAGTTTTAATGGATTTTTCCTTCAGCAGCGGAGAGAATGGGGGTCAGGAGTCCCACCCATTCATCCACTCCTGGGTTGGCCTCCAAATGCTGACTAAGCCTTACTTAATTTACGAAGCACGTGGGAAAGGGCACTTGAAGTGTACAGAAAGTGCTGCCTTGTGGTGGAGGGAAACGGAGGGGACAGGGGACGCTCCACCGTGCGAAGTTCACATTCTCTTGTACACAGGAGAGGAGTGCTCTGACCCCACCACGATTCCTGTGTGCTTGCTGGCTGGCTGGCCGGGCCTACCTGTCGTATCTGCAGTACTCTGTGTTCTGGTTGAGACTTCACTTGTGCCCCGAGTGTGATGTGTGACTTGGAGCTGGTGAGCCTTAGTCTGTGACACATCATTCATGGACACATCATTCATTCATTCCCACGGGAAGGCGCCCCCCCCCCTTTATTCCACTTACCCAGGGGCTTCTCGGAGCCATGAGTAGTGTGTGACAGGCCCCGTGCAGGAGCCGCGGCACCCAGCCGGCTCAGCTAAGAGTGGATCCAGGCACACTAGCTCCAGTTAGTAGCTCGTTTTTCTTACAGGAAGAGGAGCTAGTCCGGAGGGTGGAAGAGTTGCTAAATCTTTCCCGCCAGCAATATTGCTGCACCCTCCTTGCATGGGATAGGTGGGCCACATAGTCACCCTCTGATTGACATTCTTGTGGGCTAGTGGTTGGCAGTCACAGTCATGGAAGGAAGAAAGCAAACCTGTCTGGGCGGGTCCTAAGACTGTAGCCCTCTCAGTCACAAATGCTGTAACCATGCTGGCCGACCCTTTCTCACTCTCCCTACCCCTCTACAATGACACGAGAAAAACGTGTCAGGAGAGACATGTGGCCCGTGGGATTGTGGTCTGTAAGGAAGTCCCAGTATTCTTTGGAAGTGTGTTTTGATGGACAGTGGAGTATCATGCCGGAGTTTGCTTTAAAAGACCTCCTTTGTCTCAGCAAAGGGACAGAAGATGGGTGAAACTTCTTGCTCCTTGGTGAGGGGTGGGCAAGTGTGGCTGACTGCCTATGTCCCTGTGTTTGGATTTATGATTATTCACAATAAAAAGGCTTGCAGAAAGGCCTTGAGATGGCTCAGCAAATAAAGGTGATCTTGGCTGAATCTGATGCCGTGAGTTTGATCCTTAAGACCCACTTGGTGATACGGGTGGCGGTGACACACGCCTTTAATCCCAGCCCTCAGGAGACAGAGGCAGGTGAGTCTCTGTGAGTTCAAGGCCAGCCTGGACTACAGTGCGAGTTCCAGGACAGCCTCTAAAACTACACAGAGAAACCCTGTCTTGAAAAACAAACAAGACCCATGTGGTGGAAGGGAGAGCTGACTCCTGCTGTCCTTGTCCTCTGGCCTCTCTTACTCATAATAAACAGATACAGTCTTTAAGAAGATTGATCATGTGTGTGTGTGTGTGTGTGTGTGTGTGTGTGTGTGTGTGCGCGCGCGCGCACTCATGTGCATTCTGGTGCCCACAGAAGCCAGGAGAGGGTGTTGGAACCCTACCTTGGAGCTGGAGTTCCAGGTATTGTGAGCTGCCCTGATCAGGGGGGAGGGGGGCTGGGAGCCAAACTCAGGTCCTCTGCAAGAGCAGTATGTGCTCATAGCCACAAGCCGTCTCTCCAACCTATGAGTGTAACTGAAAGGAAGGAAGGGAGAGAGATTGCAAAACGTGTAGCAGCATTTTGTGGGAGCCTGGCTGTTGCACTGACCTCTCTAGAAAGCTGCTGCTTAGTGCTGTTTGCTCTGTGCTTGTGTCTTGCTCCTCCTCCTTGTCGAGCTTTATATAATTGATGTTTTATTGAAAAGATGTAGTACGCCCAGAGCTCCCTCAAATGACAGAAACCGCATCATCGGTAGGTCCGCAGAGGTTATTCATAGTGCCCGTGTGTAAATAGTAATGTCAGCTTTGTTTTTATTGGACAAACAGTAGCAGGAAATAAATGAGGTGGCTGAGGCCCCGATTCTCCCAGGATCTCACTGAAAAGCCAAGGTCCCAGGAAAGGAAGGGTCCTTGTGGTAAGGTCCTATCTCACAGCGCAGGAGGGGCTCCCTCACAGTGGGTGTGGCCAGGCCCCAACAGCTTTTCAGCACTGGAACCGGTATTAGCTGTAACCGTCCAGTGAAGTCTGCTCAGCCCCAGTCTCCGCCCTGACTGAAGTGCTTCTTCTCATTCTGTTCTCAGGGTTGACTCCTTTCACAGTAACTAAACCTCTTGAGGACAGAGTTAATGTTTTCCAGCAGGCCCACCACAGGGAGGCAGAATGCATAAAGAACTCTGATTGGGGGGCCAGGCCCCGCTGAGGTAGGCCGTGGCTGCCACCTGTTCAGAGCCGCATGCCGACAGCTGTCAGGGAGGGCAGGTGCCAGACTGCCATGGAGGGAGGCAAAGTCTTTCTAGTACCCATTCTTTGTGAACACATGGGGGCTGCCTGGGAGGAGGCATGTGAATCAGGGACTTAAGGATGATGCTGAGCTAAAACCAGTCAGACCTCCTAGTGACGTGCCCCCAGCGCATTCCCAAGCCCACAAAGACTGTCTGGAAGTGTCTTATCTATCTGTGTTTCAACACTGGAGCCCTGTGTAGGTGTTAGTGTCATCTAACCCGTGTGAGTCACTGCTTTGGGTGATTGATAAGCTCGTTGGTGGGAGGATGGGTGCTGAAACACAAGGTTTCAAAGTCAGGTTGGCTCCTGGTCAGGACCCAGTTCTTGGACATAATCGTCTGCGATGCTGGGTTGTGGTGGGCTTGCTTGCTTCTGTGCCGTGGACACTGCAGACCTAGGAGGGGTCAGAGCCTTGGTGGACTCCTGTGACAGTGTTCTCTGTTCTGTGTCTTATCTGCTTCTGTTGGGAGTGTGAATTGTCACAGTTGCTTTGGAAAATGTGTCTGGCGTTGTCTGGAGTCCCACACTCCCTGCAGCCCACCTTGGCTTCCTTCCTAGGCATGCACCGGAGAGAGACTAGCACTCGGGTGTTAGGAGACATGGACGAGAGTGCCCACTGCACTCTCGAGCACAATAGCAAAACCCTGGACCCAGCCCAGACGCCCAGCAGCGGGAGGATGGTTGGCTACACTAAGACACAACTGCACAATGGAATATTACCCAGCTGTCTAAACAAATTAAGTACAGTGGCGTGCGGCGCTGAAGGTGAATTCTAGCAATACATAAATATTAGGTAAAAATAGCGTGCTCCCAGACACCGTGCGGAGCAATAGCCCTTTGTTGTAAGGTGAAAGGCAACCAAAAGTGACATACTAACTAGGAATATTCACAGACACAATAGCAGCGTTTATTAAGGAAGCTAGCTGGAATTTCCAGCCTCTGAAATCCTGGAGTAGGGTATCTGTAGATTCTCTCGGAGTCCTGGCCATTGTTTTAGGCAGAGGCTTTTTTGCAGGTGGTTGTTGCATTGTGGAATGAGACTAAGTGCAAGTGTGTGAGCCGACATGAGCTGGGGGCGGGGGAGGGGGGGACAAGGATTACGCTCAGTAATTAACCCTGTTCCAAGCATGTCAGGCCTACAATCCTGCAGCTGGAGTTGGTTTTAGCTAAGGCCGCCACCGAGACCGGCATTTGCTGAGGGCTGGGGTGGAGTCTGCGTTTCCATGGTTACCCTCCCCCCTGCTTCTGCCCAGTCACCACCTGTCCATGCAGTTCAGGTCTCCCTTCTCTGCGATGCCTGCTGGCTACTGTGACCTGGGCCAGCTTGTGACTTCTCCCACCCTTAACTACTTGTTTCCTATCTGTGTCACACAATTAGTGCCTTGTCATGTATGGCCTCCTCTGCTAATCGCTTCCACATGTGTTCCTGTGGGTCTCTGATGAGATGGTAATCCCCACACAGCAGAGGGCAGGCGTTTTCTCCTCTTCTGTGGTGGATAGCTCCCAGGTCTGCTCATCCCTTCCTCTGAGACAAGAGAATTCGAGTCCTGTTGTGGCTGCATGGCCAGGCAGGCCATTGGCTGTGTGACAGATGTGCTGTATAGGTACTGTCCTTCTCTGGAAGCCTTCCTGGGAGAATGTGGCCTCCTGCCTTTCTTCTTTCTTTTCTTCCAGCAGAGCGGGGAAATGGCCGTGGCTCCAGCCTCCACCCAAAGGGCAGTGAGATCAAAAGCACCCAGGGTCACAACACCCCGTGCTGGGGCTCACCTGGCTTCTCATAAATTTGAGTCTCTTGAGTTGCTACTCTTCAAGGTTTTATCACCGCAGTTGAGCATAATTCTGTGATGTGCCCCGTATCCCTCCGCTTGGTCTTAGCGCTACTGGATACAGGATGAGTATACCGTGAACCCAGAGCATCATTTACATTCACCCCAGGCCTAGACCCCCAGGGGCTCTTGGTTCTTTCTGCTGACTCACTTGACCTGGGCATCTCTTGACTCCTAAACCCCGACTGCCCACTGAGCCCTCCATTTACCAAAGCTGTCGGTCAGTTTGCCACCATGGGGCCTGCGCTCGCTCGGTTATCATATTTACCTGCACTGCTGTCTTCACAGCAGTGGGGGGCGGAGGGAAGGGATGCAGCGTGGGGGTTAGGGGAGTGCACTCAACTCCACGTGCAAGAGCCCAGCATCTCCCTGCACTGGAATGGCTGATCTTGCAGTTCACCCCTGTTGCAGGTGGCTCCCCGACCCTGACCCCGACAGCCCTCTGCCACCATTCCTGTCTCCTCCCTACAGGAAAACCAGCATGGATTGTGGGGCTGCAAGGTGGTGCTTTATTATGATTGCTCTTTTCAATTAATTAATTTTGGTGGGTTTGTGCATATGTGTGTGTGTGTGTGTGTGTGTGTGTGTGTGTCTGTGTGTGTGTGTGTGTGTGTGTGTGTGTGTGTGTGCATGGTTTTGTTTTTGTCTTGAGACAGGGTTGCACGCACTATGTTCCTCTTTGTTACCCCTCTTCTTGGGGTCCACTTCTTCTCAGTGTACACGGGACACAGGAGATAGTCACCCTTGGAAAGGGAGTGGGGGTAGCTCGGCTGGGCAGGTGTAGGGTTGGCACCTAGGGCAGTCCTTTATGAGGCCCAGCAGCAGCCTCACCCTCTGGCTCTGTGACTGGGCAGCAGTCACAATTCTGGAATGTTAACCTCAGGGCATGGCCAGCCTTTGCAGTCTGTGGGGAGAAAGCCCTTAGCCATCTCAGCAGGCCTGGGGCTACTGTGTGAGTGGCCAGCTGGAGGCTGAGCCAACAGGGCTTACCCCGTGGTGGCTGATGGGGGGAGGGCGCTGCCCTGTAGGTGGAGTAGGCCCTGCTTTTCTTACTACTTTGGTCTCCGCCTTCTGAGTGGGATGCCATTTCGGATGACTGGTCCTGACCTTGTGACACCTCCCCTTTATAAGCAGGTCTCTATTTTTCTGTGCCCAGCGGGCAGGGTTCCTTGCTGAGCTCACCGCGGGGAGGGCTGATCAGTGCCTGTTTCATTCCTACTCCCATCCTGGCTCCTAGTGCCCTGCTGTGAGAAGATGGACGTTCAGATGGATGGAGACTTGAGGGCTCCAAAAGCCAAGCAGGATGCAAAGCAGAAAGTGGAGTCTGAGGTGGGAGGCAGGTGAAGAAGTCCTGAGAGAATGCTTAGACTGAGGGGAACACGGGGTACAAGTGTCTCAGAGAAGCCTGGCATGTTTACCCAAGCCTTTCCTTGCATCCCAAGCCTTTCCTTGCATCCCAGCCTTTCCTTGCATCCCCAGCCTTTCCTTGCATCCCCAGCCTTTCCTTGCATCCCCAGCCTTTCCTTGCATCCCAAGCCTTTCCTTGCATCCCCAGCCTTTCCTTGCATCCCAAGCCTTTCCTTGCATCCCAAGCCTTTCCTTGCATCCCAGATTAGCATCAACCGTTTGGGCTTGGCTGGCCACCTCTCCTCCGCCAACTCTTCTGGATCCCTGGGAAGACACCTGGGGACTTCAGGCCAGGGGCTCACTGTGGTCACCAAGCATATCATGACTTCGAAGTTGGAAGGTCGAGCCCCACTTGGGGGTTACTAGCCATGCCCCGGGGCTCATAGCTTGCGTCTTCATCCTTCCATACTTCCAGTAGGATGTGTAGCTGGAGTGAGCCAGCCATCCACTCCCATGCCTCACAGATGCTCGTGTGGTAGGCACTCAGGCAGTGTGTGTTCTTGGGTCTTTTCATGGCACCCCTGGGCTACAGCCAGGGGAAGGTGTCCACTTACCGCCATTGCAGGGGCGGTGCAGACTGCCTCCTTCTGCCTAGCAGGTTTGGCTGCAGTGAAGCAGAAAGTGTAATGACTAGGCCCTCCCTCAGCTGGCTGTGGGGCTGTGGGGCTGTGGGGCTGCTCGTCTGATTTTCTGAGCTCCTTGAAGGAACTCTGTCCGTGGCTGTCTGCTCCACTCTCCCCTTGCTCGCAACTGGACAGCTTCCCTGCTTTGGGAATAGGAAGGGAGGGGAAAGGCTCTTTGTCCTCAAATAGCAGCTGACTTGTGTGTCTGGCTGGGGGACAGTTCTTGTCCCTGTTGCTAAGATCCACTGTCAGACTGTTCACATAGAGGGCGCAATGCTTCCTGGGGAGTTGTGATCTCTGAATTAGATCATTTGGAAAATGGCATTGACTCTCCTGAGTGCTGTGTTCTTGGAAGGAACAGCCCATTGCTACCCGTAGGAGCCCAAAAACCAGGAAGGAGACTGCAGAAGAGAGTCTGGTTGAGCCAGGGAGGCCAGTGCTCAACTGTGTGACCAGTGAAGGTGTTCCGGCCCATATCCCCTCAGCAGTCAGGGGGATACACATGCGTGTAGGCACCTGTCACATTTGATTTCATGGAGGGAGTGACACTATACCTTAATTTCTGGCTCAGACATCATTGAGTACATACAGATCTGGCCTTTGAATCTTTTTTTTTTTTTTTTAAATGATTTAAAATTTTTTATTCTTTGTGTATGGGTATTTTGCCTGTGTGTGTGTCTACATCATGTGTGTCTAGCCCCAAGGAGGCCAGAAGAGGATGGTGGGTTCCTGGGGATGGAGGTTAGACGGTTGTGAGCATCCCTGTGGGTTCTGGGACCCAAACCCAGGTCTTCTACGAGGGCAGCCAATCCTGCTCACTGCTGAGGCGTCTCTCCAGCCCCACTCAGGATCCATCTGGATGCCGCTCCAGATAGCCATCGCCAGACACCTGAGCCCCCAAGCCAGACAGAAACCCCTGGTGATCCTTGCTTACCTAAGAGGGTCTTTGCTCCTCAGCATAGGGTATCTGACCACAGGAGCCCAAGGCAGGCGTAGTGAGACTTCCAGAAACCTCTGCTGTCTGAGCCCTTCCATTTGGTCTCCCCTGTGCCTGGAGCTCTTGTTCTGCATGGCTACCTGGCTCACACCCACATTGCACTCCTGTCCTGTTCAATCCTCCTGTCGTCCAAGGCCCTGACATCCAAGATGTAAATGAACCTCTCTCCTATTCCACCCCCTCCTCCCCAAGCCCTGAGCTGTCAGAGGGATCTGTGCACAGTGGATTTTTTCCCCCCTTTTTTGAGACATTGTCTAACTATATGTCACTAGCTGGTGTGGAACTCCCTATGTAGACCCGGATGACCTCAAATTTACAGAGCTACACCTGCCTCTGCCCACTGGGTGCTGGGATTAAATGGGTGTGTCTTGTTCCACCTGCCTAATTTTAATTTAGGACTAAATGAGGCAATGCAACTTCTGGCCAGTTCCTGGCTTCTTAGGCCCTTTGATTTGTGACTGTTCAAAATGAAATGTCCTTTGCACTGGAGATGGGCAGTGTGTGTTGAGGTCCTGTGACCTCTGTTCGCACTAAGACCAGCCTTCCTTTTGGCCAGTCCTGATCAGCCAGCCCTTGGAAGGTGTCTCTCAGGGATTAGCACTTGAGACATGGCCTTCTTGGTTACCTGTGCAGGGGACATAGGAGGAGTTCGGAAGATTGGAGTTGGGGCAGGCACAGTAGGTGGATATCACAGGATGTAGCAGGTTGTATCAAGCGATGGGTGGCCACTGTCTGTGGAGCCACCACCAACCTTCACCCCACCCCCAACCTGGATGGCAGCCCTAAAGCCTATAACATCTGTTGAGATTTCACTTCCTGCCAAGATATTCCTGGTGAGACTGGTTTCTGCACACACACGCACGCACGCACACACGCATGCGCACACGCACATCCTATTTCCTACCCCTGTTGTTAGCTCTGTCCCAGGCTATCTTCCCCAGTTTCCTGCTAGAGAGTATATTCTTAATGATGGAAGTTCCTTGCTATCTAGGTGAAGTGTCATCTCTTGCTACGGACTCCTATCTGCATGGAAGGTGGCTGATTCACAGAGATTGGTCCACAGGAAGGGGGCAGTGAGGGGCCTGCTGGGGACTGCTTCATCCACTCTCTTTCTCTCTCTGCAGCCTTGTCTTTCATTCTCCCTGGCACAGACTGAGTATGGCAGGCTATGCTCATCCATTGCTGCCCCTCCCCCACTGAGCCCAGACCACAACCCTGGGTTCTCAGGGGGTGTCCCCACTAGCCCTGGGGAGCCAGAACTACCCTTGTTATAGGTAGAGGTGTGTGTGCGCGTGCGTGTGTGTGTGTGTGTGTGTGTGTGTGTGTGTGTGTGTGTGTGTGTGTGTGTTTCCTCCTCAATTGAAGAAAGGAGAGAGAAGAAAATCTTAGTAGATGACCCTGCTCAGCCCTTATTTCTTCCTATTCCTGTTATAGAGCGATGGGGAGGGATATGAGCATTTGTTTTTGAAGCTTCTAGAATGGAGGTGACAGCTCCCTCTCCCTACTCAAAAGTGGCTGTGGTCTGTATGTCTCCAAGGCCTCCACTTTCTGGGGCTATGACCTTGGGTCTTCATTATAGCCAAGCTTTTCTGGGTCAGTGTAGGAAGGAGGGAACATCCAAGCCCCTAAGTAAGTGGGAATGACACCTAGCAAGTCCCAAGGGCACCGGTGTGGCTTCTGGTTTAGCCGGCACTGACTGGGGGCCGGATTGTATGCCAGGTACCGAGCTTGGTGGCCTGTGGGTTATGGCAGGCATTCTGAAGCTGGCAGAGACTCTTAAAATCATAGATGGGCACTCGCTGGGGAGTCACTCCCTGAGCAGAGGCTCTGTGCCCTTCCTGTTCTCCGTTGTCTCGGTTGTTACACTGGGAATCTGGAGGAGAATGTGCCACAGCAGCCTTGGGGTTGGAGGACAGAGGTGGTTTAGCATCTGCCCCACCTCCCCTGCCGCGGACCCGGGCAGCACACGTACCTGCACAGCTCGGTTGGCACCTGTTCCATGTTCTTTGTCGTTTCTCTTAGGGACCAGCTCCCTCTTGGAGCCTGTGGTGTAACTGCTATGTGCCGAGGCATCTGAGGCGTGTAATTTATGAAGAGGGTTATTTAGCTCAGGGTTGTTGGGCTGAGAGCCAAAGACCAGGCAGCCGTTTTGGAGGCCTAATGGCAGGAGGGTCTCACAAAGGCAGAAGTGGGTGCAGAAGAGATCACATGACAGGGCAGAGAGCAAGTGAGATTTAAGAGTCCTCTGAGAACCACTTAGTCACCTCCCATTCAGCCCTGACTTTTAAAGGTCTCACCATCTTCCCTGTGGCCACACTGGGGACTAGGCTTTCTTCTGCACACTATGCAGAGCCTAGCAGGGTCCCCTGCCCAGCAGCTGTCTCTGTAAGGGTGCAGGGCTTGCTGGAGGAACCGCCTCCTCCCCGCCTGGGCTCGGAGAGCAGGCCCACACACACACACACACACACACACACACACACACACACACACACACACACTCTCTCTCTCTCTCTCTCTCTCTCTCTCTCTCTCTCTCTCTCTCAGGCCGTCCTGCCCCCACACACACACTCATACACACACACACACACTCATACACACACACACACACACACACACACACACACACACACACACACACACACACACACACACACACTCACTCACTCAGGCCGACACACACACACACACACACACACTCTCTCTCTCTCTCTCTCTCTCTCTCTCTCTCTCTCTCTCTCTCTCTCAGGCCGTCCTGCCCCCACACACACACTCATACACACACACACACACACACACACACACACACACTCTCTCTCTCTCTCTCTCTCAGGCCGTCCTGCCCCCCCCCACACTCATACACACACACACACTCATACACACACACACACACACACTCACTCAGGCCGACACACACACACACACACACACACACACACTCAGGCCGACACACACACACACACACACACACACACTCACTCAGGCCGACACACACACACACACACACACACACACACTCACTCAGGCCGCACACACACACACACACACACACACACACACACACACACACACACTCTCAGGCCGTCCTGTCCCTTCTCCCTGCAGGGTTTGTGGTTTTTGTTTTGGTCCACAATCTCCAAACAGGTGCACTATGTGACACCAAGCAGGCACCTGGAAAACAGGGAGGCGGGCATTGTTAAATAAACCACACGTGTCACATATCTGGTCTTCCTGCTAGCCTCCCCTCTGCCCTCTAGATGCATGCCCTGGGGTGTTGGAGTGGGGAGATGGGGGAACTGCTAGCCACACAGTGCTGGTGGCCTTTGTCCCAGGGACCTCATATGTATGGCAAGGCCTAAGCTTGTCCTGGTGAGTGGAGTGGTAGACTTGTGTGCTGTCCCCACCTCAGTTTGCTTACGGGCCCCAGGGCCTGGCATGCTGCATGATGTGGGCTGCCATCTGCAGCAGGAGGCTCCTGGCCACTCCTGCTGCTCTGGCTCTGACCTGTACCCAAGAACGAAGGGACCAAGGGCAGTGGGTAAACACAGTGCCAGGTGTATGTGGGGTGCAGTAGTTGGAGAGGTGTCACCTGTGGGCTGGGGAAGGCTGTGCCTCAGTCACCGAGCTCTGGAGTGGAGTGGAGTACATGGAGTAGAAGGTCCCTGCCAGGAAGGCAGCCTAGGGCCCCCCACATGACTAGAGGTCCGGAGAAGTGCCTGCTTCTTACTCCTGCCTTGCCTGGCTACCACCTTGATGCACCCTGGACGGCGTGTGTCACGCTGGCCTTAGCCCACCCTGGCGCTGGCCTTAGCCCACCCTGCTGGTTGCATTGTCCCCTGACAGGAGCCAGGCTCACTGATTACACCACCCAGTTTCCAGAAATCCTTGTCTTTCTTCTCCTCCGTTGCTTTCTCGAAGAGTTCCAGGACCTGATTGACAGCAGTCAGAGCCCTCCTGTTCCTAATATCTGGCTCCAGTGCTGCAGTGCTGTCCTGTAGCTCACAGGAAGTGTTGGTGAGTAAAGGGTAGGACAGTCCTGAGTGTAAGAGACAGCTCTCTCACCTCAGGTGCACAGCCCCTCCCTTTCCCAGGAGGCCGGTCCTGGTGCAGAGTGGGCCCTTGTTAGACTCTGGAGCAGAAGGCTCTGTGGTGTGGTGCCTAAGGCGGGGTCCAGTGGGACCTGCTTGGAGATCCAGATGTGGTGCCAGGCACATTTGTTTTCTACTCTGGGCTTGTTTCTGGTTCTGTAGGAAATCCATGAGGCTGTTGTGGTTTGATCTTTGATCTGATTCTTGGAGCTGGAGGAAAGGGACACTGCCTTTGCAGTGGACGCACCCACATTGGGTGGCTAACAACGACATATAGCTCCAGTTCCTGGGGACCCAACACCTCTTCCCCCATAGGCGCACACAGGCACGCATATACTTAAGACTTGCAAATAGTACATTCTCCATACCTCCTGATGTTGGTTGGTCTTAGTGCATGGATGGTGCCTGCCGTCCCTACACGTGTGGTTGCCGATGACATCCTTAGAGAAGCTGGTCCCCAAAGTCTCCCACTGGTTTTCACCTCATGCAGGTGAGAGGCTCGGAGGGGCTGGTTTGCCCTGCCTGGTGCTGCTGGCTTTTCTGGGGGCTCCTTCCCCCCAGTTCTCCTCTTCAGTCAGCTCAGAGGTATGCGTCTGTCTTTCTGTCCATAGGGAGCGGGCTGGTGCTTGTTTCTGTTCTGTTGGAGGAAGGTTTCTGGTGACTTGGAAACCCCAGACAAGCCTAAAAATTGCCTTATCCTAGAACACAGCTTGGCCTAATTAGGGAAACCTGTGCTGCCATGCTTGCTCAGACCGGGCTGGTTTCAGGCCCCGGGGACCCTGGATTAATTGAAACGAGGTGGAACAGATGGATTGAGTCTATCAGCGGCGCTCCACGGCAGCCTCTTCACACTAACGCACTTCATTACCCAGCGATTGTACCAGGACTCCTGCCCCAGTCAGCAGGGGCTGTGTTAGGACCGGAGGCCCCTGTGCAGATGGAATTACAAGCTCCTGGTCCCCTGGGTCGTGCTTTGAGCAGGTGTCACGGATAAATCAACGCTTTATGTTCCTTCGCTGCCGTTAAATTAGAAGATTGTGGTTCTGGCGGTAACAGTCCCCAAAAGCTCTCTGTGGCTCACGATTTTGGGGTCAAATCCCTACTGCCCTCTCAGGGGTGGCAATGGGGGAGGCATGCTGCCCTGGGCTGAAGTGGCAGGCAGGAAATGTCATGCCTCAGTAGTGACGGTATGAAGCAGGTGTCAGCAGCAGGAGATGCCCTGGTTTGGGCCACAGGGAGACTGTGGTGCAGGACAAGCTCGCTCAGCCCTGCTCCATTCTGGTTCCTCCCTTGAAGCCCTGAGCATCACTACACAACAGGTCCCATGGGCTGTGTCCTGGACACCACGTAGGAATGAGTGATGGGAGGAAGGAGGGACAGGGACCTGTCTGGCTGGGTACTTCCAGTAAGAATCATCGTGAGGTGATCGGTGAGGTGCAGGACGGTTTTGTTGAGCTGAGTTCTGGGAACTCCCTTGGCCAAATCCAGGTGAGAGATTTTGAGATGTAGCAAGCGGAGGAATGCAAATTGGTGGCACGAGTATCAGGCCACCAGGCCACAAATGACCCATGCCATCCGTATTCCTCCCAACTTGAGGGTCTCCACGGGGCTCAGTTCCTGCCACACTGGGTGGAGCTGGTGCCCCGAGGTTCCTAGAGAAGTTTCCTGCTGGAACCCTGAGGGTGTTTGTAGACCTCTGACTCCAGTGAGGCCGTTCCCTCAGGCCTCCCATCACCGCTGTACTTTGGGAATTGAGGAGTGATCCTTGTTTCGCTTAGATTGCTGCTAAGATGATCACACTTAGGACTTTACAGTTTAGAAAGCACAGCGTGTTCAAGCCCGCCTCATAGGTTCACTCCAGAATGTTCTCTTCTACGTCTGTACTCAGGGTTCCACTTAATAGACATTTTCATGGAAAATTATAAGACTTTGTGAACTGTTCCTTTTTCTCTTCCCACTTTGAGATAGTTCATCTTTCGCTGGCAGCTGCAAGCTGTGGCCCTTACGGAAACAGTGTGAGAAGAGATCGTGCCAGGCTTGAAGGCCTGAGAGATAACTGCAGAGGGGACGCGTTTGGTTTGCGGGCTTTGGTTTCTCATCAGTATGGGAGAGAGAGAAGACACCTACACAAAAGAGGCTTTGTAAGGAAGCCTTAATGCAAATCTCTAAGAATATTTTCTGATTCACTTTTCCCAACTGCCACTATTAAATAAGGCTTTTTGATGCCTGAGTGGGGAGCTGATTGACAAGTAAAATGTGGATGTGTCGTGGAAATGGCAGATGAATAAATTGAGAGAGAGAGAAAGTTGCATATAATCGTGGGCACTGGTGTTTTGGCTGCACTATGGGAGCTGAGAGGGCCCTGGCCGGTGTTGGGGGTGGGGGCTTCCTGTGGAAGGGCCGGTCAGTGGGTGAGCAGGCTGTGTATCTTTTAATGTACTGCTCGGTAACCTGGGGCTTGATCTCACCTGTGACAGCTGGCTGTTTCTCAGCCTGGTCCTCTGCCTCTCAGGCTCCCGAGCATCCTCCACAGCCTGGCCAGAAGCCCCCTGCCACTGGGGAACCCTTGACAGCACTGCTCTTCTGTGCTGTGGCTGACTGCCGACTAGCCGTTATCAGTCTCAGGCAGGTCTGTGGTGTGCCCTTGAGTGTCTGAACCCAGACTAGACCTGAAGGGTGTGTGAGCCGCTCACACAAAGCTGATGTCATCCGTGGTCCTGCCTTTTAGTCTTGACTCTGACTGACAGTCTGGGTAGGTCAACATGAACATTTTTTGTGATGTTGTTTTGCCTGTGTGGAAAGCTCCGGTTTTGCAACATGGACCATCCCCATCTCCTTAGCAACCGAGAGCATCACTTTCCTCCTGCTGCCTGTAAAGGGGCTTTAACTTTTTGGGATCTGGATTCAGAATTCACATCTGTGGTGCCAACTCTTACAGAGAATGGGCTCTCCACCAATGCCCTTAGCCTCAGCAGCTCTTAATTTTTCTTTCTGGACAAATTGTCCAACCTGTAAGGTTCGTTTTCAGGGTACTGGAGAGATGGTTCAGCCATTAGGAGCGTCGACTCTTTCAGGAGACCCCATGTTCTTTGTGAACACACAGTCGGTGGTTCACAGCCATCCCTAACTCCAGTTCCAGGGGATTTGATGCCCTCTTTTGGCCTCCGTGGTTACCAGGCATGCGTGTGGTACACATACATACATGTGCAGGCAAAACAGCCATGCACATTTTTGTAAAAATGCTTGCTGCAGTGGTGATGGTGGATGTGTACTGTTCTGTCTGTTTCTCACAAAGATCATTGTTCTTTTTTGTTTGTTTGATTCTGGAGATAAGAATCTCACTACTAAGAATCTCACTATTGGTTGGCCTGGAGCTTGCTCTGTTGACAAGGCTGGCCTCAAACTCAGAGAGACCCACATGCCTCTACTTCCTGAGTGCTGGAGTTAAAGGCCTGCACCACCAAGCCCAGGCTAGAATCATTGTTCTTGCTCTAGCAATCCCACACTAGCCTCCCCCACATATGCACATAAAAGTAGCTTTATCCTGATCCCTCTCCTCATTTTGTTTCTTAGAGACAGTCTTATTTATAGCCTAGGCTGGCCTGAAACTCATTTGTGAATTCCAAGCTGGCTCAACTTCCCAAATGCTGGGATTATAGGTGTCTGTCTCCCAGATGCTGGGATTATAGGTGTCTGTCTCCCAGATGCTGGGATTATAGGTGTCTGTCTCCCAGATGCTGGGATTATAGGTGTCCGTCTCCCAGATGCCGGGGGTTTTAGATGTGCACCACCACACCTGGCTTGGCTTTTGGTTTCTTGTGACTTATTCATTTTATTTTAGTTTGGGTTTTTGAGACAGGGTTTTTCTGTGTAGCCTTGACTGTCCTGGCACTTGCTCTGTAGACCAGACTGGCCTTGAACTCACAGAGATCCCCCTGCCTCTGACTCCAGAGTGCTGGAATTAAAGGCAGGCAGCACCTCCGCCCATAGAGACTTGGTTTGACTGTATATCCCAGGCTGGCCTTGAATTTGTGGTCATTTCTGTCTCTGTTTCCTGAGCTCTGGGGTTTCAGGCAAGTGCCACCATGCCTGGCCTGATGCTGTCACGCCTCTTCCAGAACCTTACATTTCTCCCACCTGTGCAGAGAAAGATTGTTCTGTTCAAGCACATGGCGACGACTCATAGGCCTAGCTTGCTGTTGAAACTTTACAGTGAGACTCCAGCTTTGCCTCTACCGCAGCTTCTGGGACTCTCCTCCACAGCCTCCGGGCTGCCTGTGTCCTGGGAGTTTCCTCCCTTAGACCCTCCACCTCCTGCATTTCTGGTTTCAAGGACCCCTATTCTCCAGGCCCCGGGGCTGTCCTGTCCTGGCCCGCCTCTGCTCTCCCTGACTGAGGCTTGAGGCGCAATGGTAGTTTTCTGTTGGCGGTGCGTTTCACCCTCCGACTCCGTTGGCTGCTATTGTTTTCCTTGTCTAGAGCTGGAACTCAGACCAAGGACCTCACACGTTCTGTACATCAGTGCACGTGTG
Organism: Cricetiscus sungorus; assembly: GCA_030556225.1. NCBI lineage: Eukaryota > Metazoa > Chordata > Mammalia > Rodentia > Cricetidae > Cricetiscus > Cricetiscus sungorus. Next base: position 11,318,046 of record JANBXA010000588.1, read on the forward strand.
TTCTCAGGAAGGGTGGATAATGGGTAGTTTTCTTCTCCTTTCATATGCATAGCTCAGATGCCTGGTAAACGAGTGCCTGGTTTTCTGCACGAGAAGCTACACATTGAGGGTTAGATTACTTCAAAGTGATGTAAGTATTGTGGAATCTTTAGAAAATGCTGGGGAAACTTGGTGAAATTGGTGAATTGTGGTCACTGTAGTATAGAACGGTCTCTCTTACGGCCTTTACCTATCTCTTAAACAAGCATCTAACAGAGGCCGCTCATTAGATTCATCCAACTTGTTTGTTTTTCAAGACAGGGTTTGTATAGTCCTGGCTGTCCTGGAACTTGTTTCTGTAGACCATGCTGGCTTTGAACTCAGGAGATCTGCCTGACTCTTGTCTCCCGAGTGCTGGCATCAAAGGTCTGCGCCACCACTGTCTGCCTCAGCTTGCTCTTTGGTTCAGTGTTCGGAGCTGTTTGTTTGAGGCAGGACCTCACTGTGTAGCCTAGGTTGGCCTTAGACTCATGGCAGTTTTCCTGCCTCAGCTTCCTCAGTACTGGGGATTATAGACCCAAGCCACCAAGCCTAGTATGTTCTTAACTCTGCTGGGGACTGTTGTAAACCACCGAGTAGCCACCTTGTGCTTTCTGATAATCTGGGTCAAAATCCAGGGAGGCGTGGTTCTGGCTTGTTTGTAGTACAGGCACAGGCGATAGATACCCTGAGGCCCATCAAAGATGGTGACAGACAGTCCTTGAGAGGGTTCTGGCTGCTCCCCTTGGTCTTGAGCAATTGATGAGATCTTGTATTTGGATTTGAAACCCAGATTAGGGTGGCAGAAATATTACAATATTAAGTAGTCTCCTGCCTGGCTCCTCCCTGGGGCTCAGGCTGTCTCTGCAGAATGTAAACAAACCCTCCTCTGACCCAGATTTGGGGGATTGTTAAGCAGTTAACTGCCAGTCCATCCCAGCATTGGATTTAGTCCACTTTCATTTATGAGAAGGAAAATCTGGGATTTCCACAGCCTTTTATGTGAGGCTCTGACTGCAGATCTGAAGTGCAATAGGGAGGGCACAAAATCTTACCCACCCCACTGCATGGGTAGTGGGCAGAGGCTCTCCGCAAGGACAATTTGTCAAGCCCAAGCCTTTGTTAAGGCAGGTCCCTCATCCCCACATCAGGATGCAGCTGTGGTGTTTGGGGGTGGCTGGGTCTGGGGGGACGTGAAAGCTTAGCACTGGGCTGCTCTCCAGCATCAGCCAGCCCTGCTACTTGCAGCCAGCCTGGGTGGGACCAGGTGTCCCAAGCAGACTGTGGCAGCCATTTCACAGTGGCTTTCTGTTCTGAGTGCCAGGCAGAGGGGCCTCTCGTCAGCACCCTGCTCACGTCCCCACTAGGCTGAGGGCCTGGCCTGAAGGGAGGTTCCATCGCTGTGGGAGCCTCAACACATTTGCTGGACTTTTGTTGGGGGAGGTCAAAGGTGCAAGGGAACTCTTGGGCCACCGAGTACCCTGTCACCCTTTGTGGGTAGCCTGTAGCCTATAGCCATCCATGGCTGTCAGAGCCTTGAGATATGGATGGTATGTCTGGGGATACAAATTACTATTTTAGTTCATTTGAATAAAAAAAAAAGGTATTCATTTAAGTGCATTTGGAACAACTAGGGAATTGGAGTCTACTTGTTCGGCTGTAAAACTTATGAAATCTATGTACAATTTAAGTTCTAAATTGCATAAAAATTGAGGAGTGATCTAAGTGTAAAATATACCCCGGATTTCAAAGATCCTATGGAAAGGAATGTAAAATGACTCAGTAATAACTTTTATCTTGATGTTTTAAGTGATTATATTTAGATACACTGGCTTTAAAAGTATTATGAAAATATTTCCATTTTTATTTACCTTTTTAAAGTGGGCTTCTGGAAAAATTGGGATTGCTATGTGTCTCAAGTTACATGTTAGTGGCATTGCTAATCTTTGAGCCTGCTTTGCTGGGATGTTGTGGATGGTCCTTCAGTGGCACTGGTTAATGGCCCTTTAGCATTTTTCCCGTTGGATTAGGTTTAAGAGACTCCTGGTGTTTTACAAAATAACAGCATTTGTTTGTTTGTTTTTGTTTTGTTTTTTACAGACAGGGTTTCTCTGTGGCTTTGGAGGCTGTCTTGGAACTAGCTCTAGTAGACTAGGCTGGTCTCGAACTCAGAGACCCGCCTGCCTCTGTTTCCCAAGGGCTGGGATTAAACGCATGTGCCACCCCTTCCCAGCAAGAGGAACCCTTTTTAAAAGCCTGTTTCAGATAGGGCCTTGCAGTGTGGCCCAGGCTGCTCTGGAACGCCAGGCAGGTCCTCATGCCTCATCCTTTTGTATGCTGAAATTATTGGTGTGCTCCACTGTGATGTAAAACGCTTTTCTTCATTGCATAAGTAAGGCTTTTCTTACGGAAAATTAGGAAGTCCTGATTAAATGATACTAAGCCTCCTGTTTCCAAAGACAGTTTTTCTAACAGTGCTTCTAGGGGATTTGACAGATTGCCTTGAAAATGGTGAGGTAAGCATTGTTTTCTATGCTTACTTATGGAAGGATGCTTGGAGGTTCGGAGATTTGAACAAGATGGCAGGAGAGTCACCAGGACTCAGAGTACAGGTGGTTGTCGAGGATGGTCTTGTTCTTCCATGGTAGCCTGATGCTGGGACCCCAGGAAGGACGCTGCCTAAGAGGGTGATCATGCTGGCCCAAGAACTCCGCTTTCCAGATGTGCTGTTTGGACATGTACTGGGAGAGTTTTGTGTGCTGCCACCTAAGGCACGTTTGAGATGACAGCTGTGGCTGGCGGGGTGACATGTGAGCCCAGGTATTAGATAGTCCCCCTGTCAGGTGTCTCACCTGATGGTTTTGAGGTGTTCAGCTGTGGGACTAGCCCACTAGGTACTGAGCTTGTTTCTCGAATACCAGTGGGAAGCTTGCTGAACAAAGCCCCTGCCTCCCTCTCCATGCAGCAGAGAAATTCGACTCAGGCTGCTTCTCGAGAGCAACCTTTTCAAGGTCATGCGGCTGTGCCACCCACTCCTTTCTACCAGTCTTTAAAAAATGGGGATTTCCTTTTCCTATGTGTGTGCACGTGTGTCTCTGTGTGCATTTGTGTGTGTACATGTATCTGTGTGTGCATTCGTGTCTATGTGTGGGTGTGTACATGTGTGTCTCTGTGTGTGCGCAAGCATGTGTGTCCACCCCATACATGCACATGGAGTCAGAGATGACATTGGATGTCTTTCTCTGTCACTCGCCACCTGTTGGTTTTTGTTGTTGTTGTTGTTTTGTTTCTTGTGTTTCTGTCAGAGCCTCGCTGAATCTGGAGGTCACTACTGGGCTGGGCTGGGCTGGCCAGTGATCTCAGGAGATCCGCCTGTTGTTGCCCCTTCTGCTCCACATGTGGTAATATCCTTTCTGCCACGTCTCCGTTTCTCTTGAGCACTGGGGCTTCAGGCTCAGGTTTGCATGCTTGCAAGCAGATGACTTTACCTGCTGAGACATCTCCCCAGCCCCAGATTGGGTTTTTCTTTTGGGGATTTGTGAGAAGCAGCTCTAAGCAGGGAGAAGACGGGACCTGACCAGCCCTGGGAATGACCAGGGCTGTGTGACAATGCTGCCACCGCTGACCAGAGCACGGCTCCTGAGAGATGTGACTGACGGCCATGGCGTGCCCCACCTTCTCTCAGGGGCCTTTGTCTGAGGGTCAGGAGGCAGCTGTCCCCAGGCCACCTTCTCTGCCTGGGCTGAACAGCCAGACATTTTCTTCTCCTAGAAGGTCACTCACTCCCTGTGAAAAGAAAAGAAAATTTCCTCTTCTAGAACTTGCCTCAAAGCCCCCTCCACTCAGATCCTCAGTCCTCAGGTTAGGAAGGCTTGGTAGCATTTCCATTGTTTGTTTCCTGTTTTAATTGCACATCTATGCAGACAAAAAACAATTCAGTATAGCTTTTAAAAAGAAGCTTAACCCAGCCGAGAGTTAGTGGTGCACGCCTTTAATCCCAGCACTGGGAGGCAGAGCCAGGCCGATCTCTGTGAGTTCGTGGCCAGCCTGGTCTACAGAGAAACTCTGTCTGGAAAAATTAATAAAAAACAAAACAACAACAACAACAAAAACAAACAAACAAAAAAACAAAGAAGAAGCTTGATTGTCTATCTCGATCTCTCCTTGCCAGTTTCTGCATATGCAGCCGCCATTTTTACTTGATGAGCAACACAGCATGATTGCAGTCTGCGCTGCATGTTCCACTTTGCTTTGGGGCCTTCGCAGTTGCCATGTAGTGGCAGCAGGCTTCTCGGGGGCTTGATTAGCTGTTGTTTACCCAGTGGCTCTTTGCTCTAGTTTCCTGTGCTTTAACGGTGTCTTTCTTTCTCTCTGTCTCTGTAGGAAGTTCTCCAGCAGCTGATCGTAATGAATTTGCCCAATGTTTTGATGATTGGCAAAGACCCACTGTCTGGTGAGTGCAAGTGTCCCACCCCCACCTCCTGTAGTGCTGGGCGATGCCATCAGTTTGGACAGCTGTTAGCCACAGCTCTGGCTGCCAGCTTGGAGCCAGCTCGGTGACACACGTGACGGTTTTGGTGAGCTCTGAAGAGTGGCTTACTGTCCTGAGGCTTTAGGCCAAGCATGCGTTTCTTCCTTAGAGAGCGAATCCCTCTCCGGTCCTCAGATGTGCGTGGGAGACAGACAGGGCCTTGGCTCTGTTCCTTCTGAGAACTGGGGTCTGGTTTTTGGAGTCTGAATTGTGAGGGGCTCAGTGGGCTTACTTCTATAAATGTGACACCAGTCCATTGTGATGGATGCGTCCCTACATCGGACAGCAAGCACCTTTTTGGGGGCCAGTGTTTCTCCTCGGGGAACCTGTGATGTTTGTGTGTGTTCCATGCATGGTCCCCTGTCCCATATCCCTCCCTGGACTGAGAGCACCTGGTGGGCAGGGGTTCGAAGGCCCTCTGGTCTCAGGCAGTAAGTCTATAAACTGGCAACTCCTCCTGACACCTAGGTGTCATGGCACAGCTGCATTCCTCCATGCAGGTAATTCCAGATGATATGGAATGGTGATGGGTGACCACCCTTCACATTGTCACACTGCAGCTCCTCCTTGTTCATAGGTTGTTTGGAACTCCGGAGTGGGTGAATGAGGTGTCAGGACCTGAAGGGTGCAGCCTGCATGATGGGCTGAGGCCAGGGGCCCTGAGAGCTAGCAGCCTTTACAGAGGGATTGTCACTCTGGGCTGCTTCTTGGCCTCACCTCTCTGGGGTCCAGCTGTCCTTCCTCCTGGCTGGAACAGTCCTTAAGCTGCTGTGAGACTTCAGGAAAAGTAAACCCAGTGACCAGCCAAGGACACGACTTCTAGAACAGTTTGCTCGGTGGCATGACCTCGGGAGTATCGGCAGAGCATTCTTGTACGGTAGAAGTAGGTAGGACATTCTCTCCGGGCTCCAGCTGGCACTACGTCCACTTTTGTGGACGGGGGTACACTGAAAAAGAAGCATGCTTGGCACTGACCCATGAGCATTTATCACCAGCATGGCGTGGTGGCCTTTCCATGCCCACCAGGTTGCTTGATGGCTCCTGCCTGTGAGAACCCTCCTCATTCCACCCCATTCATCGCAACAGGAACATTTGGTTCTCCAAACCCTGGCTCTGGATTCATCTTATGACCCTCCAAGGGGAGGTGGAAAATACCACCTGCAGAGCATCCAGCCACGCCTGAGCCCCAGGGAAGGTTGGGTCCTTTGAGACCTGTATGGTGATGCTGGGGATGTGGGGTCGCTTGGCTGAGAACTGTGTTGCCTTCCAGGTTGATGAGGGGCTGGTGTTAAGCAGGAGATGGGGGTAAACCTGGTAAGGTTGGCTGTCCCAGCAAGGGCTGCCATTCTGTGTGCTTTGAGCACAGCGGAGGAGCTGGAGAGCAGAATGCCCGCTCCTGTACCAGCCTTTGAACGCATTTTAAAGTATGGAAATGACAGCGTGACAGTGTCATCCCCATTTATAGGCGAGGAATTTACTTATGCGCACGCCCTTGTCACTAGGCTGATAAGCAGAGCAGTTGATTGGCAGCTCAGGCTCTCCGGGGCCTGACTTCCTGTCTGGAGTGCCCATCCCATCGAGGCAGTGGCCGGTATTCAACCTTTTTGGATCACAGAGTTGGAACATGGTGCTGAGGAAAATGTCACTGGTGAATGGATCGACGTAATAAACATATCCTCCTTGCCCTGCCCAACCGCCCTGTGATCTATGCCACTGTCTCATCTTTCTGCTGCCCCCAAACCTGGACACCTCTTCTCTCTCCTCCTCTCACTCCATCAGAGGCAGACTGTCCATGTCAGGGAAAACAAGCTCTCACTCCGGTGCTGCACCAAACCAGAACACCCATAGAGAAGCAGATTCCTTTCTTTTCCCCTGCCAGACCACATGGATGGAACTGGGGTTACAGACAGCTGTGAGCTGCCCTGTGGGTGCTGGGAACCAAACCCGGGCCCTCTGGAAGAGCAGCCAGTGCTTTTAACCACCGAGCCACCTCTCCAGCCCCCAAGGTAGATTCTTTTAAATCATGTTACTTATGTATTTATTGGGTTGGGGCCCAGGCACATGTACCACAGCGTGCACGTGTATGTAGGAGGAGTATTTGCAGGGATTGGGTCTCTCCTTTCCATCATATAGATCCCAGGCTTGGGTCCTCAGGCTTGGTGCTAAATTCCTTTACGTGCCAAGCCATCTCGTCAGCCCTGATTTAAAACCAAAACCAAAACCCAGCTTCATTTGCATACCATGGCTTCCTCCAGTTCCTGTAGTTTGCATCAGCGCCTCTCCCCTCAAGAACACTGTGTAACCTCTCCCCAGTCTATCCCGTAGCCGCTTTTCAGTGTGTGTCCGCAGGTGAGGTGAGAGGTCCCAGGCTCCCCACTGTTACAGAGTCAGTGCTCTGAGAGGTTCTGGTTCCAGTTCTAAGGAGAAGAGATGAGGTGACACTGAGCTTCGGACATTAAGGCAAAGAGTGACACCCACGCCTAAGCTCAGCAGCCTAGGCAGGGCTGAATGGCATGCTGGGCCAGGGCCTCAGCAGGCTCCTTTGAGGGCCGAGGTGGCCCCCCTCAGTGCACGAGTGGGGTAGGTTTGGCAGTGCTCTTGAGGGGTTCTGAGAGCCAGAGGGCGTGGCAGGAGTCATCCGCCAGGAGGAAGATGCAAACTCAGATCCCAGACGTTATTTACGGAATCCTATTTACAGTTTTAAACTTTAAAAATAGATGCGTGAAGCATTTCGCGTTTCCTTTTAAACAAAGAACAGTAAGCTTTGTGTGGCTGCCCCTGGGTAGAGAGAATCTCCCCCCCCCCCCCCCCCCCATTCCTTCTCTCTCCAGCCTGCAGCTAGTGAGGGCACATTTCAGCTTCTTTTGGCAGAGGTTCACATCACACTGTTCATCATAGCATTGTGCTGTTTGGGGTTAGTTCTGTGTTGTTGGCACATGTACCACAGTGGAACAAGGTCTCTGGTTCCTAAGAGCGTGAAACCCGCTGTGACATACCCTGCTGGCGCCACCACCCGCTCCTGCCTCTCTTGCCTGCTACTCTCCTTTCTCAGGCACCCATGGGGACAGCCCCTGTCCGGTCCTTGCCGGCTGAGCTTCCTCAGCAAGGCCCCTCCTGGCCTCCTTGTCCCTTTTATCCTGTCCTAGCTCCTTTGAGTGGATAGTTTATCTTACATCTGAGTGCCGAGAGCAGGGTCTGGCGTGAAATCCGTGCTCCGCAAACACGGCCGCAGCCTATGTGCGAGAGGCCTGTCCCCATCTCTTCCTGTCTCTCCACGGGCTGCTTCTTTAAGCCCAGCTTCCCACAGCTGTTTAACCACAGACTTGGATACATAAAAAAGGTCATTCAGGTGATGTTTAATCCCTGCTTCGTAACAGCTGTGTCTCCCTTAGGCCAGAGATGGCCCGCAGAGAGAGCCACACTATCTCGCCAGCTGCACAGCCATGAAGCCCATTTGTTTGGTTTGTTGGTGGGAGTGCTCGGTAGGAACCTTGTGAAGATCAAGGGCCCGCACCAGCTCTGACAGTACGATGTGGTGGAGTAGAGTATGTGACACTTCCAGTTTCTCAGCAGCTGTGCCTGTCGCTGTGCCACACACACACACAGAGACAGGATTTGTCTGACAAGAAGCCAGAGTGTTAGCACATTAATTTCTCTGATGCAGCATAGAACGATCTGGATGGAACCGTTTCCTTCCAAGGCTTGTATCCAAGCGCAGTGGTAGTTTACGTACTCCTAAGTCGCTGATCGCGTGTCTGCATTAGCTAGAGTAGGAGGGGAGGAGCTGTAGAGGTGCACAGGCCCTGTTCAGAGAGAGACGTGCAGCTCAGAGGTCTCCTGGTAAACATGTTTAAATCCATTCATGATGCAGATGGTTACGGTTGTGAGTAGTTGGCCTTAGGTCCCCAAAAGGACCGGCCCCCACCATTCCTAGTCTCATTCTAAATGCCAATTCAGATTCCTGGGGGAGGGAGCCTGGGAGGGGTTTTGACCCCTTATGTGTACTCTGCAGGGACCTGTGTGAGCGTACAGCTGTCAGTGGTCCTGCTGTTGGTCTCAAGTGTTCCTTGCATGGTGGTTGAAGATGTGTCTCCAGCAGTCTGAGCACTTGGAGGGCTCAGAGCATTCCATGGGTAGCCTTCCTCCTTGGCCAAGTGTAGGACCCTGTGATGTTTGCTGTTCTGGTTAAGGAAGCCAGAGGCCTGGTTTCTGGCCCTCCACAAAAGACCCAAATGCCCTTGTGTCTTTTTTCTTCCTGGCTGACTGCCCCTTGGCTGGAGCCCTGCAGAAGGAGCTCAGCCCAAACCTGCTCTTTAGCATTTGCTGTTCAGCTGCTGACTGTACTGGGTCCTCGGGCCCTGGAGCCATAGAAAAGCCCCAGTGTGTGTTGAACAGAGGAGAATCCATTATGATGGGTATCCCGGCATGCCAGCATGCTTCTGTGTGCAGAGGGGATAATTAATTCTACCCAAGCAAGTCAGAAGGGCCTTCTGGGGGGAGGTGGTATTTGGACAAGGCTTTGATGAACTCTTAGTAGAGAAGGCAAGTTGTGCCTGCTTTCTGTCATGGGACCATTACTCGAGACAGTCACCTTCTACAGGGGCATGGTCTATTTTGGGTCTTGTTGTTGGGATGATTCAGTCTATAACTTGGTTATTTTGGGGCCTTGAAGATTATGTTGCAACAAAGCTGCCCACATTGGGACCAGGAAGCTGAGGAAGAAATGACCAGGTCAAGGCATGCCCCGGTGACCTAATTTTAGGCCTCCCATTAGGCTCCATCTCTTAAATCTCTTAGCATTTCTCTTGGGATCAGCCTTTGGGGAACGTTCTCCATCCCAACCATAGGGGACAAGAGTGGTGTCAGAGGCGGGAGAAACTCAGGTGGGGGATTGTGGGAGCTAGCCCTGCTGGGAGGAAAGCTCTGGGCAGCCACACCTCTTTACCCTCTCAGGGGACAGCCCTGAAATTCCTGGACCCAGTGGAAACCTCCCTCACACAGAACATCTGCACAGCTGCCTGGAATATGGAGGCAAGTCCGCTTAGCTCACCGGCTGCCTCCTGCAACCCTAAAGGCCCAGGCTCTGTTTGTCACGATTGGCCTTTTTACCTAGGTTGTGTTTTCAGAACTGAGGGAGCCCCTTCCTTCCCTGCTAATGGCCTGTGGTCCTACTGTGGGGTGGGGGGTCTGCTGAATGTCTCCCTGGGGCTGTTGAGCCTTCTGTGTCCTTCCCTAGCCTGGCCATGTTTTTATTTCATTTTCCAGGCCGTTACTTGTAACTGTTTATTACATTTATTTTCTGTGTATGTGTGCCTCAGTGTACATGTAAGGGTCCAATGGCCACTTTCAGGAGTCGGGTCTCTCCATCGTGTGGAGGGCCAGGGGTCAAACTCAAACTTAAACTTGTTAGACTTGGTGACAGGCACCTTTACCAACCCGACATCTTGATGACCCTCGGTTAATCTTTGTTAATGTGATTAGATTGGGACCCACCTAGGGAACACTGGGAGTGTCTGTGAGTGCATTTTCAGAGAGAGTGGGGAGGCGCCATGCTATGGGATGGAGTCTGGGACTGAATGAAAAGTCTGCTGCCTGAGTGCGGGTGTAGCACGAGAGCCGCCTTGCCTCACCCGCCATCTCCTCACCCTGCCATCACACCTGCCGAGCCATGATGGGTCATTTTCCTCCACACCATGAGCCTAAATGCACATTTCGCCAAGTTGTTTTCACCCGGTGTTTTGTCACAGCAGTGAGACTAAAAATAGCTAATATGGTAAGTTTTTAAAGTACCCACTCTTACAGGAATTTTAATAATTCTAGTATCTCCTCTTTGACTCTTGAGAGCAGTTCAGGATAGCACCCTGATGTCCTGAGGGGACATGTTAACTTGCTCCTGGCTTCCCTGCTGCTTGCTAGCTCAGAAATGTGTCCCTTTGCTAGGGTGCAGTGCTGGCTTGGTGGCCTGGACCCTAGAAGCCCATGCCATGCCTCCTAGGAACGATGGGGCTTGGTCCTGATACGCCTGGGCCAGCGCAGTAGTCCAGAGCCAGCCCTCTGGCCCGCAGGGCCTGCTTGGAAACCAGGCTTTGTTTAGTAAACTTCCTGGAGTGGTGGAACCCAGAGAGATCCTCAGCCGCCACCGCCATGGCTTTTAGAAGTTCTGCTCTCTGTGGCTGCAGCCGACCGAGTCGGAAGAGGAGATTGAAGGAGGAGGTGTTGTTTGTCAAAGGTCTCTGTCTTTTCCCCGGTGCCTGGGCCTGCAGCTCTCCATCTGGTGCTGGGAGGTCCCTTGACTCTGATTCGTTCCTGCTGTACAGCCCCTCGTCTCCTCCTGGGAAAACTGGATGTTCTTTCTGCTCATATTCTTTGCTTGGTGAATTTTCTGTCAACTTCTGCTGCCTTGGGCTGGTAGGAACAGGCTGGGGTGGTGAGGGTGTCCTGAGGGCTCCTGTGATTACTAACTGTTCTGTATAACCTGGGGACAGCTGTCTTCTGTCCTGTGTGGCTTCACCAGGGCACTCAGAGGCACAGGACAGATTTGATATGGAAGACAAGAGAGACAGACACTAGGATGTGGGGGTGGGCACGGCTGGTCAGGTGTACTGGGCACCCCTGCACCGTCCACTCAGATGTACAGCTCTGTGCCTACCAATGTATATAGTTGATAATGTTTGTTGAGTGACTAAATAAGCAAACGGGATTGCATGGTTACTTCAGAGCCTGGTGGGTGTCCTGTGTGGTCACATTCTGTGAGTAAGAAAGCTAAGGAAACCCCATTCCCACCCCAGAATGGGAAGCTGCTTCCTAGCCCTCAAGTGGGGCATGGGAGGTGAGGTAGTCCCGTGGATGGCTGTTCTGACTGTCTGTATAATATAAATAACAAGTCACTGTCTTCATGTTAGGCAGGACCTCCAGGAAGGTCTTAGAGCTGGCGGCCTCTTGGGTGAGCCCCTGGATGTGCATGAGGACCATCGATACCATGTCCAAACTGCTGTTTTCACAAATGGGACAGCCCTGAAACCATGCTTATGAAATGACCAGTTTTTAAACAGAAAACCAGAGAAAGCAGAGTTAGTGGCCCACCCTAGAGTGTGAAGTCAGAGACCAGAAGGCAGATTTACTAAGAAAGATAAGTATCTGTGGAAACCAAAGCTGATCTCCTGTAACAGTTAACGCCAGTCAGCAAACGTGGGAAATCCTTGCGCAGTGAGTGTTGGGTGCTAGGGAGGAGTGGGTGGAGGGAGCAGCAGGCTCGGGGCAGCCTGAGGCTCTGACTCAGTCCTTGTTTGTGAGATGGAGGAGAGGATGCCGTCCCTTTGGGACTGTTTGGGGGTTAACACAAATGCTAGCCATAGCGCATGATACTGGAGCACAATGATAGTGACCATAGTGTATCTGCCAGTACTCTTGGATGTAAGCTCCCCCCCTCAATATGTATGTCCTCAGTCTGCCCAGTTTACAAGACTAACGAGCTGACAAGACGCGGCTGAGTTGCCCTGCTGTTCTTTGACCCTGTCTCCCGGTCCCCAGCGCCTCCTTCCTGCCTTTCTCGAGGCTGCCACCCTCCAGCTCACCCTCACACCGGGTCCTCTGAGCTAGCCCAGCTCCATGGTATAACCATCCCTCACACCGTGTGTGGGAGCAGATGCTCCTTCCCACTTGTGCTGGGAGCCTGGTGCTGTATGCATCTTCAGGTTTGTGTGTTTGCTGGTGCGTGTCTGCTGCTTTCCATGCCGCCTGGGACGAACTGGATGTCCGTCAGGCTGTAAGCGAGCTAGTAGGGTTTTCTTAGACTCCACCGCTGACTCAGACTCTCTGGGGTTCCCTGCACAAAACACAAGGTAGAGTGGGTGTCTGGTGATTTTTAACTTCACTCCCTGGGGTTGCTTGTGAATCATCTGGCCTAGTAAACACCGTTACAACCCCCCCCCCCCCCGTCGCTCTGGAAACCAGCTCTGGTAAGCTTAACCACAAAACATTTGACATTTAAGAGATGTGCATTCTGACCTGGACCTTTGCACATGCTGTTTTCCTGTGCCTGGAAGCCTTGCCAACACTGCTAACTAGAAGTCCCTTTTCTAGGTCCCCAGAGCATGCATGTGTGTGTGCTGTCTTTGCCTGTGTGTATCACTGTGCACCATATATGCACAGTTACATGGAGACCAGAAGAGTGTCAGATCCCCTGAAACTGGAATCATGGACAATGGTTAGTTGCCATCTGTGAGTGCCTGGGTCCAGCAGAAGAGCAGTCTTAACCACTGAGCCACCTCTGCAGCCCTTTAGATGTTTGAAACTGCTGGCATGCTCATCTGTGTCCCTGCCATCTGCATTCAGAAGACTCATTGACCATTACACTTTGGCACTCAGTAGGTGCTTGGCAGGGAGTAGGCTGTCCTCTGGTGTCGATTCAGTTAACCAGCCTGTAGCCGCTTTTCTTTACTAGAGGAATATTGAAAGGCATCTATCTACTTTTCACGAGCCATGGGGAGGAGTGGACTCGGACACTCATTTCGGGCTTCCCTTAGGAAGGAATCATCAGGGGACAGCACACAGGCTGTGAGCATTGAGCGCCCAGTGGCTCGGGGTTGGGACCCTGCTTATCTCCAGTGGGGCTTTATTTCCATTGTTTAGAGGACTCAGTCCTTTCCTTCAAACTGCGGTCCCAGGGATCAGACTCGGGCCATCAGGCTGGGTGGCAGGTGACTTTACCCGCTAAGCCATCTTGCTGACCCTGTTTTGTCTTTACTTTGAAGCAGGTCTTACCTACCATGTAGCCCAGGCTGGCCTCGAACTCACGCTGCTCCTTGCCTCACTCTCCCCGAGGCTATCACAGATGTGTGCCACCACGCCGGGCTCTTCCTTAGCTTTTCCCTCATTCTGACGGCTTCCTAAGTGAATGAGTGGCTCAGGGTGATGACAGGGTGCAGGGAGGATGCCGCCACCAGGGATGCTCTTTTGCTATCTCACTGGGGTTTACTGTTGTATATTTTCATGTCTATGTACTAATGTGCTTGGTACTCAGGAATACCAGAAGAGGGCATTAGATCCCCCTGGAACTGGAGTTACAGACAGGTGTAAGCTGCCATGTGGGTGCTGGGAATCGAACCTGAGTCCTGTGGAAGAGCAGCCAGTGCTCTTGGCTGCCGGGCCATCTCTTCAGTCCCCTTCAGTGTAGTTCTGAGCCCTCACATTTGTGCAGACTTCTAAGCCCTTTGCTGTCAAAGTTCTTGGCTTGTGTCCTTGCCGCTAGCGTCAGGCCTATCTAGCACTTTTTCCACACTTTGGTTTGTTTTTAATTGGCAGATATCAGTTACAGACCGAACGTACCTCACTGTGACATGTTAGTACATTCATGGTGTGTATTGATCAACCTCAGACCCCTTAGGTTACCTAGCACTCCAACACTGATCCCTGGCGAGAACACCCGGGTCCTCCCTACGTCCTGTTTGGCGTGTATGTACAGCACTGTGAGCTGTGACCACCGTCTGTGTGGTACAGCACAGAGCCGGCCCCTCCCATCTGATGGAAACTCCGTCCTCGAGGCCACCTGTTTCTGTAGTTTCAGTCTGCTGCTCTGGTGGATCACGGGGGCTGTCTCGTTATTCTAAAGGATGCTAATTAGGTCTTTTGGTCCTTGGCTGTGAATAAAGATTTTCTACACAAGCTCAGGCTCTAGAAGCAGGCAAGCATGGAAGCAGGGGCCATGTATATCTCACCGTATGCCTAGGAGCTAGTACTTTTGAATCAACCCAAGGGCACACGAGGCCCTCCTGCCTGCCAGTAATGTGTGAAACTCAGAGGGGAAGGAGTACGTGTTGACAGGGGTGCCCCAGAGGATCCCGCTGGCCTGACTTAAGGCAGTTAGTACTTGGACGTGGGAGTTCCCTTTTCTTCTGATTAAAGCCAGCCTGGAAGGCTCATCTTCTGGTGTGTCACTGAGAACAGGGTCATGGCCTCAGGTTCCACCTGAGGCTGGGGGGTGCTTTGGGTGTAGATGGAGAGGGGTGTACTCTCAGCTCCCCGTTCTGAGACTTGACAGCCGTGCCGTGGCGTCTTGGCCATGAATTAGCAGGTTCTCTCTCTCTCTCACAGGTTGCTGCCTCTGCCCCACCTGTATCTCAGTTCCTAGGTTGGTTTGGGCTCTTCATTAGTGCTGTGTGGGTTCCCTTTCCCTTTGTTACAAAATAACTGACAGAGCAGCTTAAGGGAAGGGAAGGTTCGTTTATTTTGGCTCATGCAGTAATAGGATCCATTGTGGTAGAAAAGACGTGGCATTTTTGGTGGTGGGAACGTAGGGCTCTTCACATTACCTCATAGTCTCCCTCTGTCGGGACAGCATGGCGATGCTGGCACTTACCAGGGTTCTTCTCCTTTCCTTCAGCCCAGGACCCCACCCCATGGCATGGTACCATCCATGTAAGCTTTGACCACCCCACCCCCCCTCAGTTAAGCCTCTTGGGAATTGTCCTCAAAGACACACACAGAGTTGTCCTACGTGCTTCCAAATCCAGTCAAGTTGACAGTGATTGGTGACATCACAAGTGTTTCCATTTGATTCTCGAGGCCATTTTGGCACCGTGTGGTAGGGAGACAGAAGTCAAGAAAATGGCGCTGTGTTTGGCCATTTGACAGGATGTGATGAAAAAGGCAGAAAACGATAGGGTTTTTGTATGTTTATTTTTCAACAAACCTGAATGGAAACCCCAACCATGACCCAGGCCAGCTGCCTCCATCTCATGGAAGTAGGAAAGATCTCAGGTTCTCCGATATTGGTTTAGGTGATTGAGACAGACATTCAGCCTCAAGCACAATCAAAGACATACAACTCTGAATGAAGTATGGCTTGGAGCCCGTCCTAGTGGCAAAATTAAGAGGGTGGCCAGAGGTATCGACCAAGGGTTTAAGTGGAAACTGTTCCAGCTTGGCCACAAGATGAGTGTGAAGTGTTTGCCCCGCAAGAAGACGAGGAAAGCTGCTCGCAGAGAACTGGCCACTAAGGTGCTCTTCCCGTGGCTTGGATTGAGGAACTGACCGCTTGGCCCCTGGAAGGCTGATGGTTGATGTGTGAGCCTTTGTGCAAAGGGATGGGATAACCATCAAAAAATAAGGTGTAGTCAGTATGGGGCCATGATCGTGATGCCACAACTTGGGGTGCTGAAGAAGGGGGGATCACAAGGACCAGGCATCCAGGGGTACATAGCAAGCCTTTGTCTCAAGAAACAAAGGACGACATGGGTGTGTTTCCTGTGGTTTATGTTAGAACACTCCAGTCGGACACCGAACTTCACAGACAAAGGGGGAAGGGGATGTGAGGTACATACGCGTTGGCAGCATGAAGCTGAGAGCTCTGCAGTCCTGCCTGCCCTGAGATCTCAGGTGACAGCAGGCAAAAGCTGTATGCAGATGTATAGCATGCTAAAGATTTTTGCTGATGGGGAGGACCGTTAATTATCACGGAGAGAGGTTTATTAGGTATGTGGATGGCAAAGGGTTCTGCCCAGAATTCTCATGTGGTAAAAAAAACAAATAAATAAATGTACTCCTGTGTTGTGTACACTCATAAGAGACTACTGGAGTTTTATTTTATCAGATTATTTTTTTTCCTCCTTAAAGCAAAACACAAACCTCCTGGGGACTGACTTAAGCAGTTGAATTTAATGAAATCTGTTGCTGTCTTGACACAGGGAAGAGCATGGAGGAGATTAAGAAGGTGCTGCTGTTGGTGCTGGGCTGTGCCGTTCAGGTAGGGCTGCTTGTGGGTGGGGAGGGCTCCAGGTAGCCAGTCCATCATTACAGGAGCACCTAGGAGACAGTGTGGCACCTCGAGGCGGAGACCCCTTCAGGCCAGGATAGCATACTGTGTGCTCCCTACACCTTGTAGGCCAGATCTCAGGCACCTGCTGTTGTAAGTAGGTTTTATTGAGCTGCTGTTATGCTCCGTTCTTTGCAGTTGTCACTACATGCTTTCCAGCTGCCGTGGCAGGGTGGAGGAACTGTGACAGAGGCTAGGAAATTTAAAACGCTCAGCATCTAGTTGGATATAGGGCACATGCCCGTGATCTTAGCACTCGGGGGCAGAAGCAGGAGAATTGTGAATTTGAGGGCAACCTAGACTACAGAGGCCTTGTCTCTAATAATGAAGGGCTGTTGCCAAGATTAGTAATGGTACTTGCCTAGTGTGTATAGAAACCCTGGGTTCTGTTCCCGGTACCACCAAGCAGACACAGTTGCACTCTGGCCCTTTATGGTTCGGGTGTGCCTGCCCTTGCGCTGAATTGGTTGTGCTCCTTTGCGAAGCAAGCCTCTCTGTGTCCCACCTAAGTTTTCATCTGGGAGGGACCAAGGCAGGCAAGCATCTGAAGCCAACCTCCTCTAGGTGGCCGGAGGAGCTTTGTGTAGACTCTTTGAGGGGTACAAGGCTGGTGTGGGTGTGGTTATCACCTGAGTTTTCTGTACCCGATGAAGGCTTCCATTCACTTGTGCAACCTTTCACAGTGTGAAAGAAAAGAGGAGTTCATTGAGAGAATCAAACAGCTGGACATTGAGACCCAGGCTGGCATCGTGGCTCACATCCAGGAGGTAGGCATGGGGTTGGGAGCTGCCTGCGGATGCTGGGGTTACAGCAAGGCTCAGCATCTCCTTGGTGGAAAAGTTTGAGGACTACATCACCATGAATGATTCTGCTAATTTTAGGTTTCATAACTCCAGAGACGCATGGTTCTGTTTGGAAAGGTAGCCACCGGCAAGCTAAAATAAAAGTTTTGGTTTTTTTTAAAATCAACACTTCAATCAAGTCATCTTCTATTTGCTGCTTCTTACCTTATATGGACTCAGACTATTTTTAAGAGCTGTCAAATGGTTTAGGCTCGGGATTTGATTTATAGGCCCTGAAAATGTATTCTGGCAAATGTCATCCCGCTCTGAACAGTTGATCTTTATAGAGAGTCCCCACTGCTGTCAGTGACACACAAGAAAACAAGCTGCCACCAAGTGTGATGTCAGAACGCTGCCTCAGGAGGCCTCTCCATGGGAAGGACAAGCCAGACCGTCCTGTCCCTCTGCCTAAGATTGCCTGAGATGGTAGCAGCTGAAAAGGTGGCTTCCCTGTGGGGCGGATGTCCACCTTTGACCTTGTACTGGGTGCCTCGTTAGGGCTTGGCACTCGTTCTAATCTGACAGAGTAGATAAATGCAGGAACGGGAGCGTGTGAGGGCCACTGAGCAGTTAGAAGAGGCACCATACACAGGGCTTTCCTGGTAGGTGCTGGTGACATGGCTGTGGCTGGGGCACTGTAGGGTCCAGAACTTTAAGCCAGGATTTGAAATAGGAGAGAAATACCACTCATTGCCCAGTAGAAGAAAGCTGACACAGGTGAAAGTCGGTATTTAATAAATATTTTTAAGTATCTCTGTGTTCCTTTGAGTTTGAGAGGTAGCCTGCCTTTTAATTTCCTTGTGGGTGTTGTATTTTGCTAACACATATGTCTAGAGACTTAGGTCATTGAGATTTGCCAGTTCTTTGCCATTCACTGTCCTTTCTGCCCAGGCAGCAGGTTATTAAGAAAGAAAAAGAAATATACAACCAAAGAGGCCTGTGTAGACTAGCAGAATTGTTGGCTGGCATAGGACTTCATTGGGTACCTCTTAAAAGCCGCATGGCCGGAATCTGCTGTAGAGCTACCTGTTAGAATCAAGGGAGGAGGAGGATAGGCCTTTAATTAAAAGCTCAGAAGGTAACCACATGCAGCAGACTTGGGCATCCTGAAGCCATAGGCGTGGGCATCCTGAAGCCAGCTACAGGGAATGGTTTTGAGACTCAGGGTCTCCCCAGGCCTCCCAGTGCAGATCATGCTGGGGACTTGGCCTCCTGATCCTGACTGCAGGGTTCCCTGGAATAAGATTTCTCCAGTTCAGCCATGTGAGTGCTTCCACAGCAGAGACCTCTTTCCCTGGTGCTGTAGTTCCCTTTGAGACCTGTGTGCTATACCATCTCTCTTACAACGGCGAGAGGATGGCAGCTCAGCAGATCCTCAGCTTCTGCTCAGGAGGGTGGTAAAGCCAGGCTGCCTGCCCTCTAAGGTCTGTGGCAATGAGACTCAAAATCGCCTAAGACCGTAAATAGCTCCCCCAGAGAAACCACGATTGCTATATCGGCGCTATTCTGAACTAAGAGACTTGACATTTTGCTCTATTTGTGTTAGATTTTATTTTAAGAAATAAGGTAAGACCTGTTCCTTATCCTCGCATGGAAAAGGCTCACCTTCTCCGTGTTGTGACAGCATCCCAGAGAATGTGAGTGTCTTGTCATGCTAGGAAAGGAGGAACAGCTTACGTGCCTGGACTCTAAAACCACTTATGGAGCCCCTCTGCTAGGCACAGGGAAGTTATCGGTGAGGGCTTCGTAGCGTCTGGGGAGTAAGTTGCTGATCCTGATATGGGAATGAGGTATAGAGTGGTCTGGGCTCTGCCTGGGTCCCTCACCACATGGCCTGGGGCACTCAGAAACACCAGGGCCAAACACAGCAGCCTCTGCAGTCCTGATCCATGTTCCCACAGGTGACCCACAACCAGGAGAATGTGTTTGACCTGCAGTGGCTGGAGTTGCCAGATGTGGCCCCTGAGGAGCTGGAGGCCCTCTCCAGAAACATGGTGTTTCACCTCCGAAGACTCATCGACGAGCGTGATGAGTGCACCGAGGTGTGCCCGTGGGACAGCCGCGCTGGCAGGATGGGTCCCTCGTGTGGCTTTCCTCCCTCAGCTTCTCTGTCTGTCTGTCTCTCTGTGTCTGTCTGTCTGTCTGTCTGTCTCTCTCTCTCTCTCTCTCTCTCTCTCTCTCTCTCTCTCTCTCTCTCTCTCTCTCTCTCTCTCTCTCTCTCTCTCTCTCTCTCTCTCTCTCTCTCTCTCTCTCTCTCTCTCTCTCTTTCCCTCTCTCTCTCTCTCTCTCTCTCTCCTCTGAATGCCTCCCAGAATGCTGGTCGGGATCTCTGGGGTGGGACACTGGTAATTCCTCTGGTATAGCCCCTATGGTGAATGGTCTTAGCAGACATGCCCGCAGGAAGACAGACTGACCAGGGCGCCCAGCACGTGGGAGGAGGGGGCCTGTTCCCACTCCTACTCTCTTTTGTCACACTAGATAGTACCTGTCTCTGAGAACACGCAGCATGCTCTCCCGATTCTGTCTCTTGTGTCTGTGGCTCTTCACTTAGCCTGGGCCTGCGTGACACTGAGCCAGCCCAGGGAGCACTATGAACCTGTGTATTCCCCCTTTCTCCTCCCTGTCCTGTGCAGCTCATCGTGGACCTGACACAAGAGAGGGACTACTTGCAGGCACACCACCCTCCCAGCCCCGGCAAGTTCTCCAGTCCGGACTCCACACCAAGCCCAACGAGCAGCCTGTCTAGCGAGGATAAGCAGCATCTGGCTGTGGAGCTGGCTGACACTAAGGCCAGGCTGCGGCGCGTCAGGCAGGAACTGTGAGTCCTGCCACTTTCCCCTCCTCTGCGGTGTGGACCGAATAGGGGTCCTCTGGTGTACTTGCTTGCACGCGTGCACGTGTGGTGTTGTGGGATAGCTCAGCTGGCAGGGCTGCTCTGAGCTGAGCGCCTTGTGACAGAAGAAGGCTCACCACCAGCCCTCTGCAGGCCTGCACTTGTAGTGAGAGCTTCCTGGTGGTTAGGCTCCAGCCAGACTGTCTATCCGAGTAGGCTGCTGTCCATGCAGGCTCAGTTTAGGCTCAGGTTAGGGCAGGGGTGAAGGGAGTGTTTTCTTGGCTCTCTTGGTTCTTGACTGTTTGCTTGAAGTTGGATATAGCTTGTCCATCTGGGGAGTTGTTCAGCCTTGCTGCTGGCTTCACAGAGCCGTCAGCAGACTCACAGAGCTGTGGCTAGTCTGTTTAAGGGTGCATTTTGGAAAGCTGAAAATTTTGAGCTGGAGAGATGGCTTAGTGGGTACAGTGCTTGCAGAGTTTGGAACCCCAGCACCCACATATCAGCACATCTGTAACCCTGTTGGAGACCGAAGGGTCCCCAGGGCTTGCTGGCTAGCCAGTCTAGCTGAAAGAAGTTCCTGCTTCAACGAAAGACTCTGTCTCAAGAAAAATAATGTGGAGGGCTTAGAGAAAGACATGGACTGTCAATCTGTAGGTATCACATGCACTTACACAAGTGAGCTCATGCATGCACACGCGCGTGCACGCACACACACACACACACACACACACACACACACACACACACACACACACAGAGCTTGTGTGTACAGACACACAGAGTAAATATCAGGAACATTTTCACAGGCTCCCAGAAGCCTGTGTGCCCTCCTTTCCCCACTGTGGTCCCAGAAGTAGCAGCCTGTTCCCAGAGCCTGCCAAGAAACATCCTCCCCTTCACTCTCTCCTAATCACCCATGCAGGGAGGAGAAGACAGAGCAGCTTTCGGATACCAGACATGAAGTGGACCAGCTGGTTCTGGAGCTTCAGAAGGCCAAGCAAGATGTGAGCACAAGGCCCCCGGGCCTACACCTACAGGGGCTGAGGCTGGGATTCCCCAGTAACTGGTCCTAGGAGGTCAAGGATATAGCATAGGCCTTGTCCAGCAAAGCTGTCCTGAGAGCTTCCTTGGGCGCCCACTGTGTTTCTTAGCGAAAGTGTGGGAGGCCCCACAGGGTGGCATGCACACGGAGCTCCTTGGCCATCAGGAGACCTTGCCGTGAGGATTTGGCCCTTTCTTCCTCCTCAAATGAGTACTTTTAGCTGGGCCTCCCTCCCCCTCTCCACTCTGACAGAATATTCAGCTCGCTGCTGATGCCCGGTCAGCCCGTGCCTATCGGGATGAGCTGGACTCGCTGAGGGAAAAGGCAAATCGTGTGGAGAGACTGGAGATGGAACTAATACGCTGCAAGGAGAAGCTGTACGATGTGGACTTCTACAAGGCTCGCATGGAGGTAAGCAGCCACCCTGGAGACAGTGACGCGGCCAAGAAGCCCCCAGCGTGTGTCCCTGGGGGATCTGAGGAGACCGCCGTGCTACAGCAGCTGCTTCCTCAGGAGCCCACCTGCCTGGGTCCTTCCCGGGTCTCCCTCTGGCCCTTCTCTCATCGGGCGGAGGAGGGGGAACAGAGTGAACTGATAAAAGGGCGGCCATGCTTTTGAGAGTTTTCTCTCTCCCGCTGCATGCCTGCAGTGGGGTTTCTTTTACTGTGGTAGACAGTGACCGAAAGGAAGCTTTGGGAGGGAAGGGGTTTATTTTAATATTGCAGCTTGTAGTCCGTGGTTGATGGAGGTGAGGGCAGGAGCCGGAAGCAGGAGCTGATGGGAAAGCCATGGAAAAGTGCTGCTTGCTGACCACTGAGCTCGGGTATAGCACCACCCACAGCAGCTCTCCCATATCCTAAGAAAACGTACCCTCGACTCACCTTCAGGCCAGTCTCATGGAGGCATTTTCTCAATGACAGTCCCTCTTCCCAAATGACTCTAGCTTGTATCAAGTTGCATAAAACCAGTTATCTCAATAACATAATGATGACTTCTATGTGTGTGTGTGTGTGGGGGGGTTTGTTTGTTTGTTTTTTGTCTGTGTCTTAAGGCTTGCAATTTCTGGGCTGTTTGCTAGTCCTCAGTCTGTGCACCTATAAAATAAAAATGCTGCTGCTGATGAAGTTTCATAGGTGAGTGATGTGCGGGTCCCCTACTCTGCTCGTAGGCGATGGAAGCTGCCAGCTTACTGTTCCCCTGTTTCTGCTTTCCACATCACTGCTTGCAGGAGTGTTGTGACAACAAATGGTGTCACCACATCTGGCTTTTTAAATAAATACAAAAAAGATTAACCTTATTTTTAATGGTGTATAGGTGGGTGGAGGGACTGTGCATGTATGTGCGGGTGCCCACAGAGGTCAGAGGTTAGAGGTGGTGGTGTGTTGCTCTATAGAGATTGATAGGTGCTGGGAACTGTCGCCCTCCGAGCTTCCCCTCTACTGCTTTGTGTCTAACCTTGATGTGTGTGCTGGGGGTGGAATTTGATTGTCAACCTTGTATTATAGCAAATGCTTTCACCCACTGAGTTATCTCCCTGTCCCCTCTCTTTCTTTTTTTCTTTTTCTTCCTTTTTTTCTTTTCTTTCTTCTTCTTTTTTCCCCCTTTTGAGATTGGGTTTTGCTATCTTGCCCACACTGGCCTTGAAATCCTGGACTCCAGCTGTCCTGCCTCAGCCTGGTAGCTTCTGTGGTCAGGGAGCACAGGGTTAGCAGCCCTCTGTCACCTCTGCTGTGGGAAATTCTGTTTCCTGCTAGCATACTGAGCCTCCTGCTCCAGCCAGGGTTGCTGAGGTGGGCCCTGGAGGGTAGGGTACGGCTGAGTACTACTTCACAGACTCACTCAGGGACTGTCCCCCGAGGGATGTGAGTGGCTAAGACACCTCGGGTGCTGGGCAAGGAGCTGGCACAGGGGCCTGGCCTTGCTTTGTCTCGGGAGCCACTCGGTGGCTACCTGCCTCTGCCCATGTTGAGAGGTGCAAGTTCTGGCCTGGAGGGCTCCGAGTGGACTTTGATGCTTCTTCAGACGCCACAGTTGGAGCCTTCGCAGCTCCTCCTGACGTTGGAACCCATAAAGATCTCCAGACAGGGTCAGGAGTACAGTGTGATGGCCAGGGCCCACTCCAGGACTCTGTTCCCTAGAGGTGAGTGGGTCCCAGGTCCAGACTCCATATTCATTCCAGCATTGTTCCAGTGTTCTCCCTCAGACACGCAGATAAGCTGCTGTGTTAGAAGCTGCTGATGGTGATGGTGGTGGTGATGATAATGGTGATGTAGGAGTCATGTTTTCCACAACACAGGGAGTATCTAGACTTTGAAAGAGGTTGCAGGGAGTTTCCCACCCATTTTCTCAACACCTGACACTCAGTTTAGTTTCCCCAAGGGACTCACCATGAGTTCCTTAAGCATCATTTTTCATTAACAAAAGAGTTTTGGCTATTCAGGCATGTGTGTAATGCAGTCTAGTTACTCTCTCCCCCTCCCCGCAAGTCCCCTTCCCATGCTTGTGTTGCTTTGTTTTATTTTGGGACCACCGAGTTTAACCGAGGCTGCCTGCATGGCCATGGGTGTGGAGCTGGCCGTTAGAGCTGGTGCTCGCACACCTCAGACACTGACTGCTCCCCGCATGCACCAGTAACTAGTGGCTCTCTGGAGGCCATGAGTGCCATGAGGCTGACGGGTGGGACTCTTAACGTTAGAGAAGATGCATAAAGTGTAGACATCTAAAAGTGAAGATGAAATGACAGAGCAGTGGGCAGATGTTTAGACACGTGATGAGGCAAATATAGCAAAATGTTACAGAATTTGGGCGGCATATGTGGAGGTGTAAATGATATTAATTTTGGCTTTTCAGTATATTTTATATTTTTTATGACAAAAAAAAAAAAGATCAGTGCTAGAAGGGACACTGTAAACTAGGTGTGATGACATGTGTGATCCCATCACCTGGGTAGCAGAAGCAGGAGGATCAGGAGTTCAAAGTCATCCCTGGCTTCACAGTAAGTCTGAGACCAGCTCCAGCTATATGAGTGAAAGCTTGTCTCAAACAAAAACATCACATACATGGCTGAGTCTGAGTGGTTCACTGAGTAAGAATACTTGCTGTACAAGCAGGAGGCCTGAGTTCAGATGCTCCTGAGATCCCAGCACTGGGGAGGTGAATGTAAGAGGGCTCCTGGGGCTTGCTGGCCGTCAGTGTGTCTTCAAAATACAGTGGCAAAGTGATGGAGGAAGGTTCCTGGCAACAACCTCTGGCCTTCTTGACACATGGATTTCTACCTCCCAATGTGTTCATGCATGCGTGCACACGCGCGTGTGTGTGTGCACGCGCGCGCGCACACACACACACACACACACACAGAGACAGAGACAGAGAGAAAGAGAGAGAGATTGAACACCTGGATTCCCGGGTCGCTCAGGAGCTTGCCTCAGAAGTCTGCATTTCTGTAGATGGGGCACTCCCATGCTGGTGGACCGACCGATGCCAGTTTTCAAACAGGGCCTCCTCAGTGTAACCTAAGCTGGGCCCCCCTGCCACAGCCCCTGAGGTGCTAGGGTTACAGGTGTGTGCTACCGTGCTTGCTTTCCTACAGAGGTTCTTGGCTGCAGGATGCTGGCTTCCACGGGCGAAAATTACAGAACTCAGTACCTGTCTGTGGTCAGCTCTGTCCATGTGGGCTTCCAAACCCTGGGTGGGATTCTACCTCACATGACAGAAGGCACAAGCTTTCTGGGAACCCCTGCCCTGAGTGAAGGGAACCATTGCTGTGTAGGGACGGAGAAGCCTGAGGTTCACTCCGCTTGGGACTGGCTATAGCTTTCAGGCCAGCTGTTCACGTTTGTGGCACATTTGGGTAACAGTGGTAGCGGTGGGGGTGGGATGGCCAAGACATCCTCTGATGATCTAAAGCACACCAGTGCAGATCCCCAGAGGAAGAGCAGGTCGGTGCCGGGTGGGGGGGGAGGTAAAGGAAAATCTCGGGTCTGAGGGCAGTGGCGGGTTGGATTTCATTAGTAAAATGTAGACCACAGGTTTACAGTTTGTTTTTAACTCCAACAGCTTTTCCGTGGTTCCGGTCTAGGTCAGAAGGGTTGAAACTGCCTAACGGAGTAGGTATAGTCACCTAGGAGACAGGAAAAATGTGGTCCCTAGGGCAAGAGGGGACACAGTCAGGGCTGTAGGGGAGTGACACAGCCTGGAAGCTTTTCTTTCTCAGTACTTCTTGATTGGCTTAAAATTTCTGCCCAAGGCAGAAGGCAGATGACCCTGGGCATAGTGGCAGAGGTCTTCCCCATGCTGTAGATCAACAGCTTTCTAGGAAGTTCAGGTTTCGAACTGATCAGAGGGGCAGAGACCGCCCCCCCCCAGTACACTATTCTGCCAAGTGCTGGGCAAGTCTTGTCCTGTTATGGAAGGAGGGGTGTGTCCTGGCCTGGCCTCCCAGGCACGGCACAGAGGCATGCCTGCAGCGAGCTTATCCTAGCCAGCCCTTCTCTGTAGAGAACCCCCAGCAGAGATAAAAGCCCTGGAACAGGTCTTGCAGGGAAGAGGCAGCCAGAGAGAAGGGTGGGTCACTGGCAAGGAGCTGGGTTAATGGCCAGTTCCAGAATGTTTCCTACCTAACAACCCCAATCCAAGATCACACCCCTAAGATGATAGCGGTGGGCCCAGGGCCAGGAACGGGCAGAGTTTGGTCAGTCCTGCCCTGCCCCCAGGCTGACTCATTCCCCTGTACCCTGGGTTCCTGGCTCTTCTGAATGTGCCTGACACCTTCAGTGGAAATGCTCAGGACTCAATATTGATAAACGCCCAGTGCCGTGAGCTTTGGGCTGGCTCCTTTCCTGCTCTCAGATCTCCATCCTTGTAGGAGCCTCGGTTACTGTGTCCCGAGTCTCTGTCTGCCCCACATACCGGCCTGTGTTGACTGTGGTGGTGACTTGTGCAGGGGTCCAGGGACCCACCATCCTTGAAACCCATGTCCCCACCTCCCAGCACGTGGCTGTCCTCGGTGGGTATCTGAAGCCTGTGCATGCCTCTGACTGCCTCCTGCTGGCCTGCTCTGGTAATTCCAGCATCTGTACACAGAAGTCCTCCCTGAATCTAACTGGCTGAGCTGCTCAGACCCCTGGGCTGCTCCTGGGTGCCCTGTCCAGTGGTCCATCAGATACCCCTCCGTCTCTGGAATGATTCCATGCTCTCTCCCTTGTCCAGCATTCAGTGCTGGGGCCTTTGGCTGCGCCACTGCACCCTGCGCCTCTGCAGACTTCCCAGGCTGCCTGCCTCTCCTTGTGTCCATTCTTTCAGGAGGTATCCGCTTAGGGCCAGAGAGCAGGACTGAGTCTGTGAGCTCAGCAGGCCGTGTCTCCAATCTCTTGCTTTACATTTCTTTTATAAGCCCCCCCCTTTCTGTGAAATATGGTATCCTGTGATGTATGTTTCTGTCTGTTCCCTGGCCAGACTGGGGGCCCAGGCAGATAGTATGCGCCTCTCTGATAGTGAGGCCTCTGGGCCAGTGACATTCTCCGCTCTTGAGCCAGCAAACTGTAGTGTGTAGATTAAACCCAGCCCACCATTGGCTTTTATGGGTACAGTTTTATTGGAACACAATGCCCCATCCTCTAGCTCCAACAGAGACTGCTTTCTGGTCCTTTACAGAGCAGGTGTACAGCAAGGCCTTTAGGTGAGCAGCGGGGACTATACAGCAGGAACTGTGTTTAGCTCTGGGTCCACCACAGCACTCAAGGCCCACGGTGGCCCTGTGAGGTGTAGTAGCCTCCTTTCTGCAGACAAGAAGAGGCATCACAGTTGCTAAGCAAGTGGTCTGGGATTGGAATGTGGCTGGCAGTCTCGGGAGTTGTGACTGGCTGCCAGAGAATGAGGGGGAGCCGTGGCCATAGAGAAGAAGGGGGGGTAGAAGGTGGTACAGGACAATTAGAGGTGTTTGTGGAGGGACCCCAGCCCTCCGCAGCTCATGCCCAACTCAGCAGTCCTGTCCCGATGAGGATGTTAGAGTGCAGGGAGCTTGCCGAGGGAGCTCAGGTGCTAGGCGTGCCACCTTCTGTTCTTTCTGCCTTGGGTTCCCTTTGTCCCCGTTGCTTCTGGGGTCTGTGATGAGATCTGTCAGGTTGAACAGGTCAGAGGGGACTTTGGTTTCTGGCCTGGTCCCTACATTTCTTCAGGTCAGGCCCTGTCCCAGGCAGTCAGGCCTTGGGGTCAGGGTAGAGCGTAGCCTGCCCTTGACTCTCCATGGCAGTGGGCTGAGGGCTGAGGCGCTGGGTGAGGGTGGAGACAGGGCAGGAAGGAGCGAGAGGCCTGTTGCTAGGGGTCCAGTGACCCAGCTCTTACTACCCTCAGCACCCCGGGCTTTCTGTTGCAGTGGACGCCAGGAGCCATTGTGCGTTGCCATCCCAGTCACTGGAGAGGCTTTCTCGGACTCCAGTGTTTGGTGTGCATGGGGGGTCAAGAGGCACTCCTGGAAACTAGTATCGTTTGTTTACTTTTGGTTTTCGGTGTTAGGGACAGTGCCCAGGGTTTCATGTATGCTAGGCAGCTCTTCCACTGTTCAGCCACACCCCCAAGCCCTTGCAAAACAGTTTTTGTCTGTGGACAAGCGAGCTGCGTCATGGTGAGTGCCAGATTGAACTTCGCCCTTCCCAGGTGTGAAGTGTCTGTGCCTGGATAGCTGGCGAGTTCAGGCACTGGGAATTGTACACACATTTTCACTTAGGCAGAGTCATCCAGCTGAGAGCTCCTACAGCTAGGGTTCATGGCAGAAATGGAGTTGTCCCACTAGCCCCGGGTCACAGTGGTAGATCAGGAGGGGACTCTCAAGGCACTTGGGGACAGGACCTTCAGTCTGACCCGTGGCTGTATAACACCTCAGCTGTGGGCAGGGCAGGGTTGGGCTTGATAACGGCCTCCTGGTTGGGGCAGATAGGTGTGCCAGACTGCTGCCCGGTGCAATGGAGTCAGCCTTCTCGACCCTGCAGACCAGTGGTGGAGCCCTGGACCTGCAGGAGCTTGAGCATGGCACTCTTCCTGGCTGGTCGTTGTCCTCTGAGGTGGTAGATGTGCAAGGCAGGGTGGGTTGTCATTACCTAATCTGGGAACATTGAGACCATCAAAACAGGCAGTTTGAAAGGTGCTAGCGGTGATCCTGTTGGGTGCTGTCCCTGCCCATTAAAGCTGAGTCCTTCAAGGGCCTCCACATAGGCCACCTCCAATTCCCCCTTGCTACAAGGCTCAGTGAACAGAAGTGTAACGGTCCTGTCCCAAAGAGTTCCCAGAGTGGGGGAAGAGGACAGGACA
Source organism: Cricetiscus sungorus (assembly GCA_030556225.1). NCBI lineage: Eukaryota > Metazoa > Chordata > Mammalia > Rodentia > Cricetidae > Cricetiscus > Cricetiscus sungorus. The sequence continues at coordinate 11,346,429 of JANBXA010000588.1, forward strand.
GCCACCATTACCTCAAAGCAGGAGCAGGAAAGGATGGGAACCCAAATACCCGGCTGTCTGACTTAGTGACAAAGTAGACTCCCAAGTCCTCAGAGGGAGCCATCCAGGATGGGTCCTGAAGACTACATAGGATAGTCTGTGTGGGTAAGCGCACAGCCTGCCCTGTGGTTGCTTACTGAATAGAGTAGTGAGGCTGAGTGCTGGTGGGTAGACCTCATTAGACCCAGGGCGACAGTGACCACAAAGAGAGTGTTGACGCTTGCTGACTTGACACTCTCACTGTTCTCTGTCTTATGTATCCGTGCCAATCTCGGCCTCTTAACGAGAGGCCGTTGAGGGTGGGTCTTCTAGGAGTGAAGGGCTGTGGAGAAAAGGAAGCCTGAGTATTGCGATTTAATAAGGATCAGGATAAACAATTAGGCTGAATAGATGTTTATTAAGGGAGAAATAACAACATAGGCAGATGTATGCGCCGGGTTCCAGCGGATCCTAAGCCTTCCAGCGTCCACCACCAAAAGGGGCGGCTGGACCCTTTCCCAGCCTTTTCTCCCAGCTCCCATTCGGCCCTGTCTCCGCCCCAATGGGCATGGCCTAAGCCACAGGTGCAGACAAGGTGACTATCTCGATACACCCGAGCCTTCAGCCTAAGTGGGAACTTTGGCCTCGGCCCACAGCAGGCCTGTGACTTTGGGCACTTTCCTTAGTACACTTGGGTGGATCCTTCGTCTGCGGGAGCAGACTGGCCCTGGCCTGCCTGTCCTCTGAGGGGTGCTGTGAGGAGCAGCTGAGGGAGGACTAGCCACAGTGATGTGGTCTTTGCTAGGCATGGAGTCTCCAGGGGCAAATGGGGGACTCTAGAATCAACGTGCTGCTTTCCCAGGGCCAGCTTTGACCAAGCCCCTGGCCGTGAGTGCTGACCTCCACCGGGAAGCTTTCGTTCAGGCCCATGTGGGCGCGTGGCAGCTCTCAGCTTGTTGTAGTCTGTGAGTGGGACAAGTCTTGGGAATCTTTCCTACCAAGGAAGGTGGCAGTTCCCAGTGTACACTGTTTATAAGCTCTGAAGACATGTGGGGGATACGCAATCCACCCCGCCACCCTCAGGACACCAAGCGTTGCTGGGAGGGGCTCATGGGACATGAGAGGCTCAGGACAAGGTCTGACAGACATGGTACATAAACTGGCCTCTTCCTGTGATGCCAGCAGAGGCCGGTTTCTGCCTGCGCCTGTCGGTGGGATTCATAGCTCCTGCTTTCCTGCTCTGTGACTTGACTGTCCCCTTCTTGTCTGGCCTAAATACTGAATGAGGGGATCCGACTTAGTCCCGGGCTCCCTCCCTCTGCAGTCTCTGAGCCACCCCTTCACCCCCCATTGTTAAACCTGGGCCAGCGGTGACCCACATTATCAGCAGAGTCCCACTTTCCAGTGGGGTCCAAGTTAGGATCGTCTGCTTGTAGGAGAGAAGGGTGCCTTCCCAAAGTTCCTCTTTATCTGCCGTGTTGGGGATTCAAACCCCAGGACCTTGTGCGTGCTAAGCATTTGCTCTGCACTGAGCTACGCCCCAGACCGTTACATGTTTCCTTGATTCTTGAATTTCTTCTTTGAGAGTCTTCTTGTCTGGCCTCTAGGGGACGGGTGAGGCTGACAAGCACTGGATGCAGAGCTTCCCTCCGCGCGTCCCGCCTGTCCCTCACCTGGTTGCTTGGCTCCTGGGGCCTGAAAGCACTTTGTTTGGAAGTCCTGTGGTCACGACCCTGGCCTGTGTCTGGTGACACTCCTGTTGGTGTTTGCTCTTCAGGAACTGAGAGAAGACAACATCATCTTAATCGAGACCAAGGCCATGTTGGAGGAGCAACTGACCGCCGCCCGGGCTCGCAGTGATAAAGTCCACGAGCTGGAGAAAGAGAACCTGCAGCTAAAATCCAAACTCCATGACCTGGAGCTGGTATTAATGAAGCGGGTGCCATGTAGAGAGGCGATGGCGGGGGGGGGGGTATAGGAGGGGCTGTGTCAGCTTTCCCACTTAGGAGGAGGACTTTCAGAGCTCAGTGGCTCAAGTGGGCACTTACTGCCCTCGAAGCAGCTAGGACCTGACTTGTATGTTGCTTCTGCAAGGGTGAACACACAAGTCTTTCCCAAGGGTCCTCAATGGCTCTGGAGTGGGTTGAGCACCGGCATGCCACCCCCGTCACAGCGTATGAGAACGGGAGACACCTAAGTTGCCTATCAGCAGTGACGTGTTGCAAAGAAAGCACTGTTCTTGTGTTCCTATGTCCAGAGTGTTCCTGAGACCTTAGGACTTCCTTCTTGGCCTCAGTAGCCAGGTCAAGGGACTGTCCAGTAGCGGTCCCTGTTGTAGTGGGGGCCCTGAGTGGGGTGTTTGTGTACAGTTCTCTTCTGGAATGAAGCATGTTGTCCTTCTGAGTGGATGGTGGCTGATACTTCATGTCTGAGGCCAGTGAGACCTCTCTCACGTTCCCTCTTTCTGCCCTAGGATCGGGACACAGATAAGAAACGGATTGAGGAGCTGCTGGAAGAAAACATGGTTCTGGAGATCGCACAGAAACAGAGTATGAACGAGTCGGCCCACCTGGGCTGGGAGCTGGAACAGCTGTCCAAGAATGCAGAGCTGTCCGATGGTAGGTGGTGCCCAGTGCTGGGACCCAGCCCCACCGCAGGCCCCGCTCATCCAGGAGCTCAGCCCCTGGATGGCTCTGCGTCTTCCTAACAGCCCATCCATTCTCCACAAGTAAATGTGATTTCCTCAAGTGCCATTTGGAGCTGTTTCATTATGGTCGTCCCCAGGGGAAACGTGAGTGGCCTGGCAGCCTGGATGCCCGGAAGTAAACTACAAATGAAGTGTTGGGATTTCTTGGTTTCCCATGTGGACACTCAGGAGCTTCCAGATCACAGCTCTTTGCTGATGACAGAAAGCCCTGACACTAGAAGTGTCCCCAGTGATCACTAATCCTTATTATAAATGGACCCCGGACATTATTTGCCCTGATCATTTGCATAATTGGGCAAGATGGATGCAGCCTGGCCTGTCTCCCTAGTGGGATTGCTAAGTGGCCGCTGCTCCCCAGTCTCCAGCTCTTTATGGATCTTCCTGGGGGAGGAGGGGGAGGAGGGGGAGGAAAGTCCTCCTTGCTGGCACGCACTGCTGCCCTCTGCCGGTATCCTGAGATAAGGTGTTCATTATGGGAAGGGTGGGGGACTCCGGTCACAGCTGCAACAGGAAGCTCCAGCGCCCAGCAAACAATACGCCAATTCCTGTGTTTGAAAATAGCCACGTTCACCTTTCCCATGCACCCGACACAACAAGTTAGTATTGACTCAGCGCTTGACAAAGCAGGCTTGGGCGTTTGGCTTGTGTTTGGTTTGAAAGACATCGATAAAATTTCCCTGAGCCTACCACCAAGGTCATTTCTCCCAGAGCTCTTACCAGCTCTGAGCGTGAGAGCAGTGAGTTAACTTGCTTCTGTGGACACTGAATTGCCTCTGCTTTCGTGCCTGTGTACCAAGCTGCGGAGGTGCCTGGGAGCCACACTGGGTGGGTGGGAGAGGGCATTGTCTCTGCCTCTGAAGTTCAAGTCCACCAGGAGGAACTTGTGCTCCCTGGTGGACTGGAGAAGCAGTGCAGGGCCAGCCTCAACAGCCCCATCAATTCACACTGCCTCCTATAGTTTATAAACCCTTTAAGGTCAATGCCATGATTGATTTCTTTCTCTCTTTTTTTTAATTTTAAATATTAGATTTCTTTATGCACATATGCATACTGGGAGTCGGGACAGTTTGTGGGGATTGGTATCCTCTGCCGTGTGAGGACCTAAACTGAGGCCATCGGGCTTTGTGGCATACACCTTTCCTCTCTGAGCCTTCTCACTGGCCACATGATTTTGTGTGCATGGGTGTTTTTGCCTGCATGCATATCTCCCTAATACTTGCATGCCTGGTGCCCACAGAGGCCAGAAGAGGGTCTTGGGTCCCTTGGAGCTAGAGTTACAGGTGGTTGTGACCTGCCATGTGAACCTGGGTTCTCTGCAAGAGGACCACCGAGCCATCTCTCTGGGCCTGTGATTTATTCTTAAGCGATAGTGTTGGTTGGTCTCACTATGTTGCCCAAACTAGCTCCATACTCATAGGCTCCTGCTCCATTCTCCTGAGTAGCTGGACTAAGCTGTGCCTGGCCCTAAATACTTCAGATTTTGTCAGGGCCTTATCTGTACTAAGCACATACAGTACCACTGAGCTTGCTAGCAGACACTCTGAAAGACAGGAAGACTTGGAAAAGCCTGACTTTGAGTGCTGGCTCTGTTGCTTGTGACCTGGAGTAATACCGTGTCTTTAAACTTTAGCTTCCCTGTCTACAAAATGAGGGCAGCGAGCTTGCCCTCAGCCTCACGGGAGGAGACTGAGGCTTTAGCCCGCCTGGCCCTGTTTGTGTTTAATGTGCCCCTGAGTCCCAGTTACAGGGTGGTCTGATGAACGAGGCTTTGTGCTCAGGGTGGAGCTTGCTTGAGTTGCTGATAAGCTGTTTGCAGTCAGCGCCATTGTTGAGCTGTAGAAGCTTGAAAGTTATTCTGCCTGAGTCTCAGCATGGGAGGCTCAGAAACATGGGTGGTGGTGAAATACCTAACGTGAGGCCAGCGAGACAGCTCAGCAGGTACAGGTGTTTGCCAAGCCTGAGTGAGGACCTGAGTTCAATGCCCAGAGCCCACATTAGAGGACAGAGTCAGATCCTGCAAGTTGTGCTCTGACTTCCATGTGCCAGCACACGTACACATGCACACATCTAAATAATTGTAATAAAAAACTAACACTTAAAATACCAAATTTTTATAGAGTCCACCATTATACAAATGACCCCCACATAAATGTTACAAGATACTCTCCAACAGGAAGAAGTAATGAACAACATTGCAGAAGTAATGGCCACGGGTTGAGTTAGTGGACTTTTATTTTAGGCCAGGTGCTTTACTTAGGTTTTTTTTTTTTTTTTCTTTTAATTAAAATGCAATTGTATCATTTCTCCCCTTCCCTTGCCTCTCTCCAACCCTTCCATGTACCTCACTTGCACTTTCTCAAGTTCATGACCTGTTTCTTTAACTGTTATCGCGCGCACACACACACACACACACACACACACACACACTGTCACTTGTATGTATGTGTCTTCGAGGCTGGTCCTTTAGTTGCCTGTAATTCCTTGCCGAGGTTGAGATCCCATGTGATTTTCCCCATTGCACATTAGCGCGTCTATTGGTATTATCCTGTTCAGGTTTTGTTCGGGCAGCCATGATGAGGAAACCTCATGGTGTAGCTTCTCTGACATGTCTAGGACATTAACTTTCACAGCCAACTTTTGTTCCTCTGGCTCTTACGTCTTCTCACCCCCTCTTCTGCTGTGGCCCCTGACCTTAGGTGCCACTTTGTGCTTTGGATGTATCAGTTGGGACTGACTGCGTCTCCTGTAATGATCTCCGTTTGTTGAAGTCCTATAAAGGAAGGATACATATTCCGAATATAGTTAGGCATTTTGCCAGATTAGTGTTGTTGTAGGTTCTCCTTCAAGATCTATGGTTGCTTTTTAGTTGACTGACAGAAGGCCTACCAAATGTCTCTAAACCTGTGCTAGGATTAGACATACTATATTGTTGTCATAGTTCCCTCCCTGTTGCTGCCATTGTTGCTTTGGATCTTTAAGACTGTCTGGCCTGCTGGGTCTGTACTGTTGCTTTGGTAGGTGATAACACAACAGAGGGCACAAACACTTATTAGTCCTTAGAGTTGCCTAAGGATCTGACACTCGCACCGTACACTGGGTCTGAACATGCCTGATGGCTTTGCTGTGCACCTCAGCACCTTCTGCAGTCTCAGGGCCGCTGGGTGAAGGACAGAGGACATCAGTGGTACAGTGTGATGAGTGGACATAGGATGGGCTGAGGAACAGCCCTGACTGTTTCTTTAGGGTGTTTCAGGCCTATTGTTTGCCTCCTGAGAAGCCCTGGGACTTAGCCCAGCCTTGCACCTGCCTGTAGGAGAAAAGGACCAGGAAGTCTATCTAGTCTTTGACTCTCAAGAAAGTGCTGGGTTGTGTGAAGGCAGAGTAGATGCCTTTTAAAACATTTACCTCATCTCACTCACCGAGACACCTAAAGCAGCTTTGCCTATGTTGTCTGACTTTTCTTCAATATAATTGTGAGGTCGGAAGAAGTCTCTCCTGTCAGTGTTCTAGCCCAGGCTGGCCAGCAACAGGCATATGTACACAGACACAGCGTTCCTTCGCTCACAGTCGGCTGGTCACTGTGCTGAGCAGCCTAGAGGTCCACTGCTCCTGGAGTGGACACAGAAAATGCCTATAGCCCTTGAGTCAGTTGAGTGAGCAGCATGGTGACCCAGGTTCCCGAAAGTCCCACAACTGGCTCCTACACTGTAAGCTGGAGATTGAGTGGGCCCAGCTCTGCCAGCAGAGGCCCTCCCCCTTGGGTGCTGAGGCAGCAGCCCCATTGAGATGGGAGTAGAGAACAGGGGGGGGGGCTGCCTAGCTCTTTGGGTTTGGCTTGTGTCCGGGGGTGGAAGCAGGGGTTCCCGAAATGCTAGGCCCTGACAGACTGGACACTTCAGCCTCCAGGAAGTCCTTCGTGTTCGAGCTGAATGAGTGCGCCTCCAGCCGCATCCTGAAGCTGGAGAAGGAGAACCAGACCCTCCAGAGCACCATCCAGGGGCTGCGGGACACATCGTTGGTGCTGGAGGAGAACAGCCTCAAATGCGGGGAGCTGGAGAAGGAGAACCAGCAGCTTAGCAAGAAGGTGACCTTCTGTGTGTCACAGAAGTTCTGTCCTCTGGGCCCCTCAGCACACCCGTTGCCAGACTCCGCACGCGGGGATATCAAGTTTCCTTACTGGTGGCTCTCCTGGGAGATCTGATTTGCTCCTCGGTCCCATATAAGGCACCCGGGGCAGTGTGGGGAGGGGACAGGGTTTGCTGGCAGGAGACCAGCCCCCAGGGAACCTGCCTCAGCTGTGTCTCTCTCCTCTGCATGGGGCTTGGGTCAGACCTTCGTGCTGTGAAGAATACCTTCATGGAGCAGCTTCTCCTACCCCAGTCAGTGAGGGTCATGTCAGGTAGATGACTGAGGGAGGGTGTGAGGATGTTGCTACAGAGTGACCCTAGCACCTTTTTCCTCAAAGGCCTGTGGGAATAACCTGGGCAGAGTGTGTCTGTCTAACACAGTTCACTTGGCTAGACTGCTGTCACACAGGCTGGATCTTTAAATCTGCAGATTGAAAAGTTGCAAACGCAGCTGGAGAGAGAAAAGCAAAGCAACCAGGATCTGGAGACTCTCAGTGAGGAGCTGATCCGGGAGAAGGAGCAGCTGCAGAGCGACATGGAGGCCCTGAAGGCTGACAAGGCCAGGCAGGTAGGCATTGTCGTTGTCGTTACCACCTCGCCTCCTCGTGCTAGCAGGAGGGATCCGAAGGGCACAGCTGCGTCTCCACCTTCTCCCAGATCTGGGGTGACATTGGGCAATGTCTGCAGACAGTTCCTATTGCTCTGACTCTGGGAAGGAAAAGACCAGGGTTCCTGGCACGGTTGTTAGTTCCATTCTGTGGCTGTGACAGACACCGTGACCTAAAGCCATGTAGAGGAAGAAATGGTTAATTTCAGTCCACAGGTACAGCCTGTCGTTAAGGGAAGTCAGAGAAGCTGGAACTTGAAGGCTTGGTACCCTACATAGCATCTTCGGGACGCTCCCTCACAGCTGAGGAAGTTCGCATGAGGATGCTTGCTGCCTGACTCAGGCTCAGGCCTAATAACTTTCTGCCTAGGGAATGCTGCTGCCTACAGTGGACTGGGCCTTCCTACATCGATAAATAACTAAAACAGTCTGCCACAGGCCGCTCCAATCAGGGTAGTCCCTCAGTTGAGACTCCTCCCTGGCAGCTCAAGGCTGTGTCAGGTTGACGGTTAAAGCTAACTAGGGTGGAGGCTGCTAAACATTCTGCAGTGCACAGGAAAACGGCCCGTTTCTAATAGCCTGTTAGTAACAGGGCAGAGCCCTCGGCAAACCTGCAGGCTCCTGTTTGCTTCCACCTTGAGAAGTCCCAGGGCACCGATGCAGTGGCACGGTGGTGCCATCGGGGCCAGGCCGTTTTAAGGCCACGGAACATCTCCAAGGCCTGGACAGAAGGAAGTGCAGGGCAAAGAACAAGGCTGGGCTGTCTGATATTTGAGGTTTTTGGCTTCTGTTCATGAGTAGGAAGTAGGGAGAGGGAGCTCAGACTGGCACTATGCATGATGGAAAGACAGGTGGGCCCTGTACGTGGAGCTTCCTTTGGAAGGCAAGTAGCAGGCAGAGGGGATCGTGCCTCTTTAGAGGCATTGTGCAAGGTTGCTTGGGGCACTGACCATGAGGATGAGAAGACACAGAAGGGGCTAAGGCACAGAGAGCTGCAGCCTGTTCAGTGTATCTGTGGCAGGAAGGAGCTGGGAGACAGAAGAGTGCAGCCCTAGAGAAGGAAGGCCACGGAGGCAGGCAGGGTACCCACCAGGTCCTGCTGACCATGACAGAGGGACCAAGAGAATCAGTAGCACTTTTAAGAAAGAGACATGTCGTTTAGGTGTAAGACCGTGCTCACTGTACTGAGTGTGTTTTGGTGAGCCATGGATGGGTTTGGGTGCACCACAGCTATTGAAGACTTCTACTTGGCAGCCGCCAGGTGAATCCAGATCACTGGGGTGTGGGTTCCTGCAGCTTCCTGGGTCATGCCTAATGTGTTTGCTCATAGATAAAGGACCTGGAGCAGGAGAAGGGCCACCTCCACCAGGCTGTGTGGTCACTGCGGGAGAGGCCACAGGTCAACAGCACGAAGGATGTGGAGAAGGAAAACAGAGCCCTCCACCAGGCTGTGACTGAGGCTGGCAGCAAAGTCAGCCAGCTGGAGCTGGAGAAAAAGCAGCTGCACAGAGACCTGGAGGAGGCCAAGGAGAAGGGAGAGCGGGCACAGGCGCTGGAGAAGGAGTTGCACCGCCTGGAGGAGGAGAATGAGCAGCTGGCCAAGAAGGTGACCTCCCTGAAGACAGTCACCGAGAAGGTCGCGGCCCTGGAGCACGAGAGCCAGGGTCTGGAGCTGGAGAACAGGACGCTGAGGAAGTCCCTGGACACCCTGCAGAACGTGTCTGTGCAGCTCGAGGGCCTGGAGCGCGACAACCAGCAGGTGGAGCAGGAGAACCTGGAGCTGCGTAAGATGGTGGAGGCCATGCGCTTCACCAGCACCAAGATGGCACAGATGGAGACGGAGAACCGGCAGCTGCAGCAGGAGAAGGAGGAGCTGCGCAGGAATGTGGAGCTGCTGAAGGCTGCAAGCAAGAAGTCCGAGCGCCTGGAACTCAGCTACCAGAGCGTGAGCGCTGAGAACCTGCGGCTGCAGCACAGCCTGGAGAGCAGCAGCCACAAGTTCCAGGCCCTCGAGAGGGAGCTGGGCGAGCTGGAGGCCGAGCGCCAGTCTCTGAAGCGAGACCTGGAGACTCTGCAGCTCACCAACAAGCAACTTGAGGGGGCCGAGAAAGACAGGAAGGCCCTGGAGCAGGAGGTGGCCCAGCTGGAGAAGGACAAGAAGCTGTTGGAGAAGGAGGCCAGACGCCTCTGGCAGCAGGTGGAGCTCAAGGACACTGTCCTGGATGACAGTGCCGCCAAGCTGTCAGCGGCCGAGAAGGAGACCCGTGCGCTGGACAAGGAGCTGGCCCGCTGCCGCGATGCGGCCAGCAAGCTGAAGGAGCTGGAGAAAGACAACAGGGACCTCACCAAGCAGGTCACTGTGCACGCCAACACGCTGAGCACCTTGAGAGAGGTGAGCCTCAGCCAGGGGATGGCAAAGTGGGCCTGTATCCAGAATGGGAGGTTCTAGAATGGAGGGGGACCTTGGTATATACCCTGAGGCTGAGCACAGGGAAACTGAAAGTCTGATCAGTCTGGGAGAAAAAGCCTGGGGAGGCCTCACCGCTCGTTACCACCCCCGTGATATCGTTCCCTTACTCTGTGCCCTTATGCCCGTGCACTGGTGCTTAACACCCCTCATCTCCTGCGCAAGAAGCTTAGCCACGCAGTGGAGACAGGCTCAGTTCCAGCTCACTGCCCTTGCCCAGCATTTAGAGACAACATTGAGCTGTGCATATTGCTAGCCTGGGGAGAACCCAGAATTCCCCTGGGTTGACCATATATTAAAAAGAGTCGTAAGTCAGTCATGTATCAGGGCTGCTCCACACCAGACTACTGAGCTGTTGTGTTTTTGGTTTTGGTTATGTTTTCATGTTTTTCCACATGAAGTAAGTTGCGGATGTTGGGCGGTGGTTTTCTTACACTTATTTATTTGTTTGGTAGATGTGTAGGGACATGTGGAGACTAGAAGACAATTTGAGAGAATCCGTCCTCTCCTTCCACTGTTTGGGTCTGGGGATCAAACTCAGGTTGCCAGGGTTGCCGGCAAGAGCCTTTAGCTGAGCGGTCATCTCACTGGCCTCATGTTGAAACGACAGCAAGATATTTAAGCCTGTAGATTGACTTTGACAATTTTGGGTCCCTTTCGATGATTCATCTCGGAATTTCCGAGATGTTCTGTTTTAGTTTGGGGTCTTTTTTCCTCCTCTTTGGTGTTGTGGGCTGAACCCATGGTTTCTGAGCAGCGTCCCCAGTCCCTACTGTTTCAGTGGTTCTGATGTCCCTGTCCCTTCACAAACGAATCAGACGTGTTTTAATGACACATTTCTGGACTGGAATGATGGGCTGGAAGTGTGTGGCCGTCTTAGCATCTTGCACTTTCTGCTTCCTGGATTACCTGCTCTCTTCCCCTCCTACCTTTCCTTGGACTTTGTCCGTTCGTCATGGAGTGCCCGACCTGCAGGTTTCAGCTCAGCTCCTGTTCTAGGTGTGGTCAGCTCACTGATGGAGGCACCTGGCTCCTTTTAGCTTGTGACTAAGCCATCCCCTAGTGGAAAGTCCTCCTGGTTCCTCAGCATGTGGCAGGTAGACGAGATCAAGAGAGAAAGAGCGACACTCTGGGGCTCAGGCTGAGGCAGCTGCAGGCTGTGCCTACTGAGAAGGGAGGTGATTTCAGAGTGAGCCCAGAGCCATGACAATGTAGGTCGCTCAGGGAGACACATAAGCCCTGCAAGCCACCCACAGTCCGTGTCTGCACAGTGCAGGCAGTGTGGGCTGCGATGCAGTTACCAGTCACCCAGGGACCTCCAGGGCCTGTTACACAGAGGCACGTCCCCCTCACCACAGTCAGGACGGTCCTGCAGCCACCAGCCATCTCTGCTGGGACTTAGCAGTCCCGGGTGCTGTTCTACGCCTGTGTTCAGTTTTGAAAACAGAATCTTGCTATATAGCTAAGCTAGCTGGGATTCATTGTATAGCCCAGGCTAGCCTTGAACTCTTGATCCTCCTGCCTCAGCCTCCTGAGTGCCCCGCTCCAAGCGGCTTCGACCTAGAGCGCCACCGCCGTTTCAGCACTAGGCTTGGGCAGTGGCCATGGCAGGTTAGAAGGCCACCAAAAACACATGCCTGCTCTTCTCTGCTTCATCCAGGGGCTGACCCTTGTTAGCACCAGCTGCTATCATGGCAGGGAATCTGATGGCGGGGTAGTGTCCTGCCTAGGAATTGGTAGGAGGGATAGCTGTGGCACCAGGCAGGAGACAATAGAGCAAACGAGATTGGGGATGGACCTTGAACTCACTGCCCACACTGTGAAAGTAACCAAAGCCCGGGTTTAAAATAAACTCCTTTGGGTGTGGAGATGGGCGGCTTGGCTGGGAGCATGCTCATCTAGCATGCTTGAAGCTGTAAAATCCGGCATGGAACCACAACATAAAATCCGGCATGGTGCTTTACACTTATAATCCTAGTACTTGGAGAGGCAGGAAGTCCGGGACCATCCTCACCTACCCAGTAAGTCCAAGGCCACCCTGAGTTACAGTAACGACAATATGTACCGTCTTTCTCCCCTTGCTTTTATATTCATAGTCAGTACTGAGGATTTAATTACTTGCTTAATTTGTATTTTAAAGTCAATCACATTAGTCGATCATTCTCACTACTAAAAGTAAACACAACAGAGTATTTTTGACATATTTTGGGGAAGGATATTATGGGTCCATGTTGCCACGTGGTCTGTTGTTTCCAGCACCAGGAGGGCTGGTAAAGGGTGTTCCCCCTGTCCTTTTGGTGGAGCATTCTGGAGTTGACCACCTCGTCACCTAGCTTGCTTGCCTGAAACATCTGAAACAGCCAGGTTTGGGGAAGAAATGGCTTGAAGGTGTGCCACCATCGTGAGGCCCCGGCACCTCCCTGCCGTGCCTCGGCCAGACTCCTGTTCACAGTGATGCTTCCTGTCTCGCAGGACCTAGTGCTGGAGAAGTTGAAGAGCCAGCAGCTGACTAGCGAGCTGGACAGACTGAGCCAAGAGCTGGAGAAGGTTGGCCTCAGCAAGGAGCTGCTGTTGCAGGAGGGTAACGGTCACGGTGACACGTAAGTCCTGTGTGTTAGCTAGCACTGTGCTCTCAGCTGAGCCTGAGCGAGGCCTTGATTTCTTCACTGTTGGAGTCACTGTGTGACATGACTCCTTCTGTGTGCCCTTTGTAGCTCAGGACCTGTCCCTAGAGAGTCTCAAGGAAGCACGGAAGGAGATTGTTTTGTGTGATAAAGAGGCTGTGGTGCTGGAAGCTAAACCCGTGGCCTCTTGCGTGTTTGACAGGCTCTGCCCTGACCTGCACCCAGGAAGAGCCCACGTCTCTTTTAATTGGATGATTGCAGTTTTTCCTAGCTGTGCCTTCTTGAACAGCTTGGCTTTTCTAAGAAATCTAGTATGGTAGCCTTTTCTTGATTTGTTATCAACAAGACTCACATGTCTGACACAGTGGAAGGCTGCAGACCTGCCATGCACCTAGCATTGTGATCTTGGACCGATTGCTGAGATGGATCCCCCATCTATAAAGTGGCAGTGGTAGACCAGCTTGAAGGAGTAGCTGTAAAATGTAGTGGTGATGCTTTGTGTGATGGTGTCATGGATATGTCAGCCAGGGAACCCTAGGAAGGGCCCTGGGTCCCTGGAGCACCTTCTGCAAATGGCACATAAGACTAGCTTAGTGGGATAAAGGTGTGTTCTGGCCACAGTGAGATGGGTGGGATTAGGGGTGAAGTGGCAGGAAAACTGTACTATTGTATCTTTATGTTTTCAGAAAATGCAAGGTTTTGGAAGGCAAAGACGAATCGGCCTTGAAGACAACCCTGGCCATGAAAGAAGAAAAGATCGTGTTTTTGCAGGCACAGGTGGAAGAGAAAGAGAGCTTGAATCACCAGCTACAGATTGAACTTCAGATGGTGAGGGTCAGGCTGAGGTTCCGCCTGCCACACCTCTTCCATACCTCCCCAGGGTAACCAGTGCAACCAGGACGGAGTTCTGGGACAGGCGAGGATGAGCTGTAGGGCCCTGAGGGTGCCAGCCTCAGGGTATAGGAGCTGGGCGGAACAGAAGCAGATGAATGGTAGGGAGGAGGCTGTGGCTCAGGGCAGTTCTACACCTCCAGGTAAAGTGTGGGAATACGAGACAGCCCAGCACCAAGCAGGGCCCTGCAGGCTCATAAGGCCCGTAGATAGGTAGGACCTTATAGGATGTGTGTGTCAGCTCTTGGGCACATACAAGCACCTGTCTTAAGTATACAGACAGCACAAGTGGAACATGTGTACACAATCTATATTACACGTTTCCCTCATTCACACTTTGCACACATGTCAGTAAGGTACTTCTTGTCCACACTCACTTGTGTGCATTCAGTCTCCATCTACGGGTGGACTGACACAACATGCATGTTTTCCCTTTTTGAACATGCGACACATTCCTTTGGTTACAGAGGTGATTTGGGATCTGAAGTCAGGCAGGTGCCCAGCTGGCAGGGCCTTTGTGAGATGTAGGTCTGCCTATGCCTGGTTTTGCCTCTGTTGTGTGGCGTAGACCGGAGGCTCAGGCAAGCAATAGACCCTGCCTGTCGTGTAGCTAAACGGGGGACCAAGGAAGGCATACGTTCATGCCTTCCCTGTCCCTGCCTTCCCTGTACTCTCGAGGGAAGCACATAGCAAAAAGGAGAGGCTTTGGTGAGGGGTCCCTCCCCACCCGCTAGCTAGTGGGGCTTCTGCATGGCTCTGAGTCTGCTTTCCAACTCGGCTTCAGGTAAAGGACGAGCGTGAGCAGCTCAGGCAGACCCAGGAGGACAGAATGCAGGCACAGAAGGTGCTAAAGCACCCTGAGGACAAGGTGGTCACCAGTCACCAAGAGAAAGAGGCCTGGGAGCCCAGTCACAAAGAGGCCACCATGGAGCTACTCCGTGTGAAAGACCGGGCCATCGAGCTAGAACGCAGTGTGAGTAGCCTGCCCATGAACTGACCATCCATGCTGTTAGCAATTGCCCCCATGGGATATCGTCCCTGTGAAGAATCTAGGTGGCAGAGGATGTAGTAAGTCACTTCCTGAGTTGTCCTGGCCAGTCCCTTATGTACCTTTCTTTGTAGTCTTTTCAGTTTCTAATGCAAGGGGCACACCCAGTCTCCTGGCCTCCTGTGACATGTCCACCAGCCTTCATCCCCATAGTGTTCTGTTTTCCAGAGCTACATCCCAGTACCACAGCCCAAGCGGTATCTAAAGAAAGCTTGGACACACAGTCACACCTTTTAGATGTACATGTGGTCTGGGCTGCTTTCTCACCGCAGTGGTAGCCTTCATTGTTGGGATAGAGGTGATGTGGCCACCAAACCTGCAAGTACTTACCCTTGTCCCTTTCCAAAATAAGCTGTCCAGTGCATGCTTGTCCCCCTTGTGCCCCTGACTCACAACAGTGACGTTTTAAAGGCCGCTGCGATGAATTTTCAATAGGCAAGTTGAGACAGAACATTAGAGGCTCTCTCAAAGTCACATGCCTATAGCCCATGTTCTGGCTCCTAGCCTGGTTGGTGGCATAATAGTCTCTTACTCTCTTTTTTTTAATATTTTATTTTTATGTGCATTGGTGTTTTGCTTGCACGTATGTCTCTGTGAGGGTCTCGGGACCCTTGGAATTGGAGTTACTGTTGCTGAGGACTTGAGGTCTGTTGGTCAATAGGGGGTGGCTCAGCTCACAGAAAAGTACTTTTCAGCGATTTCATACCAAAGGAAACAGTGGAGTCCTGAGAGTGGCTTGCGTGCCCGTGTGCCTCAGGTGTTGGGCAGTAGCCCTTCTGAACTTAATATTGGTTGTCTGTTTCCAAGAGGGAAAGCATTAACTTCCTGTGGTTGTGGAACCCCAGCTCTGGCCTGCATCTACCCGTGAGGGTTCGGTTAAACCCTGGGGCCTACGCCAGAGAGAGCCCACACTAGCCATGCTGTGTGTAACTGGTGCATGCTTCCCCTCTAGAATGCAGCTCTTCAGGCTGAGAGGCAGCTGCTGAAGGAGCAGCTGCAGCACCTGGAGACTCAGAATGTGGCCTTCAGCAGCCAGATCCTGACACTACAGAAGCAGAGCGCCTTCCTGCAGGAACATACCACGGCGCTGCAGACCCAGACCGCAAAGCTGCAGGTAGCGGGACCCAGGACGGTGGGAGCTACAAAGCCAAGCATGGGGCGCCTGGGGACTGGGTGGTTGCTAAGAGGCTTGCAGTAGACAGGAGTCTGCAGGTAGTAAGTAGGGTGGCTCGTGAGACTTCCTATGGCTGGGCCTACAGGTATCTGGCTAAAATTTCATTTCTTGGCTTTTCAGTTTATACAAGTGAAAATGATACCCACTACACACATACCGCGCACACATACATACACACACACACACACACACACACACACACACACACACACACACACACATGCACGTGCACACACACATACACACACCAAAAGAGAGAGATTTGGAAATAAGTAAGCTTGGTCAAACAGTTTCTGTACAGTACAGCTTGGCAGAGCTGTTTTAAACTGATAGAGGGGAGAGGAGCTATGGCCTGGCTTCCGTCTGCTGGAAGCGGTCAGTAGGGCCAGCATCACAGCTTACTTCATCACGAATGGTTTCATTCGTGCTTAGTAGGTGGTAAGAAAATGAAAAATTGCTCATTAATGTAATTTCTGGGAAAAGCTGGAAAGTTACATGTGGGGCAAAGACAATAAACAGGAAATATATTTGGCAAAGAGGTTCCTTTGTTTTGTTAAAATAAGAAAATAGGATGTCGACTTGTTGCTTTGTTTTTGTCTTGGAAAAAGTCTCTGTCTGGCTTTAATATCAGTAGTTCTAGCCCCTGTTCAGTTTTCTAATGTTTTGGGATTATGTTAGCATCCTCTAAAACATCAGGGGCCCTTAGTGAAAATGCGTAGCATGCACAGGTCCTCAGTGCAGGCCCTAGCAGAACAAAAATAAATATGTAAAAATCATCAGGAGACAGACAGTACTGGTTGTCTGGTACTCTATGTTTACAGATTTTCTGCTGGCTCACCTAGAAAATAGGCTTTAACCAGTAATAGCATGTAAGTGGTTTACCTAGAAGGGTGATTTCCAGAGATGGCTCGGGATGGTAACCTTTTCATAGCCAGCTTCTTGCCCCTTCTCCCACCCAGAGCCGAGCCTTCGAATTGTGGTAGCATCACCCATGCCTGGCCTGCCTTGAGGTCCCTCTGATGCTGCCTGTGGCTGGTAGTCGTGGGCTGCTCCCCACACACACGGCTCTGCTCTCCCTGCAGGTGGAGAATTCCACATTGAGCTCCCAGAATGCAGCACTCGGTGCGCAGTACACAATGCTGCAGGGCCAGCAGACAGCCAAGGAGGCTGAACATGAAGCTCTGCAGCAGCAGCTGGAGCAACTGACAGCTGCTTACAAGGCCCTGCTTCAGGACCACGAACACCTGGATGCCCTGTATGAGCGCCAGTCCTCGGAGTATGAGGCCCTCATCCGACAGCACAGCTGCCTGAAGACGCTGCACCGGAACCTGGAGCTCGAGCATAAGGCGCTTGGGGAGAGGTGGGGCCTGTGGGCAGGAGAGGGCAGGGGTAGAGCCTGTGGGGCAAGGGAGGCATGGGCCTGGGGGAGAGGGAGCTGGGTGCATAGACGTGAGATGGACAGAGGCCTGAGGATCGGGACACGGCCTGTGGAGGAGGCACCTGGTGTGCTGAGTCCCTTGGGCTGTCCCAGGGCTTCTGGGACTTTCCTGAAGCCGGCATGCATCTCCGTCTCTCCCCCACATTTCCTCTTGGCGGGCTGCTTCCCATTGTTGGTGCACCTGAGCGTTCCCGAAGGGAAGGAAATAGAACCTTTAGTGATCTCTATTTCCCTTTTGTTTGTCCAGCTGGGGATAATGGCAAGGGATACTGGGATAAAGGGGTGCCATGGCTCACCCTGTCTCTGGGTGACCCTTGTGGACACTTAGAGACCTGTTCTCTAAGACTCTTTTCTTCTCCCTCCCCCCTTTCCCCTCCTCTCACACCCCTGGGAAAGATCCTTCAGGCTGCCTACGTGTACGGTTGTGCACATTTACTCTTTACACTGCCTCTTCCAAGTCTGAGTCTAGATTGCTTGCTTTAAAGACCCAAATCCTCCCATTAAGTTAAGCATTGAATGCATGCCACAAAGCACAGCGGCATCCCTCACCTGCGATCTCGGCCCACTGTGGGGGGGGGAGAGTCCGGGAAGAGGGAGCATGAGAGAGATTGCTCTAGTCCCCAGGTGTCTTCCCACGGTTACCCGCACTGCCGTTCTGTCATCTGCACCTGCTGCTTTTTTTTTTTAAGGTTAATTTTTCATATGTTGAAATACATAAATGTTAACTTTTCACCATTGGCAGCCCCGGGTCCTGGAGTGTGTGTCATTAAAGTGGCCCACTGTTGGCTGAGCTCCTGCTCCCGCACTGCAGGGTCCAGATCTCTGAGCAGGTGTATCTAAAGTCCCATGTGGAGTTCTGTCGCCAGAGCCTGCGAATCAGTGAGATGCACATAAGAAGGAGCCCACAGGAGCGGGACAGGAGAGAGCCAGCGTCACCTTCCTGTGTTAGCGAAGTGCCCCACTGGTAGCGCTTCTGTCCAGTTCCCCTCTGCAGAGCAGCTAGGAACCTAATACATTGCTGTGTCTGGTGGAAGTGGCTGACGTGCAAGAAATTTCCATTGTAGGGATCTACGAAGTCACTGAGCCAGAAAAGCCTTGTGTGGGCGCTGATGGGACTTTGTGGGTAGGATGGTGGTGACAATGGTTTTCCCACCAAGTATGCCCTTTTTGTGATCTGGCATCTCCCTCCCATCTCCATCCTTCAGGGCTGCCATGATGTTAAATTTCCTTCCCACCAGATGGTTCGGCTTCTGCCTCGGGACACCTTTATCCCCTGGCACTCCCCTACAGCCCGTACGTACATGCAGCATTTGATGCCATGTCTGCTCATGAAAGGGGCTGTGCCCGACAGACTAATGCAGCGGGACACACAGCATTGACACTAATACAAGCCTGATGCCTGCTCACAAGGCCTTTACACAAGCATCCTCAAACAGTGTCTTCTTTGAGTCTCTCTTTTGAAAGATCTTTTTTGTGTGCTTGTTTCTTTAAGACAGGGTTTTTCTGTGTAACCCTGGCTGTCTTGGAACTTACACTGTAGAAGAGGCTGGCCCTGAACTTAGAGATCAGCCTGCCTCTGCCTCCCAAGTGCTGGGATTAAAGGCTTGCTCCACCACAAGGTTAATTTATGTATTTCATGTGTGTAATTGTTTCGTCTGCATGAGCATCTGTACACCAGAAGGGGCATCCTATCCCAAGGGCCACAGTTACAGACAGTTGTGAGCCATCATGTCAGTGCTGGAATTGAACTCTGGAAGAACAGCCAGTGCTCTCAAGCACTGAGCCATCTCTTCCCTCTTCTTTGAGTCTTAATGACCACTCAGAGGAGGAAGGATCTTGTAGATGGAGTTGTGACTGCCCTGAAGGTCAAGGTCCTGGCTTGGTTTAGCATCCGTCAGCTACTGAGCGTCCTTGGCTGGTTGAACACACAGCTGGAGGCATGGCCTTCCGTCTGTGCAAGGGACTTTGTGTGCCCGTCACACGGGAGTCACAACGGTCTGGGTTCTTTTCATTTGCCGCTGACTCTAACTCCTGCCAGATATTTACTGTGTCTGTCAAGGGCTCGCTGGTAAGCGAGACTCCAAAAGCTTGTGGGCCGTGTGCTTGATCTGTGTGCTTTGCTGAAGTAACACTGGGGGAGTAGGAATTGGGAAGCCTTGCCGGTCAATTTGTGGCCTTTATTTGTTAGACTTGGATAATTCTTCCACAGTCATTAGCCTGGCTCTGTAAGCCAGACAGGTCCCCTCGCCTTATCTCTACCATGGGGGTGCCACTTCTGTACTTTGGCTAATGGCCTTGAAAACATTTGTCTTTGAATTTCCTAACCAGGTCCCTTGCATGGGGCTGCAGTGAGATGACCCAGGCTCCACTGATGTGGAAGGTAGAAGTTAGGAGACTGGAGACCCCATCAGTGGGACACAAGCAGTGTCACATACCCGGACAAGGGGGCGGGGTCCAGGTTTCCTGAGCCCAGTGTCTGAGAAGTGTGCCTAGGACCACTCCTCTCACTGACTTTGGAGATCCTGGGTCTTCAGCAGGGAGGGACAAGTCAGGGCTTGTTGTAGCCACTCTGTGTTCTGCTGCCCCCAAGTGACAGCTGTGCAGCCTACAAGGACTAAGAAAGAAAATTGAAGCAGGAGGGAGGGAGGGAGGGAGAGAGAGAGAGATTTCACCCCCCCCCCAGTGCCAGTGGGAACAGAGATGTGGGCTCCCATAGAGTGAGGAGGGTGTGAGCAGGGATTAGCTGTCTCATACAGTGGACTTTAGCTGTTTATTTTGTGGTTTTCTTTAAATCTACTGGTTCATAGTGAACCACCTTGTAACATGAGTCTCTAAAACAAAAGCCTGTATAGTACAGCCCTTATGCTGTCAGGTGACCTACAAAGCGGGTTGGCTGTGACAGGGAAGCCAAGGGACCAGAGAATGGGAGAGGACTGTGGCCTCTGGGATGTCCCCCACCCCTGACAGCATTTATTCTGCATTCCTACTGCCCAGCCTCTCACCACTCCACAGAGAAAGGGTCTCAGAGGAATCCCCCTTTTTTCTGAGAGGGTTTGTTCCAGTCTCCTGGGGTGTGAGCTGCTTGTGGAAGATAAGCCTGGCTGCCCTTCCAATGGCTGTTTCCTCTACCAGGCACGGAGACTTACAGAAGCAGAAAGCTGAGCTGGAGGAGCTAGAGAAAGTTCTGAGCGCCGAGCGGGAGGCACTGCAGCAGGAACAGAGGACCAACACCGTCACCACGAGTGAGAACCAAAGGCTTCGAGCAGAGCTGGACAGGTAAGCGCCCAGCCACGCCACGCCCGCCCCCACTCCCACCCCCACCCCCACCCCGGGCCTGGGAGGAGTGGCAGGGACCCAGACATCTCTTCAGCTGAAACCTGCTGCTGGGAGGCCTGTGAACTCCTTGTCACGTGTTTTCACAGCCCGCACGCACGAGGCTGGCTAGGTAAGGAGCTGAGAGCTGTGCTGGTAGGCATGGGTGGTGGTATTCAGCCAGTACAGGAGAGGGCGCATCATGCATCTGGACAGCCATAGTCATCTTCAGACGTGGGGAGCCCAGCCCTTGGTAGCCACCGTGGTCCTTGCTCATCCTACTCATTCGTGCTTCTCTGTAACCAGACGCTCACTCCTGTTCCTGGATCTTTGATATGCACAGAGTTCACGAAGCATTCCAGTCATCTCTCCCACTGTGAACAGAGTCCTGCCAGGGCCCATTTGTGCCATGTCTTTAGAGCTCAGGTGCAATGCGAGTCCTCATCTTGCTGTGTTAAACAGCCCCAGGCGTAGTGCTCAAGTGCAACCAGTGTCCCCGTGAGCAGAGTGGCAGCCATGCCTAGAGGAAACATGTCTGTAGATAAGCTTCTCCTGCCAGGAGTAGAGGGCTTGTGTGTTTGTTTCCGGGGCTGGCTGCTTGGTACTGCACAGCCCATTGGTGTCCCCTTTTCCTGGGGATGGCCACCTCTCTACCCCCTGTTTTCCTTAGTTGCCTATAGTTCTTTGGGTAGAGCTGAGATCTGCTGGGCTTCCCCTGTGCTGTCTGCCGTGTTCTTTCGTGCCATCCTGGTTTAGCTCACGTGTGGGCAGTCGTGTTGGTGAGACTTTGAGTGTAGCTTCACATGTTACTAGGAGTCAGCCTCACAGTATAGTCCCTAATCCTCCGGCTCTTAGGATCTTTTTTTCCCTCTTCTGCAATGTGCAAAGAGAAGTTTCCCTGATGAGGGTGAAATGGCACTTATCTGTGGGTGTGGGGACAGTTGTTTATAGGTTGTTACTAGGGATTCTGCTGGTTTGGTAAATTACTGGTTGTAGATTCCCCTCCAATAACTGTGATTTCACTAGTTCTGATTAATTAACTAGGTTTCAGAACCAGGTATGATCTCTGTCTTGTTGAATGGGTCTTAAGCATAACTTGAGAGTGGTGGGTTACAACCAAGTAGGTACCACTGCTGTGTCTGTAGGGTTATCATGCCACGCGGTGGTTAATGTGGTTCTTATGTGTCATGGCTAAGTGGGACTCTTGGTTTCTTCTCTCCTTTGGAAGCTTATGGGAAGTGTTTTAATGAAAAAAAAATACTCTCTAAAAAAAATTTTTTTTTTAATAGCACAGCTCTTTTTTCTCCTTAAAACAAAATGCCTAAAGTGTAACATGGAAGGCGACTGGCCATGCTGTCCTGTTGAGGCGGTATCTTAGCCTGCATGCCTGTTGCCCCCTCACCCCTCACCCCTCACCCCTCACCCAGACCAGTGTGGTACCGGGGGTGCCCTCCTAGAGCCCCAGAGGACGCCATTTGAAAAGCAGCAATTTTGCTTGGAAATTTTTTGTCACACACAGGAGATTGACTTTGTACGAGCTTGCAGTCTGTCACCATGGGAGCGAGCACAGGCCCCCCAGCTGCAGCCCTTCTAAAGTCTTTGGAATGCTTTTTAGCCCCTGGCCCGTGTCTCCTCCCCTAGGGTCAGTTTCCTGCACCACCAGCTGAAAGGGGAGTATGAAGAGCTACACACCCACACCAAGGAGCTGAAAACCTCTCTGAACAGCTCCCACCTGGAGCTGAACCGCTGGCAGGCTCGCTTCGATGAGCTTAAGGAACAGCACCAGAACATGGACATCTCACTGACCAAGCTGGACAACCACTGTGAAGTGAGGCGGGGCTCCCCGCAGGTCTGGGGGGAGGGTAGCACTCCTGGGTGGCTTCCCTGAGCCAAGGTGACTCCAGAGTGCCACCTGTGGCAGGGCCACCCTGACACTTGCTCCCTGAAGTCAGCGGTGGCTTCTGTCAGCCCTTCAGGACATGGTGGCAGCATCTTTGGTACCTCTTCCTTTCAGTAGACAGCTACACGAGCAAAATGGCCTGGAATTGAGTGTGGCTGCCAGCTCGGGTCCTGGGCCACAGAGCTGGGTCAGAAATGGCCATCGTGAGAAGCAAAGCCTTCCTTTAGATAGGATCTCAGATAGATCCCACTATACAGAGTCTGAGGAAGCCGAGTGGGTCCCTCCTGATTTCTGAGACACCCCTGGGAGACAAGTAGGGACCTTCAGCCCCAGCCAGATCTGAGCTGCCCATGGAGGAGGAGAGACCCTGGGGAGGGTGGCACTGCCCAGGGAACCCACACGCTCTGGGGACTGCCATTGCCCTCCGAGTGCTGGGACTAAAGGCGTGCGCCACCACCGCCAGGCTTGGGAAAATTAGCTGAAATTTTTGTCGGTGTGAGAGTGAGGTTTTGTTGGGAGACAGCCGCTTGTAGGTTATCCATGACCGCTTTTGTGCTGCTGGGGCATAAGTCACTAGGTGGCTTGGCGATACCCGCAGTATCGCCGTGGGTAGAAAAGGCGCTTTCACAGCAGAACTTGCAGATGAAATGCATGAAAGCTGCACGTGCCGTTTAACACTGTGTTGTAAGCATCTTCAAACCAGTTCTTTTTTTTCAATGAGATTAATAAGTTGTATTTTTTTTTCAGTCCTAGGAATGGCAGCCCTCTACCTTTCAGCCACATCCCTGGCCCCAGTGAAATTAATTGTAATAATATATTTTATTTAACCAGTAGATGAAACATGCCATTTGGAATGTAATCTTGTGTCCCCTCTTTGGTATTGACTTCTCAGCACCTCCTCACACACACCCCCCAGAACGGCTCCTCTGTGCTCTCGACAGCCACCAGCCTGGCCGCTGGCTGCTGGCGGGTGGCGTGTGCATAGGAAAGGCAGCACAGGAGAGGGCGCATCATGTATCTGGACAGCCATCTGGCTTGTCCATCCTCCCCAGGCCTTTACTAGAGCAGACAGAACCCAGATGGACGCCCTGTGCAAGTGTTCCTTTGCCTGGAGAGGCCGGGTCCCCCGCATAGCGTCACAGGGTGTCTGAGCGGCTGTGCGTCTGTGTTTCAGCTGCTCTCCCGACTCAAGGGGAACTTGGAGGAAGAGAATCACCACCTGCTGAGCCAGATCCAGCTGCTGAGCCAGCAGAACCAGATGCTGCTAGAGCAGAACATGGAGAACAAGGAGCAGTACCACGAGGAGCAGAAGCAATACATGTGAGAGGACCGTGGTGGGCGGTGTGGATCGGCCCCGGGCCACTGTCCCCAGCCCCCTCAGCACACGTCCTCACTCAGGCCCCGGCATCTGTCCTCGCCTCCCCAGTGGCACCTGCTGCTTCCAGGACATTAGGCTTGCAGGGTTGGAATGGAGCTGTACCATTTTATGGAATGTTCTAGATTTCTGAAAGAGGGAGAAGTGTGAGGTTTCCTGCTCTCATGTGCATGCATATGTGGGGACAGTGTGTGTGTGTGTGGAGTGTGTGTGAGTGTGTATGTTTGTGTGTGTGTTTGTGTGTGAGTGTGTGTGTGAGTGTGTGTGGAGTGTGTGTGTGTGAGTGTGTATGTTTGTGTGTGTGTGTGAGTGTGTATGTTTGTGTGTGTGTGAGTGTGTGTGTTTGAGTGAGTGTGTGTGAGTGTGTGTGTGAGTGTGTGTTTGAGTGTGTGTGAGTGTATGTTTGTGTGTGTGAGTGTGTGTGTGTTTGTGTGTGGAGTGTGAGTGTGTGTTTGAGTGTGTGTGAGTGTGAGTGTGTGTGTGTTTGAGTGAGTGTGTGTGTGAGTGTGTGTGAGTGTGTATGTTTGTGTGTATGTTTGTGTGTGGAGTGTGTGTGAGTGTGTGTTTGTGTGTGAGTGTGTATGTTTGTGTATGTGTGTGAGTGTGTGTGTGTTTGAGTGAGTGTGTGTGTGTGTATGTTTGTGTGTGGAGTGTGTGTGTGTGAGTGTGTGTTTGTGTGTGAGTGTGTATGTTTGTGTATGTGTGTGTGTGTGAGTGTGTGTGTGTTTGAGTGATGTGTGTGTGTGTGTGTGTGTGTGTGTGTGTGTGTGTGTAGGCCAGAGGTCAGCCTGGGAGTGCCATTTGAGAAAAGGTCTCTCATTGGCCTGTACCTTCCTGATTATGCTAGGCTGGCAGCCCAAGGAACTCCCAGGGTCCTCCTGTCTCTTCCCCACTGGGGTCACGGGGGTACTCACTATGCCTGGATTTTTATGTGGCTTCTGAAGATCGAACTCAGGTCCTCACATGCTTCCATGGCAGTTACTTCACCAACTGGGCTATCTCCTCTGCCCTCATCTGTCTTTTTCTGAAGTATTATCCACCGCTGGAAGGCCCCGCTCTGCTTGTAGACTTGAGTTCCTGTGTAGAAATAGGCAGCCAGCTCCAGGTGTATCTCAGGGAAGGGTTTCAGATTGAAAGCTGAGAATCAGTTTCTCCCTTGCCTGACTATAGCAAGTACAGTTTTTCTGTGCCTGGCTAACACCTGCCCCCCAGCCATATGCAGGCCCTGGAAGCCTGGAACCCTGGAGGGACATGTATGCACAGAGCCGCCTCCCCTCCCCCGGGACTGGAGAGGCACAGATGGGCCAGTGAAGGAGTCCTGTGCTGCTGAGATGACAGGAGGCCAGGTGGATAGGGAGGGTTGAGTGTGACCAGTGGCCTGGGTGCTGAGAGTGTAAGAGACGGTGCCCAGCTACAGACATTGACTCTCCTGGGACATGTTTGAAGGGATGTGTGTCAGAGGTAATGAATGTGTGGGTTGGATAATCCGAAGTGTGTCATGCTATACTATGCCTGTCCCTCCCCATGACCAGCATCTTGGGCCAGCCCTGTGCTGCTGGCCAGAGTATGGTTAAGACAAGGAGAGCCAGCCATGGTGTTGGGGGACAGAGGCCGGTGGATTTCTGTTTGAGACAAGCATAGTCTACAGATCATATTCCCGAGAGACCCCGTGTCAAGGCAAAATTTTAAAAAGCAGTGTTTATGGAGGGTGTGGTCACTGAACCCTGGAGCCTTCCCGGCTTTCTCTGATGAAACTTTGCTGCCTCCTCTTTGCCTTACGCATCTGCTCATCACCTACTTCAGGACAGTTCATGTGAAAGCCCACTCTGTAATTTGGGGTAAAAGCGGCAGTTGCTTGAAGAAGTTGACCTTGTGTAATCCACGTTTTAGAATTGCCAGCTGAGGCTGGGCAGGCCCTGACGAAACAACACAGAAGACCAGTCCTAGGGAGGTGACTGGTGATTGGTTTTTGTATTGGACAGTGACCGTGTCGGGCAGCCAGTGGCTTGGCACACAGCAGCGTGCACCCTCTTGGTGCCTTTTCCCAGAGTGCAGCCTTGGCAGTGGGCTGTTGGGAAAGTTTGCAGTGTGGGACAGGATTTTCTCTGCTTCAGCAATGAAGCATCCTCAGCAAGTCACCACCTAGGGTCTCACTTTCCCATGAGAGTCAGGGGTCTGAGCCAGCTGCCCACACAGGAAGCCCACGGAGGCCAACCCCCGAGAAGCAGTCAAAGGGGCTGCCGTCACGTGAGCCGGTTCCCAACATTCAGAAGCAGAGATTTGCTCCTTGAGCTTCTGCCTTTCAGCCGGTCACTGTACCCATCTGCTTTCTCTGCTTTCTTTCTGCGGGTTGCTCTGCGGGGCTGGCCGCCCGGGGCATGCTCAGACTTGCCACAGCCTCTCTGTGCAGCCTTCAGCCTGTCGCCTCCTCTGCTGGCCATCTGAAAGCGTTTTGCCTCACAAGCTGTTTGTTACCAGGCCCCAGGGTGCCTGCCTTCGCTACAATCGTGTTTGCAACCTCAGTGCTCAGGTGTTAATGTGCCTGGTGAGGTGGCACCAGTGTCTTGCACAGTTTGGCCTAGCTGTGAAGTCATGAGAGTCCCAAGCATGAGTTCTCAGGTCACAGATTTGCTCTTTTTATCCCACTTAGCTGGATCCCAGGTGTTCCAAGAACATGCATGGCTGGGGTTTTGTTTTCTTTTTTTTTTTTTTTTTGAGATAAGATCTCACTTTGTAGCTTTGGCTAAACTGGAACTCAATTCTGTAGAAGACCAGGCTGGCTTCGAACTCGAAGAGATTCAGCTGCCTGCCTCTGCCTCCCGAGTGCTGGGGCTAAAGGAGTGTGCCACCAAGGCCAGCTAGATTGATAGCTGGAACCGCTGGTCATAAGTTCCCGGTTCAGTGACCAGTGTGCCGCTGGCCTCCCTCAGGCCTGAGCCCAGACACTGGTTTCTGATCTAGGTTGGTCTGCTCAGTGTGCCCACTCGCTTACTTACACTGGATTGATTCAGTTTCCCGTCCCTCTGTTCACAGAGACAAGTTAAATGCTTTACGGAGACACAAGGAAAAACTGGAAGAAAAAATCATGGACCAGTACAGGTTCTATGACCCTGCTCCAAAGAAGTGAGTGGATCTAGAATCAGTGACATTCATTCAGTGATCATGGCCAGCTTAGATGAGACACAGGACAGCCCGGGGGCCATAGAAGAGGACCAGCCCTGCACCCCCCACTTAAAGGTGCCCCTCTGGCAGTGGTTCTCAGCCTTCCTAACCCTGCGACCCTTTAAAACAGTTCCTCACGTTGTGGTGACCCCAGCCATAAAAATTACTTTTTTTTTTTTGCTATTTCATAACAATAATTTTGCTACTGTTATGAATCATAAAGTAAATATCTGATATATGACCCTAAAGGGGCCGTAACCACAGGTTGAGAACCACTGCCCCATGGCAAAATAAGTTAGAGCTTCCTTCAGCCTCACCCTGTGTATCCCAGCTTGTCCTGTGAGGTGTGGCAAATGCCGTTTGGCCCTGATGAGACACGGGGGGGGGGGGGGTGTGTGACTCACCCACCAGCCTGATCAGAGGCAGAGAGTTGTGAGTCAGGGTTATTAAAGCTGAATGGCGCAGAGTTTTAACATGATGTCCACAGCACAGCCGTGCAGTCCTAGGAGGGAAAGGGATTGTGAGCAGAACGCCTGGCCGGGCCCCACAGTTATCAGACGTGGTATACACATTGGCCCTGTCCCTCTGTAGACACACCGCCTAGAAGGGATGGCTTCACAAGTAGTGACTCTACCCCCACGAGCAGTGGCCCCAGGTTGTGGGGCTAGCTCAGTACCTGAAGCCATGAGAGAGAGAGAGAGAGAGAGAGAGAGAGAGAGAGAGAGAGAGAGAGAGAGAGAGAGAGAGAGAGAGAGAGAGAGAGAGAGAGAGAGAGAGAGTGCAGCCCCTGTGGACTGACTGCCTTGGCCAGGCTGAGTTGAAATCAGCACAAGTCTTTCAAGTCTCAGTCTGCCGTGTGGTGGGGAACTGAGGCTGGGATGGGGCGTGGGGTGGCGGGTCTCTCCTCCGGGTACCTGAGGGTGCCTACAAGCTGCACTTCGACAGTTCCCTGTAACCCAGACCCCTGTGCCCCTGCTGTGCTTACCAAAAGCCAGTCAGCGAGTACCCGTCATGTCATTGGTCAACATTAGCAGCCCCATTTTTGCACATCGCAGATGAGTAGCAGTTTAAGTGGGTTTCTTCAAGGAGACCGTCGTGGGTTCCTCATGCCACACATCCTTCTGCTACTGTGTAGCCTGCACCCAAGAGTTAGGCTTCTGTAAATGAGATCATGATGATGTTCATGAACACTGTCCTCCTTTCTAGAGGGTACCGGGATCGAACTTAGAACCTTTTAATTGCTAGGCAAGAGCCCTGCCACAGAGCCCACACCTTCATTGTTTGCCTCTGTGAGCATCGGTTGTGACTTCTAAAAAATCTTCTAACTAGGAAGAACCACTGGATTGGAGCCAAAGCCCTAGTCAAATTTATCAAGCCAAAGAAAGAAGGTTCCAGAGAACGGTTGAAATCCACCACAGATAGCCCGCCCTGGCAGCCAGAGCCCTCCGACCCTGCCTCACCATCTGCCTCTCAGACTCCCAGATCACAGATGGAGAACATCGACAACCCCCCATCCGGTTCCAGCTGCGCAGAAGAACGAGACGCCCACAACGGGCCTGTGGGGAAAGGTAGGCACAGCTGCCAGGGGTGGCAGAGTAAGAACAGAGGCTCCCAAACCTCCACTCGCTGACGGGGTGTGCCATGCCTCTGTGGGAACGTGTACGTGTCCCCTCCCTGGGCATGTCATCACGCCCGTCTCTGCTACGGCTGTGTTGCCCAGAGCACTCTGTTACTTTAGAATAGGAAGCAGCTTTTATCACATGGGCTGCGTGGTTATTTGAACATCCAGGGTTGATGCTCGGGCAGGCCCCCAGGGAGACAGCAGCAGCTGAGCCTGGGGCTCCTTCAGCTGTATCGGAGGTTATGGTTAGCTCTCCTGTACACAGGTATCTATCACACCTTCTCCGTGCCCGGTACAGAAGTCCTGCGAGGCTGCTGTCTCCATCATTCGAAAAGCACCTGGCTTTATTCTCCACACACATTTGACCTGGCGCCCCCTAGTGTAGGGGCACTGGGTGTGTCTTCCCTGAGGGCTGGCGTTTGGAATTATTTCCCGGGGCACTAGTCATCCTTGTAGCTCATCAGACACCTCGGGCCAGATGAGCTGCTCACAACTCTGGCAGCTCTGCAGCCTTCGGGCTTTGTAGCAGCTTCAGCCCTGCGGTGTCTCTTCCTATTCCCGTGCAGTGAAAACCTCATCTAAAAGATAGGTTGCTGGGGCTGGAGAGATGGCTCAGTGGTTAAGAGCACAGACTACTCCTGCAGAGGACCTGGGTTTCCAGCACCCGCAGGGCAGCTCACAGCTGTCTGTAACTCCAGCTCCAGGAATCCAGTGCCCCTCTCAGGCCAACACTGATACACAGAAGATAAAAATAACCTTTTTCCTAATTTTTGGGTTTTTAATGCAGGGTGCAGCCCAGTCTCTCAGTCTCTCTCTCTCTCTCTCTCTCACACACACACACACACACACACACACACACACGACAGATTACTGTGCACACACAAAAGGAAGATGTTGGCAAGGCGAGCTGGTATGATAGCAACGTTATTATCTCAGCCACTGCCAGGTCTGTAGTGACTGAACACTTGCAGCTAAATCCAGATTTCGTATCTGTTATGATATCCAAAATGACCCTCTTAGAATCTGAAATACAAGTTACCTTAATTGCAAGAAGTTCAGGTTTACTTTACACTGTGTTTTTTGGGACCGGGTTATTTATGCCAGACCTTCACCCTGAGTAACTTTAAATTTTTAGCAAAGGTACCGGAACTTTCTGAGTGTGTGTCGGGATCCCAGGGCTCTGAGGAGCTGACAGAGCACTGAGAACGTTACAGGTGCCCCCTGTTATGTGTTACATTCATCGTTACAAGTACTCGTTAGCCTCAGCCGGGAGAACACGTGCTGGGGGTTGGTTGCGTCTCCATTCTTCACGCAGACGGGAGTGGGTGAAAGGTGAGTCGGGCTGAAGCAGGATTGAACAGGGCCTCATGCTGCATGCAGGTCAGTCTTGTCTAAACCCAGACAGGCTGTGAACTCATGACAGTCCTCCTGCCTCAGTCACTGAGTCCTGGGATTACAGGTGAGAGCCACCACACCCTGGCTCTTAACTAGCTCTAAACTAACATTTCTTACAGGCAGAGAGGTCTTGCTTCCAGTTTCCATACTGGCGGTTTTTGACTGTTTCCCACTTCAGGCTATATAGATGTTTACGTTGGACGAATTAGCTGTGCTCAGTATAATTGAGTTAAGAAGACTTCCAGAAGCCGGGGTGTGGTGGTACACAATCCTTTAGTCCTAACACCTGGGAGGCAGAGGCAGGTGGATGTCTGAGTTTGAAGCCCTCTATTGTATAAAGCAAGTTCCAGGACACCAGGGCTACACAGAGAAAATGCTCTCATGAAGGTCACACTGAGAAGGTGAAGCTGATTTAGAAACAGATCCAAGCCTCAGCTGTGGCCACTAATCCAGGCCCCTTATTCTGTAACATGGGATTTGACCACCAGGTGGCGCTGTGGCAAAAGAAATGGCAGAGACTTGGTCTCCACTTTAATCCTAAACCAGAAATCTGTTGGATCGGTTAATGCCACTGAAAGGTTTGTTCAGGAGCTTAGATCAGTTGTTTGCTTTGTGGTGTCTGCACTTGAACGGATAAGGAGTGGGGGCAACTGAAAGGAGAGATAATTCCCCCAGGCCTCGGGGTAGGAAGAAGACATTTGAGTGTTTAAACTCACGTTGCCAAAGGAGGCGAGTCTAGAATTACAGCCTATTGTGAGTGCTTGGGGTAGACTGCACCCTGACAGCGGGCCAGCGTGTCATTAGGTGTGTCCGATGAGTTGTCAGGGAGCCTGTCATTAAAATGAATGAGTAAGAGGAGCTGGCTTCCGTGTTAATAAGCATTCTTATTTAATAATTTAACACACTGAAATTGAAAAATCGTCTAAACCGGCAGCTCCTGGGGCAGGGTATAGTTCTCCTGATGTGCTTCCTGAGTAATGGTTGGCACCAGGCTGCCACTAAATTAGATTGAGTCAGCGCATACGTGGTTCTGGCCCAGGTGTGGGTGTTGCTTAGACAGGGTTCCACTCTCTCGTGTTCACCTTGCTAACCCAACCTCCTCTGTGATTATTGTTAACTTCATTTGTCTGTTTTTTGTTTCTCCTCTTTTGGGTTATCACAATGATAACGATTTAGCGTCCCAGCGCAAAAAGAGTCCCTTTTTGAGAAGCAAAAGCAAGGATAAAGACAAGTCTCCAACGGCCCACCCGGCTCTCTCTAAACGCCTGCGGTTCTGGTCCTCCTCTGACATCCCATCCTCTCCCAGCGAGCCTGTCTCTTTCTCAGACATTGGAGATTTCTGATTCCCTCCTTTACCATGTGTCTGCATCATGTGTCCCTCCTTCATTTCTAAAATTCAAACTACCAACCAAAGGAAGTTAGTCCCTAAAGGCCACGTGGTCCCTAGTGGACCCGTTCCTCACCCCAGTTACAAAGTAGCCACCATGGATTCCGATTGCAAAATAGAAGATGAGTTGTCATGCTCCCTGGACCATTCTTCAGCACAGCACAGTTTTAGGGGACCCCCAGGATGTACTAAGTAAGTGAAGAGGCCTCGTGTTCCCCCCATCCCCGCATCTGCAAGCTTATGTCGTGCCTGTGTGCAAAGCAGGAGTGGTCAGTTGTTGCTATGCTTCCTGAGATGCCCACCGGCAGTGGGCCTCCCTTCTAGAGATTTACTTTTAAGCAGCCAGACTTTGCCCCCTCCCTTTGTCAAGTTCAGAGCTACTGGCTTCCGCTCCCAGCCCCCAGTCTGTGTTTGTGAATGATTGCTAGCTCTTCTCTAGCATTTTGAATAATTGAGCTGATTTTGCCCAGCCAGACTGGGCTTTTTATGACTGTGTTGTGATTCTGTGACATCTTGGGTGCTGAAATTAAGACCATAGCTGACAGAACATATATCAGGACAAAAGTCACACCCAGATGGGGGAGGGGGGAACGATGCTGACCAGAGAGGTCACCACCACTGTCGTACTTCCATCTGCCACCACGGCTCTGTGGTCCCGTCTCCTGTACGGTTGTTACATACTCTCCCTTAAAGTGGTTCACCATTTGCAGTTCACTAGTTCACTTTATCTTAAAAGAGGAAAGTTATTGCCAGTACTGTGCTACACATGGAAAACAAGTGTGACCGTAGAAATCAGGTGACCACATAAACCTGTAACCATGACAACGTTAAGGTTGGTTATCGTTGCCACTGATTTCAGCTTATGACCCCTTATGTCTTTAAGAACAGCAAGCCGTCATGACACCCGGTCCCAGAGTCTGCCTTCCTCGCATGCTATTGGAGTTGTGCTAGTCTGTCTGGTGTTCGTGCTGTCTGTCTGCCCGTGTCCCACTCTTCTGGACCTTCCTTTTCCCTAACCCACAGGAAGGCCTCATCACTTCATTCTACCAGACGTGAGCCTGGCTTCTCACCAGGGTTGTCATCCAAAATCCAATCTCCCCCTCGGTTCAGATCCTGAGGTCTAGGCCTTGAAACCACACGGACAAGAGCCCTGAAGACCAAGGGCCACTTTTCCTGAGCGTGGCCTCCACCTGCAGCCTGGCTCTTGGGCATGTGACGTAGGCATTGCACAGAAGGCCCGACCAGCTGTTAGGAATGCTCCCGTGTTTTTCTTCTGTTTATTTGGGGTTATTTTATTTTGAGGTGCTGGGGCTTGAACCCTGGGTCTGACCCATGCGATGCAAGCACACAGCCTTCTTCACTGTGTCCTCAGCCGTCCCGCTTAATTATATCTTGTATCTGGAGACCCCAGACTCACTCCTATTTGGCTTTCTGTTTATTAGAGGGGTATTTTTGTTGTTGTTGTTTTTGGAGGGGTTGCTTTTCAAAAAAAAATTACTTAATTTCAACTGGTATATATGTTTATAGCAGAAAATTAACACTGCGTAAAAAGTCCAAGGTACGGGGTGAATACCACCTTGCAGAGATTGAAGTTTTGGGGTTTGCTAGTTTTGTTTCTGAGAGCAAACTATTGTGAGCTTGTCAGTGAACTTCCTTTTGATGCCCAAGAAACCCAGTTGGCAGGGTCCTTAGCACCTCGGAGGCAGGACTGGAGACATCTGCAGGTACTTGCTTGGGCTGTGTAGACAGGACTTGGTTCTGAACAGGACCACAGACAGTACACCCTGTAGCTGGCCTTTGGACCGCCACCAACATTTTATTTCTCCTCTTGGCTAGTGTTTGTTCCCTGCCCATCCCTCAGTGCTAACCGTGTGGCCCGCCCTGGAGCCCGAGCTAGCTTCGCCTCCTCCAGCCGCGGCTCGGGCCACCCAGCTTGTGTCTCTGTGGTCTCTGTGCCCTGCTGCACCTGCTTTAGGACTTCGTACGCATTCCCAGTCTCGGCACCGGCTTACAACCTCATTTCTCAATGTCTCCTGCCCCAGGCCCCGGGGACATAAAACCAAAGCGAGGGTCCCCACGAGGAGGCAGTATTGACCGCACAGACACCCCCACTGACCCAGCTGTGAAGTCCTGGCCTTCGGAGCCTGGCTCCCGGACTTTTCCAACCTCGGCCATCATGTCAGCCCCTTCCAGCTCCACCCCAGTCCCCAAGCACCCAGGCCGCACCAAAGGTGAGTATGACCTCTGTAGATGGTGAGCTCTGGGCCTGGAGCCCTTCTAAAGACCAGAGATACTCACAGAGGGGGAAAGCTGATGAAGACTTCTGAGTCACAAGTTGATGGAAGCCTTGCCTCTACTTACCAGCCAAGTGACTTTGGATAAATAACTCAGCCATCAGTAGGCCTAAGTACCGGAGAAGAACCAGACCCACCAGCAGGGGCGTTCAGGCATCGGTGGCACCAGGGCTGGTCTGATACCAGGCAGCTCCCTGGAGTCAGGAGGTATTTTCTCCAGAAAAGGTGAATTGCGGGGGTCTCTAACCCGTAAGTCTGTTGACAGAACCGAGGGCAAATGTCCCATACTGAAAACAACGACATCTGAAAACAAAGCTAGGGCTCTGCAGATAAGCTGTATCCTAGAACTCCAGTTACTGTCCATGCCTCAGGCCCCAAATCCGCGAGTCTCACTATAGCCGATGCGACTCCCGGCCAGAGAGCTTGGTCAGATGAAGCCCACAGAGGCTCAAGAATTCTGTGGATACCTGAGAAGATCCTGCAGCCCCAAACACAGGAAACACCAATGCAAAAGTCACTGGCATAAACTGGGGTGTTTGGAAGCTTTGAGGTGAAAGTGTTAAAATGCTAACAGGGATAAGAAAAGTTACAGTGCCCGGGCCGGAGGGATGGCTCAGAGGTAAGAGCACTAGCTGCTCTTCCAGAGGACCTGAGTTCAAGTCCCAGCAACCCTCATGGTGACTCACAGCTGTCTATAATGAGATCTGGTGCCCTCTTCTGCTGTGCAGGCATGCCATGGAGGCAGAATGCTATACACAGAATAAATAAATGAGTAAGTAAATCTTTAAAAATAAAAAGGGAAAGAACAGTCTCAGTGCCCACGAGAACAGGGTGCTAGGAAAGACGGCAGAGAGAAGCATTTGAAAATCTAAAATGGTAACCAGAAGGAGAAGAACGCCGAAAATTGCCATCCGTGTAATTGAAGAAAGATAAAAATACAAAAGAGAGAGAAAGAATAAGCAAAGGAAGGAAGAGAAAGGAAGGAAGGAAGCAGAAACAGCCGGGTATGATTGCACGGACACACTCAGCCTTGGAAGGCTTAGGCCTTGGTACTATAAGTAAGACACAGGCGACACTCATGGGGTCCCTGAGTTCACAGTCTGGACCCTTGTTGCCAGTGGGTAAGTAACTGATTTCAATACGGAGGGAGATATTTTCAGAGATGACCCCAGATGACCCCACATTCTGCTCAGATAGAAACCAGCAAGCCTGGCGAGGCCTCTTGCTGACTTACTGATTCCGGAAGGCGCCAGGCTTGCTCACCTTCCCACCTCGGCTGGCCAGTCCCAGTTGTCTCCTCTTTTCTTTCCTCTCCTCCTGCCGCCGGATGGCATTGTGGCCCCTAAAGACGAATTGTTTCCACACCCTGTCTTTGGTGCTGCTGGCTTTGGGGTTGGAAGGGTTCCTGGGCAATAGACTCAGCTCCATTGCCTGCCCCCTAGAGCTCACTGGCCCTTCACGCACAGGCACAGTGTGACTTGGGTTATATGGGATCAGTCCAGTGCATTAGCTCATCTCCTCTTCCCAGATAGACAGAGAGTGTAATCACCAGACCTACACCCTCCCTCGCCCCAAGACTCGGACCTCACCTTGATTCAGGGGCTAAACAGAGGCCCAAGTGGGTCATGCAGCCGGGGTCCCAGGGTTTTCCTTGTGGGTTATAGGCGCTCTAGAACCCAGGTACATAACTTTATCCTCACTTTAGGTTGTAATTCAGATGACAACCTCTGCGAGCCTTCCGTGGAGCCTGAGGGCCCCTACCACAGGCAGCCAGGTGAGTGGCCGGTGTGTGTTTGGTGGGTTTTTGACACTAGCACTTTGCATTTGTGTGTCATGGAAATCTGACACACAAAAGAGGTCAGGGTGGAATTGTCCCGGTGCACACGGGGACACAGGGACACAGGGCTGCAGCCTCTGAGCTTTTCTTCTCTGCCCTGCCCTGCCCTGCCCGGGAGCTTCATCGCGCAGTCCCCACTTGGCAGCCTCTACAGCTAAGGGATTCACTGTCCCCCTAGAAACCGCAGGTCTGAACTCTTGACGAGCCTTGCTGTACAGCACCCCCCAGGTGTGCCAGTGAGTCCCGGTGACCAATGTGGTTTAGGAAGGCCTGCTCTTTGCTCGGGTCCCAAGTGCCCATGGTAACACCAAGTTGTATAAAATCCCAGTGTTAGACACCCTTCTCACCTGGTTGTGGATGCTGTAAGTTTCTGCAGATGAGAGAACAGAGAACACCCTCCCAGGCCTCTCAGAACTACAAGTTGCTTTGGTTTCCATCTGTTTGTTTTAATTTCTCTCTCCCTCCCATGTGTGCTTCCGTCCTTGAGCCCAGCCTTCAGGCAAACACTACACCCAGTGAGCTACCACCCCCAATCTGTTTTTAAATTTATTTTATGTACATCTATGTTCTTCCTGTATATATGTCTGTGTACTGCATGTGTGCCTAGTACCCCTGTGGGCCAGAAGAGAGTGTGGGATTCCCTGGAACTGGAGATATAGATAGTTATGAGCCACCATGTGGGTGCTGGGAATTGATCCCAGACCCCCTAAATGCTCAGCCATCCCTCCAGCCCCAGTTCTTGGTTTTTAAAAAGTAATTCCAGGGGGCTAACAAAATGGCTCAGTGTGTAAGAGCGTGTCCCAAGTGCAGGCCTGGCCACCTGCGTGTGACCCCATAAACCATATGGTCGAAGGAGAGAACCAACCACTGCGTTTGCCCTCTGACCTCCATTCTCATGTGCACACGCAGGGCACGCACACACACACACACACACACACACACACACACACACACACACACAGCTTCAATTTAGCCAGCATTGTCTCCTACCCACTGTTTAGAGAGAGTGACAGTGTTAGCGTTAGTGATTCTGTGAGTAAAGACAGACTCTTTAATGCGGCCTCTTGGCCCAGGAGCCTGTCTGTCTCTCCCCAGAGTGGAGGATCCTATAGTAGTTGGGGGCACTTCCAAGTGCACCAGCTTCTCTGTTTGGCATATGGAATGAAAAGAATTGTTCGATGAGCACAGGTGAGCCAGCATGGTGGTTCAGACCTGTAATCCCAGCTCTCAGGAGGCTCATATGAGAAGGTTGTGAGTTCAAAGCTACCCTAAACCACCTAGTAAAGCACTAAAGTCAAAGTTAAATAATAAACATTGTTGTTTCCCTTTAGTGCCACCCAGTGCCTGTTACAGACAGCCTGCATTTGCTGCTCACTGGCCCTCCACCCAGAGTCTTGGTCTGGTACTGTCCCCAAGCTCTGAGTCTTACTTGGCTCACCCATAAACACTTTGCCAACAAGTGACAGCCTGCCATGCTCGGGACCAAGTTGATGCTTCTTGGGGGCAGCAAGCCTTGTGGTGTTTCTGCTATAAGCCTGCACTTGACTCTGGGGCCACAGAGACGACCTCTGTCCCTCGGGGTTCAGAGGGGGTGTTTCCTCTCCTGACACCGGTACACGCTGCTGCAGGGGGCTCTGCAGACCCTAGAAGGGATGGTCCATCCCTGGCAAGGCGTGATGTGCCGGCCTTCTGGAATCTGAAGGAGGTTGATGTTTGCAGAGCAGCTCAGGCTGACACTGTGGCTACAAGGGCTGGGTCCTCCTTCCTTTGTCACTGGCAGCCTTGAGTTTTCAATTTAGAGCAGATGACTGTTGGAGGCAGGTGGCTGTAAGGAGCTGAGGACAAGCAGGCAGCATATAGAGCGGCCCCTCCGCTACGGCATCCCGTGCTTACCTAAAGGAGATGCTCTGACACATGCTGCCACATGCACACACATGTGTGCACTCACTGCCATACATAGTACCTCACTGCTGTTTAAGAAAGGACTTTCGGCGTGGGTTCCAGAAAGTTCTGTGCGGTAAGAGAGGTAGTCTCTAAACTCCAACCCTGGCCTTTTTGTACTGGAATTCTGCAATGTGGCCTGTTTTGTTACGGTTTTAAACTGGATGCCTAGACCTGGTGACAAATAGAGGCCTAGCTTTGCCAGTTGTGGCTAGCCTGCTGAGTGCTGTGTCTAGCTCCCTGTTGCTAAAGCCACTTGCCTCAGAAGAGGATATGCAGCATCCTGCAGACCTTCCTGCCTGAGAACACTGGCCTGAACTGGTGTACAATTGTGTTATGTTTTCTTCCTCGAGTCGGATGTTAACCTGGGACCCACCTGGTCATTGGCTCTTTGTATTAAATACAGTCATTTCTTCCCAGCATCTCGGCCAAACAGCTTGGAGAGCAGCAGGAACACATCCAGCAACAGTTCACCTCTGAGTCTCAAGGGTAAGGCTCTCCCCTTGGAGCACTTGCAAACATTTATTTGGACATTTAGCTCTGGGCCCATACTATTCTTACAGTTCAGATCTGCTTAGCCCTGAATTCAGTCCCCAGTACTGAGTAAACTGAGTACATGCCTGTAATCCTAGTGCCTGAGAGGTAAAGGCAGAAGGATCTGAAGTTCAAGGTTACCAGTCTCTCAAGGCAATGAGAGACCGTTTTTAAAACACTAAATAAAGCCGGGTGGTGGTGGTGCTCACCTTTAAACCCAGCACTCGGAGAGGCAGAGGCAGGCAGATCTCTATGAGTTCAAGACCAGCCCGGTCTACAAGAGCTAGTTCCAGGACAGGCTCCAAAGCTACAGAGAAATCCTGTCTCAAAATAGATAGATAGATAGATAGATAGATAGATAGATAGATAGATAGATAGATAGATAGATAGATAGATAGAACATGGAGAAATATTGTCTGCTATCTAGTAGTTAGAAAAAATTTTTAAGTACAGTTTTCAGTTTTAGTGAAAGTTTTCTATTTTTGCTTTTCACCAGTCTGTTAAGAGTCAGAATATAGTGTCGATGACTGCAGAAGGAATCCATCTGAGCAGCAGCAGTAGTGCTCAGGGCTTGGGGGCAGGTTTTCTGAGTAGGGATGGTTTTAGGTGGGCTGCAGGGTGTGGACTGAGCCAAGACTGACGTGTGCCCCTGTGTTTCTCTCCAGGTTCCTCTGACCGTCTGCACAGCCGGTGTGAAAGCTTCAGCAGCTCAGACCTGATTCCCAGCAGGGACCCCACCACACTGTCTCGGGATGTTAGCGCCCCAGGACGTGGTATTCTCAGCCGCCACGAGTACCCTCCACTCCGGAATGGACCTGTCCCCCAGGAGAATACCCAGAAGAGGGGTGCAGCTCCAGCCCACACTGGGGCGCGGTCCCGCTCAGCCTCACCCAGCAGTGAGATGGTCACATTGGAGGAATTTTTAGAAGAGAGTAACCACAGCTCTCCTGCCCATGTGAGTTCTCTGGGCCGGCAGAAGCCAGTGGAGCAGGGAGGGGCAGCAGGGCTGGTATTGAGTGCCACTAGCCAAAAGATCACTGTGAGCTGGCCCTCAGGCCCCAGACATCAGAGGCTGGTTTTTGTTTGTTTGTTTGTTTTGTTGTTGTTTTGGGGGGTTGTTTTTGTTTGTTTGTTTGTTTTGTTTTGTAGATGAAGCTTAGAACAAGCCTGGTGGTACAGGTGATAAGTGACATCTGTGGACATTAACAGTCACAGCTCTTCCTAGATACCCATGGCATACATAGTGTGTCAGAAAGCACCGCCTTTCTGGAGTACAGACGGCACACTCACTGCAGGTCACAGCAGGCCAAGGTCTGACTCCAGCAGGGTCTTGGGGCCCCTGACCCTTACATCCTGTCTGAGCTCTTTCTCTTCCCATTGAAATTATCTGTCTGTGCACAGTTGCACATGTGGACATCAGAGGATAGCTGTGGAAATTGGTTCTCCTTCCTTCAGTGGGTCCTGGGGACCTAACTCAGTTTGTCAGCCTTGGTGGCAGGCATATTTTCCCACTGAGCTATCTTGCCAGCCCTCCTCCGTCAGCCTTGGAAAAAACATGTCACCTTGACTGATGCCTTGCCAGCCTGTGAGATGCTAGCTAATGGCTGCAGGCCCCAGCAGCATCACAGACCTTTGCCTCCGAAAGCTCTGCTTGTTTCCAGGGTGGTGGCAAAGGCTAACCTGGAGAGGAGAGGCAGGGCCCTAAGGAAGCTTGGATGAGCTGCATCCACTTCTGGGCCTCCAGCTCTCTGGCTTCTCCCTCCCTTCCCAGCTCTCTTCCCATCCTCAGGAGGAACTGGCAATGCCAGTTCTGGTGTGTGTCTTGTTTCTTTCCTGTCCTCATGAGTGCCCAAGCCTGTGGGATGGGTAGAGAAAGGCGGGCTGGTTCACTCCCTCCCCCAAAGCCTTCTCACTCCTGCTCTATACACTACAGACGAGGGACACAGGCTGACACAGCAGACCGTGGGCCAGGTCTCATTACCGACATTAAAAATGATGGTTTTGTAGGAAGTCACTTCCCTCTATGTCTGCTCGAACAGTTAGGAGCTGGGTGGTGCCCTCTACTCCTGACCATTCATCCCAGACTGCTTCCTGGGCATGCCCAAAAGCCCATCAGAAACAGAAATGGCAGTCTGGACTCCCAACGACCCCTGGGGCCAATTTTCTACCTCTCTTCTCTCCTCTCCCCAGGACACTCCCGGTGGCCGTAATGACCTTCTTAGTGACTACTTCCGAAAGGCCCATGATCCTCCAGCCACAGGAGCCCAGCCAAGACCACCAGCTAGGAAAGAGGGAGCCAAGATGCCCACCAGCTTCGTGGCTCCCACCACCAAGATGTCAGTCAACTCTGAAGGGCAGCGCTGAAGCCAGGGCATTATGTAAAGCCCAATTTGAGACCATCTGAGGCTGAGGCTCTGGCCGGGGTCCCTTCGAGACAGGTCCAGCCTCCCCAGAGCCTGTCTCTGGGTAGACCCCGACAAGCCGCAATGCCCCCGACTTGCCACGTGCCCGCCAGCCGAAGTGCGTCTCTGAGTAGAGCCTTCAGCTTGGCTTCAGCTGACCTCCTCCGGGCCAGTGGGCCAGAAGCCTGCAGGTCAGAGTCTCCTCAGAAGCCAGGGTGTCCTGAGGCCACAGGAACCAGAGACACAGGCAGCCTCAGCCTGCAGGGCTCCCACAGCTTAGCCCGGGAGCGGACTCCGCTGGTAGGGAAAGCTGACTGCTCTTCTCCAGGCCCAGGTACCCGTGGCCGACCGCCGGACGCAAGGCGCTTCTCTCTGGCCCCACCGAAGGAGGAGAGGCTGGCCCCGCTGCAGCAGTCTGCCACAGCCCCGGCCCTTGCCGCTGCGTGCAGCAGGGGCAGCAACCCCCCGGTCCAGCACTCTTCTCCCACTGTGGCTCCTGCTGCCAGGACAAAACCCAAAGCGCCACCACACTCAGGGGAGGTAGCCAGCGTTGCTCCTGTGCGAGCAGGGCTCAGCACCTCAGAAGGAGGTGGGTGCCCAGGGCATGGCTACAGTGAGGTTCTCCTGACCAAAAGCCCTGGTAGGTCTCCTGACTTGGCTCCCCACATCAGCCGGGGCCCTGATGACTTCAGTCAAGGAAGTAGTT
Organism: Cricetiscus sungorus; assembly: GCA_030556225.1. Lineage (NCBI taxonomy): Eukaryota > Metazoa > Chordata > Mammalia > Rodentia > Cricetidae > Cricetiscus > Cricetiscus sungorus. Next base: position 11,387,396 of record JANBXA010000588.1, read on the forward strand.
CAAAGAGCACACCAGCATCCCCAGAGCCGGGTGGGGACCCACAAACAGTGTGGTATGAGTATGGTTGTGTGTGACTCTTGTCATTGGACCTGCAGCTCACCGATGCTAAACTCCTTGTGCGCCTTCTGATTCCAATGGCCTTTTCTCCTGTTTGCCCAGGGTACCGGGAAAGGGTATAGAATGGGGAGTGGGGTTCCCACACGGTCACCCTATTGGTTGATGGAAACACTGTGCCAAGCCCTAAGAGGATTACTCTCCAGGGCCTGTAACTTATCTTCTGTAGCTACAGCTTCCAGCAGCTGGTGTCTAATGGACAAATCTGTTTAGCACGGGACTGCTTAGAATTCAGTGGCAATACCAGTTTACGCAGAAACAGACACTACTTAAGTAGAAATACTAATCTGCAACCTGCCGACCTCCGTTAAAGAGTGTGTGCACGTGTGGATTACATGCATGTGTACCAGGCTCACAGGGCTAAGTCCCGGCAATGGGTCGAGAAACTCCACTCCTGCCTTGGCCATTGATTTAGGAAAAGCTTAGACTCGGTGAACTGCAGAGACCTGCAGGGCTTTGGGCAGAGCCCAGAGCAGGGCTTGCTGTCCAACCCAGGACCATTGCCCTGCCACCCTGGGCTCCAAGCACTTCCCTTTACAACAGGGCAAAGCTTCAGGACCAGTAGGCTCTGCTCAGTGGGTTCTGACACTACCCAGGGACCGGCCTTTTGGGACTTCCCAGGCTCACTTTCCTACAAACACTGGATCTGCTAGTCTAGAGTGTGAAGCAAAGAGATGTCGAATGTGTGTCCCAGTGAGGGATGGTCTGGAAGGCATAATTACTACGCAGAAGGAGGGCCCAAACCACACTTGCTTTGTAGTGTGGCTGTTGCAGCCAGCCTTCCTTAGCTGAGACGGAATGTTATTATTTCTGAATAACTTTGGGGGTAGAAACCAAATTTCTTTAATATATGTACACACATGAATATATACATATATATATGTAATATATATATACAAATGTATATGCTCTGGGGGGCCTATTTATGTTCCTGTTATGTTGGAAGTTGGAAGTTATTCTATCAGGCTCTGACCTGCTGTTTGTGTATTTGGTCCAATCCCTGACATGTTTTATTTCCTGTTGTAATGGTGCTTTTCCTGGGATGGACTAAACGATTTATTTTCTGTTTTGATACAATGTGCTGAGAAAGAAACAGGGGAGACCTCTGAATGTTAACAAGATCCATGGTGAGGGTGTTTGGGTTGTGTGTTAAGTAGCCACTCGTCTTGGGAGACAAGGGCAGGGCCATAATAAAGTGGAGTGGGACCTGGGTGCGCCCTAGTTTTCTTCACTGAGCCATGCCGAATGCAGTGGGTCACCACAAACTAGGGTTTCCAGCTCCCACCCCCAGGGTCCTCCTCAGCTGTGGGAGTCCATCGCTGGCTGAGTCGTTGGGTATAGGAAGCTGCACAGCCAGCAAACAAATGGAAAAAACAGAATATCCTGTAAGTGACAGCAGCCCCATGCTCCGTGTCACATCAGTCAGCGTCAGGTGAGTCCCAGTGGGGCAGGCAGCATCCACATTTCATTTTCCCAAAGATACACAATTCCCAAGTGCTAGATCTCAGATTTGCATCTTAAATCTGGTGGGTGGGTGGGGGGATAGGATGGGATGGGGAAAAAATATATAAATCTCCCAGGTGTTCTGTTTCCTGGTCCACCTGGTGTTTCAAGCTTCCTTCCTCCGTCACCAGACTTCCTGTAGGAGCCACTCCTGCCTCCTGGCCCTGCCCTTCCTTCCCGAGGCTCTGCAATCTGTTGGATCTGGCTGCTTGGTGGGAACTGCTATGGGTAGAGTAGTCACTTGGCAGGCTTCACTCTGTGTGGCCTTTGTAGGATTTGACACCTGGCCAGTCATGCCTTGTTGTTGGCAGCCTTTATCTCACGACTGTGTCCCTTCTGGGACAGCCTTCCCACATGGACACATCCACAGAGAGCCTGTGGGCCGCCCTGGGCTCCCTCAGTCACTTTTCTTCCCTCCACACACCTCCCCTGCACTCACAAATGTAAACCTTCTAGAAGCTTCAGGCGTGACGCCCGCCTCCCTGCACCTCATCTTCTCAGCTCCACTCCCCAAGCTCCTAATCCACTTGACACTGTTGTGCCATCACAGAACCCAAGTTTGGTCTTAATCCTCCTCTCAACTAGGTTTACAGATCATGCCAGACCTTTGCCCTGCCCTTGGCTAGCTCTTTCATCCCAGGCCTCATCTTCCAGTGCTGGGGCTCTGGTTCTGGTCTCCAGCCCACTCTAGTTCTGCCTAACTTAAAGGCTATTGTTAAGGTCGTCTGGTCACTCTGGTGCATCCACCCCAGGTGACCTTCCCTTCAAAACACTCCCTTCTCTGGGTCTCTGTAGTAGCCACACCCTGCACTCTGCAGACCGACTCCTGCATACCTAGGCTTCTCATCAGTCCTCACGCCCTGACAAGCTCCCACACATCCACGATTCTAATTACAGGCCATTCCCAGGAGGCTCAAGAGCTGACATCCTCAGCCCTAGTCTCCTTTGGAATTCTAGATCCGCACACACATGACTGAGATGTCCCTAAGGTGCCTAGGACCTATCTCACGTCTGCCTCAAGCACCAAAGCTGGCCATCCATCTCCCTTTTCACTGAACGTGACGGTTCATGCCCAGGTGTTTGACATCCGCTTGTCTTCCTCCATGTTTCTTCCCTCAAATGGTTTCAACTCATACCTTGAGTCTGCATCCTATCCCAAGTGATGCTGGTCCTACAGCAACACTGTGGGTCCACTGGTTAATACTAAGTCCTCCTGGGTCCTGTGCCCCACCCTCTACACTGGTGTGATCTTTAGGTGTCTCGTAAGTACCCAAGTGACCAGTCTTCATGTACTCAGCATGAGATGAGGTCTACAGAGAAATTTGGGACAAGGAGCTCTAGAGAGAACATTTGGAACGGAAAAACATTGGAGATCATCCTGGCAGATACCTTACTGATAGAAATGATGTATGATATTTACAAATAATAAAATTTTATCAAAGTTCAGGCAGCCAACTGATTGTCATAGAATGTTCTGGTTCATGGTTGCCATGCTCATGTATCAATGCCAACCTGTGCATGGCTGACAAATGGTGGTAGTTCCAAAGTGAACGTCAGTTGACACTTTGTTACTAGGACAAATGGATTGACACTTTGTTACTAGGACAAATGGATCGCAAGCCAAAGGCTCAAGTCAGATTTCATTGACGGGATGAGTGGCCTGCTTAATCAGGTCTGAATGCTGTGTGGAAAGTTCCTCCATGTGTGTGCTATTCAGGGGGCAATGGTCTCCAATATGGCTAACTTTACTTAAAACGAAGGTAAGACCTCCTCATTCACCCAAGCCGTGCCTCTGTAGTGTTACCATATTGTCTCCATTGTTTTCTTAGTCAGAGACTAGAAAACAGGTGTTGCACAGGTTTGCTAGCACAGGTCATGCCAGTTAATCCCAGCATTCAAGAGGCCGAGATGACAGAATCTTGGGTTCCAGGACACCACCAACTATTTAGTGAGACTTTGTCTCAAAACAAAAAAAGCCAACCACAAATCCAGCCATGAATGCAGCATGCCCGTTTTTGTGGTGTAAGTACTTGCCTGATTTCAAGTTGCCTGCATGGTGTAATAGAACATGGGTCAGAAAAAAAGGTATGCAGAAGCCTCACACACACACACACACACACACACACACACACACACACACACACACACACACGGTAAACCCACTATACAGATAAAATATGTACAAACCCTGAAGGCACAAAACTAGTGAAATAATGCAGAAGGATGAACTTTGAGTTTTTATGGTCTTTGTTTTTATTATATTGTTTAATTGTAGTTTGATGTAAGTTCATCTTTGATGATGGTCATCTTTTTCATTAATTATATTTATTCATGTATTTTACATCCCAACCCCAGTTTCCCTCCCTCCTCTCCTGGTAATGGCCACCTTTAACAACTGGTTTGCATTAATTCACTGTTGCTCTCTTAGGAGCCAGGAGGAGTGGGCTAGGGAGGGGAGGGGCATAAGATCAATAAGAATGGCCAAAATAATAACAAAAGACCAGAGGGGAAGTGAGGCTGGTGGTCCGGTCCTAACCTGAAATTGGGAGGGTAGATGCATCCGAAGCAGCCTGTCCTCTAGTGGCTTCCTTGCCCTTCCAGCCCTGAGAATGGCCTAGAAGGGGAGCGACAAATGGGAAACTGACTCAGTATCTAGTGATACAGGTGACAGACACAGTGAACAGGGCAGGTCATTCCAAACTCAGCTGCCCTGAGACATGGCCCTAGGGAGCCCAGGTTTGAGAACCTGTGTGAGGCTGACCTACGGCCCACACCCTTTTTCCTTCTCCAGGGAGCACAGCAGAAAGCCAGCTTGGCACTCAGGGTCTGCCTGGCACCAGATAGCCTGAAGTCAGCCAGAGCTGGGGGACAAGAATCTGCACTGTCGTCACCTAGTGCCAGGGGAAGGAGGGAGAGGAAGATGTCTGCCTCATCCTAGTCAGTTTGCGAAATCAGCCACCAGTTCATCCCTCTGCCCACCAAGTACCTCAAAAGGACAGAAGGGATTCGGGTCCCTCCATCTCCTGTGCCTGTGAAGACTGCACCCTCCCCAGGCCACTTTGGGAGAGAGCTGGCAGCACCTCCCTGTGTCAGCCTGGGACCTGCTCTCACCAGGGGTCGGGTTGATGCAGATGGGAGCCAAACCTCAGTCAGGCCCGCGCCACGCCCCCGCCCTGCGAGTTGCTCGTGCCATCCTCGCCCCCCAGAGAGGTGAGTGGCTCTACTGCTCACAGGTGGATACAGCCGGGAGATAACACCCGCTAGGAAAGCGCGGCTGACCTTCATCGATGCTGATCCCGGATCCCTCTGGCAGCACTGGAAAATTCAAATTTCAGGCTCAGGAATAAAAGGCCTAGGGGCGGGCTGGAGAGGAGAACGGCTGGGAGATAGCATTCATTCTCAGATCCGCTTTGGGGAGACCTGCTATGCAGCGTGGGGGGCAGCAGATCAGAGAGCTCCCCTGGCCTGGGCTTCCTGGGGAAGCAAGGCTCAGAAGTCCAGCCCTACCCAAGCTACTGGGACGTGTCCTGACCTTCCTAGTTATAAAGTGTAGGACAGTAGACCAGAGACCATCGGTGGCATGGCAGAATACATGATGGGCAGGAGAGGAAAGAGGAGGGAAGACCAAAGGATTATTTGCTGAGTTTCCTTCCTTCCTTCCTTCCTTCCTTCCTTCCTTCCTTCCTTCCTTCCTTCCTTCTTTCCTTCACGTGGACCAACCTACTGCTGAGATGAACTCTGTCCCGAGGTGAAGGGAGCTCATTCCTGTCAACTAACCCTGTGGGGAGGAATCAAGAGAGATCCCTGCTATAAAGAGAAATTGTATTCCGTACCCAGAAAAGGAAAATCAGTATCCTAACACAGACGAAAATAGTTATAAAAAAAAAAAAAAAGAAAGAAAGAAAGGGAAAGCTGAGCACAGCGCTTAAGCTTAAGCTTTGCACCTGCTGCCTGAAGACCAGCCTAAGGCTGGCCCTTAACATTACAGCAAAGAACTCCAACAGCATGCTTGCACCCAGCAGAGACTTTCTCCACAGCATGATTAGACAAATCAAAACAGGACTGGATGGAGAATAACAACAAAAATTACTAAATGCTTCTAGTGGGTACCCGGGCTTCTCTTCGCCCTGTTTGCAGCAGCTGGAAGGACACTTCCAGGAAGCCACCCAACCCGCACCCATTAAGAGGCTCTACCTCTCGCACCGTAACCCCGCCATGCTTCCCTGTGATGGCGTATTGCTTGTTACTCCATATATCGTGAAAGGTATCTCCAGGTGCCCCTCCTGGGGAGTGGGAGATACAGGTGAACGAATAACTGTCCTCTTGGTCCCCTTCCAATGATGTCCTTCTGCCTTTCTGCCTTCCTTCTGCTCCTCATCCAAATCCACACTTCCATCCTTCAGAAGCCCCAAAGAAAAACCTAAACGAGAGCCCGGTTTCTCTAGAAACTGAGCTCTCCTATCCTGGGAGGTTCCATCTCTGGGTGGTACCCAAGCACAGACATTGGGTTCCACGGCCTGGATTGTGGGACTACACGGAGGAGATGATGGATGATGTAAATGCCACAAGTGCTCAGTAAATGCCACGGAGTCTCCTTCAGTCTTCTCCATCTTCCAAGGAGACTGCTGTCTGGGGACTCAGTGGCTGTACTCACTTCTGGTCACTGTTACCACAAATGGCCACAAATGCAGTGCCTCACAACACAGATGTGTAATCTTGGAAATTTGAAGGTCAGATGTAGCAGCTCCCGGTGGAACCCTTTGTGAAGGCTCTTCCAGGAGGACCTCCTTTTAGTATTCTTCTTAATCTAGAAGCTGCCCTTGTATTTTTGTCTCTCCCCCACCCCCACCCCTAAAGTGGACAGTGGCTGGCAGGTCTCCCATGCCCCTCCTCCCACCCTTGTGTTTCATGAGATCCCCTAAGACAATCCAGATAACCTTCCTATCTCAAGATCTCTAGTTTAATCACTCTTACTATGTCCCTTTTGCCATGTAAGATGACATATTCACAGGCTCCAGAGACGTCTTTGGGGAGCTGTCTCTGGAACCTTTGTGGTAGGGCTGTGTTAACGGCAGCTGACATTGGATGGTTACAGCATGGCACCCTGGGAAGGTGGCACCGTCATACATCTTCATTGTACATATGACACGCTAGGACTTTTACACTCTGCCTGTAGCAGAGCTGGACTCTAGAGCACTCCTTTTTGACTCTGAGGTGACACCATCTCTCTGGTACCATTGTAGCTCCCATACCCTGGGCCCGGACTAAGCAAGGGCTAGAACTGACTGAATTCAGGGGGGAAATTCTCACTAGCCCTGACTATCCCTGGTCCAGGTTAGTTCTCCCCCATCTCTTTCCCATAGTACCCACATCCTATAATATGCACCTAAACATGGTCCCAGAAGACTTGAGGGAGGCTTCCAATAGACGTTTTTATTGGTTTTTTGTTTTTTTTTTTTTTTTTTTGATTGATTATTGGTTGGTTTTCTTGTGTTACTTTGGATTGAACTCAAGTCCTTGTGCAAACCGGGTCAGTACTCTACTACTGAGCTGTAGCCTCGGCCTGTTTGTTTGTTTGTTTGTTTGTTGAGACAGGGCCTCACTATGCAACCTGACTTTCAACTCTTGATTCTCTTGCTTCAAACTTTGAGTTTTTCAATCATATGTGTGTACCATCATGCATAGTCGCGGTGGCTCTCTCTAAGGACTCGTCATCCTCCTTCCTCACATTCTCCAAAATGCTAAGACCCAAGAGAAGGCAACTCTTCTAGAAAGAACACACACACACACACACACACACACACACAAATTAGTCTCCATCTTGCCACAAAGAAGCCTTGCACTTTGAGCCCGAGCAGAGCATAGCCGCCTCCCATGGGTGCTGGACTGAGAAGGAATGCCCTAAAGGTTATGGAGCACTTGCTAAAGCCAGGCGTGCTTCTAAGAGTTAACCCATTCACTCATTTGCTGCAGCCCTGTGAGGTATTGTTAGTGATGCTGTTTTACAAATAGGAAATTGGAGACTCGGAGGGATGCTTAGTGTCACAGAGCATCAGTGGAGAAGCCAGGGTTAGGTGCATTCCCATAAGAACCAAGGCGGTGGCTACTTATGGCAGCTGAGCAGTCTGATCCCGGTTCACAAAACAGCAGCCAGCAAAGCCCCTTTTGTGCCTTCTCTGCCTCACCTACTCTCTCTACACCCCTGTAAATTCACTTCCTTCCTTCATTCGTTCCTTCCTTCCTTCCTTCTTTCCTGGACTGGGAACAGAACCCAGAACTTGATGCATACTAGCCAACTCTTAGTTTTGTTACGAGGCAGAGTCTCACTATGTTGCTTATGCTGGTTTTGAAATTGCTAGAAGGGTCTCAAACTGGACCTCTCCTACCTCATCCTCTAGAATAGCTGGGATCATAGGCCTGCACCAGCATACTCAGCTAGTCTCCTGGTTTCTGTGCCAATCAGAAGTGAGGATTCCCTTGTTCTTAGGTTGATCTTTATATTAAGCCCTTTTTAGAGAAGAAACTGAGCCAGGGAAGCTGCCTTATTTTCACAGCATCAGACCTTCGAAAGTTCCTTGCCCTTCCCCTGTGCAAGGAACTCAACCTGAGTGAACATGAACTGAAAGCTTCCCCTTGGGGTCCCAAGGTCAGCCCGATAGGGCAGCGGCTCTCAACCTTCCTAATGCTACAGCCCTTTAATGCAGTTCCTCATGTTGTAGTGCCCCCAACCATAAAACTGTTTTCATTGCTACTGCATAACTGTAATTTTGCTACTGTTATGAATCTTAGTATAAACACCTGATATGCGGGAAATCTGAAATGTGTCTCCCAAAGGGTGTCATGAACCACAGGTTGAGACATGTTGCTCTCAATGCATGTGCTCATACTCCACATGGACTTCAGTTGACCGTCCCCCCACACACAGAGAACACACACACACACACACACACACACACACACACACACACACACACACACACACACACACACACACACACACACACACACACACACACACACGACGCATGCAAGCAAGCACGCACACATGCATGCACCACACACACACCAGCCTCAGCATCTCCCGTCTTCAGAAGTCCCCATTAGTCACAACCTTCTGAGATTATCTAGGGAGGAGCAGAAACTACCATGTGGTACTCTGCTTGCCCAGGCCACCTGATGAATCAGCTCAGGCCCCAGCCTGCTGGTGTGTGGTTGATGCCAGAAATGATCATTCACAGAGCAACCAGCTTCCTGCCGCCCAGACTATTCTAGAAGGTGCTTGACTCAGCAAGGGTGGGTATTTCTGAGGAGGAAAGTTGTCTATCTGTATCCACTTGTTTGATCAGCTCTGCCTAGGACATGTTCCGAGGTGACAGGAAGTGCAGGGCAGGCAGTGATGGGAGGAAGGCTTGGGGTTGAGCAGCTACAGAAATGAGTTGGCACTGGGGACTCGGGAGGGAGTAACTGCCTGTTCTTCTGCCTGGAGAATGAAGGGAGATTTGCTCTGAGGCTGGCCAGCTGTGCTCGTTGCAAGAACAAGCTGGGGAAAACAGTGGTTTTTAAAAGTAGTTAATCTTTGCTCATTCTTAACTCCCCATTCTGTCCTCTGTGTGTCCACTGCTCTTCTGTTAGTTCCAATCCCAGTGGGAAGCAGAGACCTGAGGGTCAGGGTCCAGAAGACTGACCCAAGAGGTGATCACGAGGAAGGAGCATATCTGGGCACCAGGGACTCCCCCGAGGCCTGTGGGAGGAAAGTAGAGAAGGGCAGCTCATTGGAAGTGACAGCTTCAGCAACCTAAAGCCACCTGGCAGAGGGACTAAGTCTCTGTTCTCCTCCTATTGACTAAACACAGGAACCAAGACAGGGAGCCCTTGGGAGCCAGGACTAAGTCCTCCGAGAGATGGGTGGAGAGTCGGTGTGGCTGGGTAGAGGATGTCTGCCATTTTCTGGATCTCTGCAGAGCATCACCCCAAGTTTGATACTGAAAACTACAATGCACCCATTGTACTCAGCTTAAAGACTGTCTTCAGGTAAAATGCCAAGACAAAACACAGAAACCAGCAAACCTCAAACCACAGGAGACCTGCAGCAAGCAGTACCAGCTGGGGACAGAGAACTTCCGGCCTTGCCTCTGGAACCTTGCCTATATGGGAAAGGATTTCTGTGAGCACGAAAGATGGCTGTTAGCGGCGTACTCCAAATCAGCATTCCAGGCCAGGAAGCTCCTGGGCGATGACACATGCTTCCTTTTAATTTAGTAATCTGTGTGTTGTTTATAAGATTGTTGCCAGGTTTCATCTGCTGTACAACAAATTCCATGGACCCCCAAGAACCCCAGCAAAGCCTAGCCAAAAGACAGCAGAGTGGCAGGGAGGGGGTTCAAGACACGGTTTCTATGTGTAACAGCCCTGGCTGTCCTGCAACTCCCTTTGAAGACCAGGCTGGCCTTGAACTCACAAAAGATCCACCTGTGTCTGCCTCCGAGTGCTGGGATTAAAGGTGAGCCCTTGTGCTACCATGCCCAGCTCACATTTTCAAATCTAGAATTTTCTTATGGAAGGGAAGGCCAGAATTGTTCTGTCTGTATCTCTACAACCAGTTCTGCTGCTCCGAGAAACTGGGAGCAAGAGCCATCCTCCTGACTCCACAAGGTGAGGTACAAATTAATAGAAAGCTTAACTCAAGGGCTTTAGGAGCTAGGGGTGGATCTGAGGGGTAGAGTGCTTGCTTAGCATATATGAGACCCTGGGTTCAATTCTCGGTACCACAGAGTACTTAGGCAGCAAGAGGCACAAGATATTGTTTGGGCATCTGCAAACAGATGATGGTATAGAAACAGGGAGACTAAGTGTGGCTACCCTGAGCCAGGGGCCTCCAACAAGAGGCTATGGCGTAGGCTATCCACCGCACCACCAGTGCCACAGCCGGAGAATCAGAAGGGCAATGATCAGCTACAGTGGGCTTCAGAGCAGCCTTCTTCTTTTCAGGAGGGAGGGAAGGAGGGCGGGATGGAGAGGCAGAGATGGATCTTATATTGAGTGAAGCCGTGTTAGGGTCCAAGCTCCCTTAGAGTCCTGGCTGGGTCACTTGTAAATGGAGTGGACTTAGGCAGTTCACAGTGCCTCAGTGTTTTGATCTGTGAAATGGGGAGAATAAAACCAATTACAATGGAAACTCAGGCATGAGCTCTAAGGATACAGTAAAGCATCAAAGTAAAGCAGCAACTGACATCCATTGACTTTCCCTGACTTGCTGAGCCTTGAGCTGGGAAGATATCATGCAATATGACAGTCACGCTCATAGGTAGTGTCCCCATTTTACAGACAGGGAAATGGTCACAAGGTGACTAAAAGGTCACCCTGCTGGTAGAAAGGGGCTGGAGCTTAAACTCAGATGCTCTGGTTTTCAAACCCAGACTGTTAACTACATTCAGAGTGGCAATTTAAAACAAAACAAAACAAAAAGCAAAGCAGAGGCTGGGGAGGTGCCTGCCCTGCAGGCATGAGGACTCCAGTTTGGATCCCAAGCACTTATGAAAAAAAGCTGGGCACGGTCACATGCACCTGTGACTTAGCACTGATGAGGGCGGTGGGAGGTGGGGCAGGGATGACAGACAGGCAGATAATCCCCAGGGCCCTCTGGTTAGCCAGGCTAGAAGTTAGATAAGCAATGGCCAGAGAGCCAGGAACCACATAAGTTGGCATAGGATGGGATATAGATTTGAATCCCAAAGTCTACATTAAATAGCTGTGTGGCCTAGGGCAAATTATTTGGCCTCGTGATGCCTCCGGGTCTCCCCACATAAATGGGAAAAATAGTAGTAGCATATTCTAGAGTTAATCAAATCAACATGCCTAGGTGCTTAACGGCAATGCAAGCTGTGGCTTTTGTTTCAACAGTGTTATTTGGGAGCATGTAGGGCCAAGGGCATTACGTTTTTCTTTATGTCTCGGTAAAACCAGAGGAGGTCATTGGTGAAGTCCTGGGCCACCCCGCTGGCTCTAGAAGCTGGGATCCAGGAGGCTCAGGGCTCAGATCTGTGACACTCACATTTACCGAGTGGCCACCAATGTGCCGCTGATGTTGGAGACCGAAGGTGAACATAGAAAGGTTATTCTTGTCCACCTTTCTACCAGCTTCCGGTGTTGGGTTTCAGCGCCCCTCGCAGTGCCTGTGGCCACAGAAGTTCCCCAGCCCTTCAGGCTTCCTCTGCAGAGCAAGTCTCTAGGTCAGGATGCTAGCGGGGGCGGGGGATGCTGCACCTCCGGACCGGCGCGCGCTCTGGCCACCTCGGCCCTTCTAGCAGGCGCCTCTCCTGTGGCCTGCGGTCAGTGTGAACTGCAGGGCGTGGGCCGGCAGGTCTGGCTGTGCCTGACGGGGGTTGGGAGCCGGAGGAATCTCTCACAACGTGGCCCGGGCTGGCTCGGAGAGAGACCTGCCTGCCTGCAGGAGTCCCCAGCCTCTCCCAGCAGCTCGTGCACCGCGCTGGAGGACAGCAGGCCCGCGTCCCAGGCTGTCGCCGCACAGGTACGTATCCCCGAGAGCCAAGCTCCTTCTTTTTGCCTCGGTCCCGGGTCGCTGGCATGCCAGGACCCGCAGAAGCGCGTGGGAGGGAAGGGGGTCTGCGGCTGGGATGGATCCTGCCCCAAGGCGCACACCGTGGGATCGTGGGATCGGTGTGCTACCGCTGCCCGGCGACAGATGAGGGTGCGACCGCGCGCAGACGCGTGTGCACAGCAGAAGCAGGCACACCTCCAAACAGCATCGTGTTTGTGCGGTGGACCCGCAGAACTGACTGTGCCCGGGTAGTGTCTGTCCCGGAGCGCTGGCGCCTCCCGGTCCTCTCCTAGGTTGGGTGTCTCCTTATGCGGTCGCCACCGGGTTTAGTAGCCACCCCCGCGGCTAGCTCCGTGGCCACTTGGTAATTTCTTCATCAGCAAAAAAAGTGTGAGACATTTAACCCTTCATTTCTCCAGTTCTGGTGACCCAAAAATTACAATGGGGTCCTTTCCCCGAATCTGTGTGTCCCTTCTTCCGGCAGGATCTGGTCACACCTCAGACACTGAGATCCAAACAGTTCCCAAGTCCTCACCTATCACTCAGGGACCGGAAAGCTGGCCCACCACCAGTCAGCAGGAGCAGTACTAACACTCGCTGATCTTAACCCCCTACATCTCCTCTGGGAATCAAACAGCTCAGAGAGAAAGCCGTGTCCCAGATCCTGTGTCTGGAATGAAGGGATGGGTGGATAAAAGCGAAGCAAATGTTAAGAGAAGCAAGCTTTCTGGGGCTCGGCACTGGGTCAAAAGGACACTGTCTTGGTGCCAATGTGCCCCAGTGGCTTTGGGCATGCCTTGCTGTGAAAGGGGAAGGGGATACCTGTGGATGGATGGATGGATGGATGGATGGATGGATGGATGGGTGGATGGATGGATGGATGGTTGGACCCCAGAGTTTAATGAGGTGACATGGGACAGTCGATTGCCCTCCCATCTGACGGTCGTTAGAAATGACACAAATCTGAGACAACAAAGTTATGACTTGCATCATTCCTCCTGCCTCCACCTCTCAATACAGAGGTGAGTGTCCAAGAGGGCGAGCAGAGAAATCCCCAGCTCAGTGCGCAGTACCGGGCAGGCTGCATATGGACTGCCTTGAGCTGTCTGCCAGGTCCAGAACTCCATGGCTTCTTTCAGAACAACCTCTTCTGTTTGTTAGTGTTGGGCTCCTCCTCCTTTCTCTCCTACCTGCTCTCCAGAGGGCTGCACATCTCCAGCCCACAGCACCCTCACTTCAAGCTTCTGTGGACCCCTCTGAGAAAGGGGCCTGTCACCGCAGTTCACTGCCAGTGTCTCGATGAGACCACACAAGTTCTGATTTCCAAAGTGTAGATACCAACTCTGAGAATTCCCCCCCCCCCTCATCCCCAGTACATGTTCTGGGTAAAATGCACTGTAGGAAGAAATTTCTCCAACAGGGGCTAGAGTCAGAAGGACAATTAAACCGGGACCTCTGGGGCCCTAGCCTTGAAAGTCCTCAGTCTCTGTGCTTGACCTTTCTGAACCTTTGCGTTTTGCAGGGAAGTGGAGATGATAATTCCCACGTGACAGAGTCAATACAAAAATTAAAGTCAGCTAATCCTGTAAATGAACCCAGTACACGGTAGATCCTAAAGTGATTTGGGAGCCAATAATACTAACATTCCCATTAGCCACTGCACCTGAGCAAAGCACTTTTTATTATTATCATCATCATCATCATCATTATTATTGTCATTGTTTTTCCAGACAAGGTTTCTCTGTGTACAGCCCTATCTGTCCTGGAACTCACTCTGTAGACCAGGCTGGCTTTGAACTCAATGATTTGTCTGCCTTTGCCTCCTGAGCGCAGGGTATGAAGGCGTGTGCCACCATTGCCTGCAGAACAAGGCACTTTAAATACATGAGCTCAGCTAGGGACTCTAGATAGGAGGAAGAGCCAGACTTCTTTCAGGGTGTGACCCATAGTAGGTCAACTATGCGCCACTGGGTAGCCCCACACCTAAGAGTACATGGGTAGCATATTGGATTCAATGTGGTCATTAAAAAATGAGGAGAGCAAGCTGGGGGGAGATAGGTGGATGGAGTGGATCTGTGAGGAGTTGGGGGGGGAGGAGTGGGAGTGAATATGATCAAAACACAATGAATTAAAGAAACAAGGGAAACAATCAAAAAAGATGTGGGCTCAGCATACTGCTATGCTGCTCAAAAGACTGAGATTTAGGAAGGGCTCAGAGACACTGGGTCATCTCTGTCACACTCTCATAGAGCAGGCGTCTGGCCCCAGCAGTCAGCCGGGGGTTCCTCTGGGGATGTCAGCCCTTGTCTTGGGTGGGGAGCTCCCTCCAGTTTAGCACTTATATTTCAATTAACGGCTGTCCCCAGAGACAGGGAGTGGGAGCTGTCTGTTTCCTTAGGCTGAACCCAGAAGCGGAGGCAGAATTGCTTGCACTTAACTCTATGGGTCAGGCTATCACAGAGCCCACCAGTGTCTAGAAGGGCTTCTACTCCTTGCAAGAGGAGTATTAAGTAAGTTGCAGCTATCTTAGAGTAATCCTTTCCCGTCTCCTCCATCTTTCCCACCCTCACTCTTCCTCTGTCTTTCCAGGGTCTGATATAGCCCAGGCTGCTTTCTGATGACACAGAGACTTAATATTAGTTATGAATACTTAGCCTTATCTTAGCTCTTATTTTCATCTGTTTCTCTTTATCTATGCTTTGACTCAGGGCTTGCTTGCTTGATTTCTTTCTTTCTTCCTCCCTCCCCCCTCTCTTTCTTCCTTCCTTTCTTCCTTTCTTTCTTTCTTCCTTTCTTTCTTTCTTTCTTTCTTTCTTTCTTTCTTTCTTTCTTTCTTTCTTTCTTTCTCTGACTGTCTGTCTGTCTGTCTGTCTGCCTACCTGCCTGCCTGCCTGCTTCTGGCCCCAAGGTGTGTCCCTCTTTCTCCTCGTTCATCTTTCTCCTTTCTCTCTTTTTTTCCTTGAGCCTAGATGTCTCCTATTTATACTCTCTGCCAACCAGCCCTGCCTATCCCTCTCCTGCCTAGCTATTGGTCATTCAGCTTTTTGTTAGATCAGTCAGGTGCCTTGGGCAGGCAAGGTGAAACAAAGCCACACATCTTTACATAGTCAAACAAATTCAGCACTAACAAATCAAACACATCTTTATGTGTTTAGCAAAGGTGGCAGAAACAAATGTAACACACCGTCACATAATTATTCTGCAGCATAAACAAATGCAATGCACCTCTGCCTAGTTAAAATTCCTATTCCACGACAGGTCTCAAACTAGCTGGGAAACTGGTGATAACCCTGGGCTTCTGACCCCCCGTTCTTGCTTCTCCAGTACTGGGGTTACAGCTATAGGATACCATGCTTGGTTTTATGCAGGGCTAAGGACTGAACCCAGGATGTTTCTGTGCTAGGTAAGGTTTCCACCAACTGAGTCAGATCTTCAGCCCCCCTGCCTTCTGGGTGCTGTGAGTTCGTTTGTCTTGTGCAAAGATGAAGGGTCTCTTCCAGGAGGACCAGCAGCGGCACACACGTCAGTGTTTGAGGTCTTGAGGCAGGGCTGAGGGAGTAATCGTCCTGTGTGGTGGTTTCCCAGCTTGTTCCTCAGGAAGGCTCTACTGCATCAGTCCTCACCCCTGGCAACCTCAAGCCTTCAGAACCAAGAGGAAGACAATAGAGAAGAGCAATCTAGATTTGGGGAAAAGAGAATTTATCAGGTGGCCCTGGGTCAAGTGAATGTGCATCGTTATGGCTCCCAGTCCCCGGGAGAAGTCTGTTTGCTCTCAGAAGGTTGCAGCCTGTGCTTGCGTGACTGTTGTCAGACATTATTGGATCATTAATTGATGGAGCTCTCAGGGTGGGGAGGCAGGAAGTGTAGGGGGAAGGTGCAGCAGACTTGAGTTACCATGGCAACCTAAAGGCCTGGGGTTACTCTGGCCTGAAGCAAGAAGGATGCTCAGACAGCTTTTACCACCACAGACCACAGACCCTCCTGGCTTGAAGTCTCTGGCTGAGCTACTGGCTTCTGTGGTGACTCATACTCACCCAGAGCCAAACCCCCCACACCTTTAGAATAAAATCTTGCCTTCTTCCGGTTCTCCATTCCATGTCCTGCCCGCCTCTCCCGGTTTTTAAACTCCTAAATGCTTTCAGCCACACCAGGCTTCAGACAGGCTGCAAAAGAAATGTGTGTAGAGTCTCTCATCACTCAAATACTTGATGTACTTAGTGAACGTCTTCCTTGATGGGAGACAAAGGGGACCCAGGTCCTCCTTCTTCAAGGGTGAGGCGGGAGGCTGAGAAGAGAGCTCAGAGGTAGAGGCCGAAGGCCCAGCCTGCAAGGGGCTGTGGTACCAGTGTCCAGCAGCACACTTGAAACGAAGGAGAGTGTGGGAGTCCAGAAGGCACCCCGCACAGTTCCATGAATGACACTGGCAGTCATGAAAACATATTAAACTTGGACTTCGGCATAAACCCAGCACCATCACTTGCCAGCTGTGTGACCCTAGGTCTCACCTGGGTGGCAGAGCTGCAATGATCGTGTCTTCCCCGCAGAGTGACAGCCTCTGAGAAGCCCAGCACCTTCCTGGTGCATGGATATAGCTCAAGGGATGCAAGTACCCATCTTGTGTACCCTCCATTTGAACTCACTGGTCGTTGGAACTCCCTGCCACACCTCTTTCCACGTGAGGTCCCTGGCATAATGAGGGAACAGACTCACCTTTAGAGTCACAGGGCAGCCAGGGAAGGACAAAGCAGTCGCAGAGAAGGTCAGAATGGATGGCGTAGAAGTGGAGGGGAAATTGGTTTGCCCTCTGGGCTCT
This sequence comes from Cricetiscus sungorus, assembly GCA_030556225.1. Lineage (NCBI taxonomy): Eukaryota > Metazoa > Chordata > Mammalia > Rodentia > Cricetidae > Cricetiscus > Cricetiscus sungorus. The sequence continues at coordinate 11,404,384 of JANBXA010000588.1, forward strand.
GCACAGAGAAGCTGGTATCGGAGCTTGACCAGGAAACCTAGGTATGTGTCATAACCGCCCAGGAGATTGCTGAGATTGATTCCATCCCTGAAGGTGTGTGTGTGTGTGTGTGTGTGTGTGTGTGTGTGTGTGTGTGTGTGTGTGTGTGTGTGTGTGTGTGTGTGTGTGTGTGTGTGTGTGTTCAGAGGCCGGGATGGGCTATCAGAGCTCTGGATTTGGAGTTACAGGTTGTGAGGAACAAACACTCCACACTCATAATAATAAGCCCTGGTGACCGGAGTATTGAAAGTGAGGCAGTTTATATTATAGCCCTGCCAGCCTGGGCACCAACCCAAAGAAGCAAGCGGCCAGTGTATAGTGCGCTAAATAAGAATCTGGAGAATGATAGGCTGATGGATGTTTATTCACTGAGAAATCACTCACACCAGAAACAGATGACCGCCGCAGGTTCCCATCCCAAGGATGCCTCCGGATGCTTTCTGTCTCTGACTAGGAAGTAAGAGAGTGAGCTGGGGACCTAGTCCTCCCCAGGTCACGCCCACACCTGTTTCTATACCCAATGGGTGTGTTCAGTGCAACAGGTGCGGGCAGGGTGCACATCTCACTACACCAGAGCACCAGTTGAGGGCAGAGAACTGCTTTCATAACCGGAACGTGGGTCCCTTCCTCATTGTCTTCAAGGGCTGAGCAATCGGGGCAGTGGGGGGGGGTGGGGTAGAGTCTGACGTGTCCTTGCCACTTATGGTTGCCTGCCTGCCTCTCAGTGAAGGCCCTGAGTCATTTTATCACCTCATTTTTATTTCTGCTTGCTCGTTTATGTGTTTGCTTGTTTATTTATGCTTCTCAGGGACATGACCTCTGCGGGCCATGAGGAAAGCCTGGCTGTTGATAATTTTCTGCTCTAAATGCCTAGTTTTGATGGAGGTAGCTAAGCTTGCTGGCATTAGCAGGGATCAGAGCTTTCTGTTCATTGTTGCTGGGCCACGAGGTACTTGTGTTTTGAAAATGGACCCTCTTAATGGTTGTTTTGCCTGAATGTATGTGGGATACCAGTTGTGTGCTTGGTACACTTGGAGGCCAGAAAAGGGAGTCAGATCCCCTGGCACTGGAGTTGCAGATGGTTGTAGGAATTGAACCTGGGTCCTCTAGAAGAGCAGTCATTGCTCTTAACCCCTGAGCTATGTCTCCGAGGGCCCAGGCTTGCCTTGGTTCATTTGTGTTCTGTTTGGTTGTTGTTGCTGTTGTTTAAAACAGGTCCTCATCATGTAGTTCAGACTTCCTGGAACTCAGTGTTATCCTGGGGGCCTCAGAATTGCAGAGATCCATTTGTATGCGCCTCCCAGTTCTGGGATTAAAGGCGTGTGGTGGCATTCCTAAAAGACACTTGCCTTGCTGCATGGGTTCTGGGACTCAAACTCTGCTCCTTGGGATTGCACAGCAAGTGCTCCCAACCACCGGGCATCTCTAGGCCCTTATGAGTCTCTTAGTCTGTGAGTCCAGGGCAGGGCCTGGAATCTGCATTCACTCAAGTGTTACTGATGAGGCGCTGTCAAGGTCAACAGCAGTGCTTTTGAATGCCCGTGCATGCACACAGTATTGTTTTTAAACTGAAAACCAGAGCAGGCATTGGTTGATAGCCACATCCTCAGTGGCTACTGCAGACCCACCTGACCCCTGTGGAACCCACTGCACCCCCAGGACTCTAGCTGACCTATGCAGAGTCTCCTTGGCTATAAGCGCGTGCCAGCTGACACACAGCACTGAAGGCACATCCAGGAAAGGCTCCCTGCTGTAAACTGCAGATGGCTAATTACAGGCATTGCTTACATTGCCAGAACCCCAGGGATCCCCTCAGACCCTCACCCTGATTAGCTTCAAATCGGTGGAGTAATTTGAGTCCCTGAAAACCCTTATGGTAATAGACAGTGTTCCATCACCATTTTCCAAGTCGATCTGCCCAGTTTCTGCCTTGGCTTGGGTCATCAGATGGCGGGAAGGGACGTTCTAACTCCAGGCTCAGTATCATCAATCAATCACCACCACCAGCACCATCATCATCATCATCTCACTGGCTCTTTTTCTGGACCTGCTAAGCGCCAGCCACTTTACAGGGTCTCATCGTCTTAGAGCTTCACAAAGTTAGTAGCATATATAATTCTCAGAGTTAGAGGAAGTAAGAGTGCTCAACTTGACCTCCAGGTCTGAGTCAGAGTCTATGCTCCTACCCTCTATCTTCTACTGGTCTCTGAGTGGCCATGCAGTTACTCCCATGTGCTGGAGACCATACATATAGACCCCAGGGGCTATTTATGTTGCCTCCCATGCTGCCTAGACTTCTGGGGGAGATGGTAGATAATTCAAGTTCTGTGGTCTAGAACCCTGTCTCCAAGCAGACTTCTGTATCGAAACAAATGGCAGTCAGCCGCTTGCAAAGCAGCTGAGGAAGGTTCACAACTCTTTAGAGGCAGATTCCAGACAGAAGTAGATGTTTATGCTGTGGCACAGTAGAGACCGTCAGGGCTCAGTCCAGTGGGGTCCATGGTCCTTCACAAGTGCCGTCACTGTGACAGGGCCCGAAGTATAGTGGAGAGATGTAGTGATGCATGCCTGTGGTCCCAGCAGGTCCACAGCTTAGGCAGTAACATCATGAGTTCAAGGCCAGCCTGGGCTACATAGTGAAGTTTCTGGCCTCCTGAGTTACATAAAACACTGCGCCTTACCAGGTGGTGGTGGCACACACGTTTAATCCCAGCATTTAGGATGGCAGAGGCAGGCTGGGCGCTGTGAATTTGAGGCCAGCCTGGTCTACAGAGGAGTTCCAAGGCTAGCTCCAAAGCTACAGAGAAACCCTGTCTCAGACAAACAAACAAACAAAAAACAAAACACCCCCCTACCACCAAAAAGAGAAAGAGACTGTCTTTAAACCCAAGGGGGAGGGGAAGGAGGAGTAAAAGCTCGGCAGGTGGCTGGCTGGTCCCATTCAATCCCATCCTCCCATCTGGCCCTGCCCTGGGCAGTAGCTACTTCCCACGTTCTCTTCTGTGGCTGAAAGGCAGAGCCCTGGAGGTTGGTACAGGGCAATTCTTGTTGCTATAGCAGTGTGCCACAGGCTCTTTGCTTTAATATCATTGTAGGCTATGTTGGAGAAATTTATAAAGGGCAGGGCTTACGGTGCTTCTAGTATTCCTGAGGCCACTGTGTAGTGTCACTACTGAAGAAAGAAAAAAAATCCCACCACCAAAGACCTACCAATGGCTCTTTTCTCTTATTACATGGCGTTACAAGGCCATGGGCTAAGGACTCCCTCCATCAATATGCCTGGGGCACGGTGGGTTTGCCAGGTGCCTGTTCCAGATGAAGATGTATGCATTTGCTAACAGAGGTCTAGGATATTTTTCTGGTCCCTGGGTGTCCTGGAGGGAGTTCACAGTGTCATTACTGGCGCCTGAAGGTAATAGTGTGGGTGCAGTGTCTATATGTCCTGTTAAGCTGGGCCACACTGTAAGGGGGACCAGAGGTGCTCTCTGTGACCCAGGGGTAGTCAGGTAGTCTTATACTCTCCCCTCCTCCGTGTGACATCATGGAAAGACAAGTATACTCTAGACCTCGGGCATAACATCTGACTCTAGCAGATGGTCACCCCAGAACAAGTGGCAGCCCTTCCAGTAACATTAGACCTCCAACTAGCAAGTGGTGTAGGCGACAGTTGAAAAGGGCCTGTTATGTGCTGGCATTTCTTGGAAAGAGCCTCAGCTAACACTGTCCTGAGCAGTTTGCTCTCTGGAGAAGACAGTGATGTTGTGTCCCCTGAGCCCTGTGGTGTGGGGTGTGCAGAGGCTCCGCGTGTATGTTGTGATACACAGGCTCTGAGTGTGTGTTGTGATGGGTTTCCGAGGGACTCTGTCTCAGCCCCTGACAACAGCATCAGGCATCATTCACAGCCCAACCATCCTTTATGGATAGTTAGGCTCTGTCCAGACCTCTGGTCCTCGGGGCCCCAAGTTTCCCCACCTGAAATTGCGGGGCTGGATTGGGGAACTTTCTACGGCTTGGCCTGTGTACTGCACTGGGTAAATGGACACAGGAAGGTTTCATGACGGCTCCCAGTAGCAGGAAGAGTTCACGGGTGGGGTCCTGTACTTGGTTGATGCTTGAAGCCACATATCCTATCCTATCCTATCCAGAGCTTTGACCCTCCTACCCCTGCCCTGTGGGTCTGTGGAGCAGGTCCCATTTGCCTGTCCATTTTAGTATTTTAGTATTGACCAGGGAACTTTGCAGAACACTGATGCTTGAACAATTTAATTAGGCTGGGATACAGCTTGTCATACACACACGCACATACACACACACACACACACACACACACACACACACACACACACACACACACACACACACACACACACAATAAAATTATTGTTTTTAATAAGCTCTGAAGTGTTCTGAAGTGGTTTTTTTTTTGGCGAATGTGGCCAGGGCTGAGACCCACTAACCCAGATGTTAGTTGCCAGGAGGAAGGATTTGAGGCTAGGAGTGTACTCAGTTTTCCTGTCTTACCAGTTGCTAGTTTGTCCCTACCTCTGGTGGCCCTAAGTCAGTGACTACAATGCAAACATGAGGGGGCTTCAGTGAAAAGAAAATTCCAGAAAAGAGGTTCAGTGTTCTGTGTCTCGGTGTTCATGTACCGGAGGAGACGGCTAGAATTAGGGTGTCCAATTCTTTCTAAGCCCCCACTCCAGGGCACCAGCCTTCATTCAAGTCTGAGTGTTTGCAGCGAGACTGCTTCGGAGCATGTGGCAAGCCTAAAGGATGGAGGGTGTGTGGAGGGATCCACGCTGCCACCCTCATCCTCCTGCTGGCGGGCCGTTCCTCGGCAACCGCCCAGCCTGACACCAGATTGGAGTTCACATGATTCTGCCTCAGCTCAGGAATGGGTAGCCTCCAGCTGGGGATTTTCTAGATGAGCTGGGAGGGTTTTCTGCAGGAATCCAGGGAGGGCGAGCTCACCCCAGTGCAGGGTTGTCTATGCACTGCCAAGCTGAGCTGTAGGAGTTGAGGTTTGAGGATAGGGCTTAGCCAGACAGACTGAGTCAAAGCCGACTCTTGCCAGCTTCTCCTGCAGAGGGCTCCGGGGATGCTGAGGCTGGACTTCACTGACAGCTCCCCGTCTGCCCCTCAGCTGGCTGTAGACACCTCAGTGCCTCCCTTTGCCTTTCCAGGAGGCTTCAGAAAAGTCAGGAAGTGTGGGTATGGGATTAGATAGTTTCCAGACTGACCTGCTTGTGGGACAGAAATCAATCTAATAGCCCAAGACTTGCATATAAAAGAAATAAAATAGAAAATGCCAGCATGCATGACAAGCATCAAGGTAAGCATTGCTTGGAGGAGTTTATTTCTCAATCCATATGCATGCGTGTGTGTGTGTGTGTGTGTGTGTGTGTGTGTGTGTGTGTGTGTACAGGGCCACACTGTCATGTGTGTTTCTTGCTATTGTTTGTGGTTTGTTTTTGTTGTCTATTTTAAGGCAGCGATTGAGTGCCTAGTTGCCTTTCTTCTGGATTCAGAGCCATCCTGACTTACTGTTTAAACCATGGGAACTGGTTCATTCACCCTGGGCTTCAGGTTGTGTGAAATGGCTAGAAATGCCAGCCCCACCCAGCTCACTGGGATTTTGAGCCTAAATTGGACTGACTTTGAAACTGTTACAGGACATTAGAAATGATTATCTTTGTCATTGCAGGAGTGAGACTATTTGGGGGGGAAATGTGACAATAGAAGGAAAAAAAACAGTTGATTTCTGTCTCCCTTTCCCGGAGAAACTTCCTCTGAAGCCAGCCTTCATAGGACACTTGTGTACCCTAATCCCTCTGGAAGCAGACTGTGTAAATGTCTGGGTGGTTGGTCAGCTGAGGGAAGAGAAGCAGGAAACCCTCAGCTCTGCGGTCTGAGGCTGAGAGCAGTCTCTGGCACCAGCAGACACCGTCTGGGGGCTTGCAGAGTACTGCACGCAGGAGAAGAGATGCTGGGGAAGAGAATCGTTCACACGCTTGGAGAAATCCAGCTCTCCACGTCTTCTCCTACCTGGAACCAGCTTCACCTTGAGAGGTGCTTCCTCCATCTCAGGGCTTCGAACCCTTGGTGGCTTCTGCCCTGGCTCCATGTGTATAAGGGTCTGCCTCGAGGCATTGAGTCACTTTGTGTACAGTTCTTAGTTTTTCAGCTAGATGGTAGAGAGCTGTTTCCAGGGCCTTCTTCGCGTCCCTCCATCACGGGAGACCTCGGACAGGGTGCACAGTAAGCAAGCTGGTGAAACACCCTCCAGGAGCAGGAGGCTAGCCCACAGCGGTCTACTGGCCCCTGTGCTGTATCTGTGAGGCCTGGAAGCTGAAGCTGGTCACTCAGTGGTGACCCTGATCAATGTTTGGAAGGTGATGGGTAAAGGAAAAGTAGGGCCGAAGTTTAAAGCCGGACCTGCCATACCCAGCTGTGGGAGCTCCAGGAGGCTGGCTCGCCGCCCACCCTCCGTGTTCTCATCGGGGACATGGAATGTATGTACAGAACTGTGTTGGCTAATGGAAAATTCCATGCGAATGGGCCTCAGCGCTTCTACTTCAAAAACACTCCTGTGTCCAACATGGTGTTTAGTTTGTGAGGATGAAAGTTCTGGACTCCAGGTAGATAGATTCCAGTGGACAGGTGGAAGGATGCCTTCCCCCAGAGGCTGCTCATCCTCACAAGTGCTAGGAGTGTGCTGGCTGTTAAGACTCAGCATCCAGCTAAGGCAGTCCTAGAGGTCCCCCTTCTCACTCTCCTACTTCTGCTCCAGCACCCAGCCTCAAAATCCACACCCATGTACCTACCCACTCATCTCTCCAACTGTCTTCTTCCCTGACTGCTCCTCACTCATCAGTACATCCATCAATATACCTACCTGTTCATTTATCTATCTGCCCACTCACCTACGTCCACACCCATTCGTCCACCCCTTCCCCTATACATCTGCTCCCCACCCAGAAACTCAACCCACTTATCCATCTAACAGGTCATTTTTGAGAGGCTTGAGGACCAGGCATTGAAGAGCATCTCCATTCCTCCACCTCACTTCCTTCTTCTTGTTGGCATCCTGTACAGCCTCTTGTCTCCTCTCTGGCCATGCCTGCCTCATACTTCCATGCCCTCCTGACAAGCTACTTTCAGTTCCCCAGAGGTACTCATTTCTCCCTCTTACATTTGATGGCATACACACATTTTCCACAGGCAGAAACTCCCTACTGTTTTGCTAGCTCTTCCTCTTTCTCTTAGCCTTAGTTTGGATGTTGCTGCTCAGGAAGCCTTCCCTCACTGCATTAGGCTACTTCCAAAAAACTCTCACAGAATCCTGAACTCTTTCTAGGAGTTTACTTCACTGATCTGCTCTTCTTCGTGGGAAGGGCTGTTAGAGCCAGGGTATAGTGTAATGTCTTCTGTACAATGGACATTCAGTGACTGTTTAGGAAGAATATTTGGATAAATGGATATGGGTGGGAGGCTGAGTGAGTGGATGGATGGGTGGATGGATGGATGGATGGATGGATGGATGGGCAGATAATGGGTGATGGGTAGGTGGATGGATGACGGATGAAGAATGGGTGGGATGGATGGATGGATGGATGGATGGATGGATGGATGGATGGATGGATAATGGGTGGATAGGGAATGGATGGTTAGTAAGTGAATAGGCGACTGAGTAGATGGGCAAATATTTGGACAGCCAGTGTATGCCTTGTTCGATTTGTGTTTTGGAAGATGGAGTGTAGGTAGTGAGTCACAGACATGAACCTAACTTAAGGCAGTTGCACTGACTTAGGAAGGAAGTCAAGCCAGTCTTAGGTGCTGGCAGAGAGAAAGGAAGAAACAAGTGATGCTTTCAAAAATGTAGGAGTTGAAAATTCTAGAAGTTGGCGATGTACTTAAAGCCGTGAAGGAGGATGAGGGAGAAAGCTAAAGGACTTGTCAGGTGGGGACATCTTTTTTCTAAGAAAAGATTAGTGGAGAAAATGTGGGACCTAGCGTGGACCCCACTGAGCATGCCCTGTGCGGTGGCAGGAGAGGTTTATATCCCCTTCAGCTAGGGGGAGCTCTGGGAGCCATCGGGCTGTAATGGGATTAGAACCACAGAAAGTATGCAAGGAATCACAAGAGTGACCCAGCACTGAATGTGAGTATGTGTGAGAGATGCTCGTGCATCCACCAGATGCCGCCAATGCATGTGGCCTTCCTGACTTCTGGGCTTGCAGGGTCCCTGGGGGTGGGAGTTCTTCCCCGTTTTATCTCTTAAGTTCCCTGTGTGTGTAGCCTGGCTCCGTGAATGCTGTACATGGTCCACAAATACCTGTTCATGAAACCTGGAAGCACTGTCCTGTTGGGCAAGTTGCTTTGTCTCTTTGGTCACGTTATGTCTTAAATAGAAACAAAAACAGGGTTGTGAAGGTGGAACTGTAGTGCAGACATGGAACCCTAAATTAAGTGCAAAACATTTTGCAAGCTAAAGGAGAAGACACAGGAATACCTGCAGCCAGGTGCCCTGAGGGCCGCTGGAGCCTCTCCCGCAGAAGGAGTCTAGAAATGCCGGGTCTGTGCCCTGTTCTGCACAAAGTTCCTCCTGGGTTCTAAGTCCCTTCAGGCTGCAGCTGCTCTGTGCCTCAGGAACTCCAGAAAGGGGGCATGCTCAGAATCTGAACCTATGACCTTCTAGACTTTTCTGGTGCCTTGCTGTTCAAAAGGTGTGATCCATAGTCCAGCAAGCTTGCATCTTCTGCATCTCCTCGGAGCTTTTTTGAGAGCCCCTTTCTCAGACCCAACCAGCTTGGACACTCAGGCCAATGAAACTCTGCAACATCTTAAACCTACAGTGGATCCGGATGCAGCCAGTTCAAGAACTGTTCGTTTTGCTCCCAAGTGAACGTGGGAGGTGCCTCAACCTCACTGTAGCCATCACTGCTTCTTGGCTCTGCGGGCTTGTATATTTCTGCCTTTGGTTGCCTGAAGTAGCTTGCTGCTGGCTTAGGAAAGAGGAAGTGACAAGCCCCACCCGCCCTACCCCGCATGTCCATACACTCACCACTAGTAAACAACAGACTTGGGGCCTGGTGACTATCAGGGAATTTCCAGGACCTGACAGGGCATGCCTCAAGGAGGCCTCGTGTGCTCTGGTCTGTAAAAGCCTGGGGCCTGTGCTGTATCTCCCCCCCACACACACACCTTTTCTTTCTAATGGTGTGTGTGTGTGTGGTGTGTGTGTGTGTGTGTGTGTGTGTGTGTGTGTGTGTGTGTGTGTGTGTGTGTGTGTGTGTGTGTGTGTGTGTGTGTGTGTGTGTGTGTGTGTGTGTGTGTGTGTGTGTGTGTTTGATGTGGTACCAGAAGATTACCTTTCCAGGAAGTGATAGTCGAGCAGATCTCTAGCAGAGCAGATGCTGTGCAGGGCAGGTGTGTCAGCGAACTCTAGGAAGGAGCCGCCAGGAACAGAGGCACAGAAGGCCGCTCTGTGGCTGCCAGGTGGGGTGGCAGGCAAGCTTAGGGAGCTAGAACCAGGGGTCTGGTAGGTCTGCAAGGGTGCTTGGTTTTCAGTCTAGGTGTGAGAGAAGCTGCTTCCAAGTGTGTAAGCAAGCAGATAATTTGGGCTGCTTCTCCGGAGGATGGCTGTGATGGCCGGACGCAAGGGCCTGAGTGGGAGGACTGGGATGGGGTTGGGTAGAGGCAGGGATGAGGTGGAGAGGGGAGCTAGGGTAGTGAGTAGAGAGGGGCTGGAGGGGCTTCGGAGGAAAGAAGTTGGTTAGGGGGAGAGGAGGGGAGAGCCTCGGTGGAGGGGGCTGGGCTTTAAATCAGTTAGCAGAGTTGGAATCCAGATGAGAGAAAGGGTGCTTTAGACCAGACCTATCCCCTGCTCATTAAAACAAAACAAAACAAAAAACAAAAACAAAAAACCCAAAAAACAAACAAACAAAACCCCAGGAGAATTCTGATCCCCCTTATCCAGGAATTCTGGATATCCATAGTGGTCTACCTTATTCCAAGGGCACACATCCATCACCTCCAGCAGATGCCTAAAATCACAGGTGTGTGGTACTGACCTCTATTTATACCATGAGTTATCAAACATGTACATACCTGTACCCATGATAGTTTAATTTGTATATTAGACGCAGGAAGATGTGAGCAATAACTAGTAAGAAAAAGAATAATTATAGTAGTATACTGTAATGAATTTATTTGAATATGGTTTCTGTCTTTCAAAAATATCATTTTTGTTTTTTGACAGAATTTTACTAAGCAATTAGCCCAGGCTGGTCTTGAACTCACAGTGGTCTTGCCTCTGCCTCATAATTGTTGAGATTACAGAGAGGCGGATACGTGCCACCACTCCCACATACACTCTGTGCATATATAATATATATGGTAGTGGTATTTATTCATCGTGCTTAAGTGACTAGGTGGCACAAGGTGGCATTGAAACCTCGTGCTTCAGCTTCTCAAGTTCAAAATATATTAGTGTTACGCTCACCCCTCTTCTTCTCTCTCTGTCAGTTAACCTTGGGTAGCTGAGATCAAGGTTACAGAAACCACAGGTCAGAGCCGGTAACTGGGTATAGTTTTCTACAAGACCCAGTGTGGCTTCAGAGGGACCCCCTGTGTTAGTCCTCAGGGACCCTGGGACTAGGGCTGTGGGATCCAGATTTCTCTAAGCCTCTTCCCAGTAGATTATGGCCTCTCATTTGCCCATCTCTGCTCTGGAGGTCCCAGGCCAGGCAGGGGTCAAGGCAAGATGGGAGGTAGTGGTGGAGAGGAGAGCTGGGGCGGAGGGGGAGGCTTGGCGTTGAAGAGAGCTACAGGAACTTGGGATCCTGCAGTCTGCTGAGACTTGGTCATAGTGTCTAAGAGACTGCCCTCCGGAGCTCAGCTAGCCCTCAGCTCTCTGAAGAGAGCACAAAGGTCAGTCAGGATCGTCAGTTCTCGGCAAGGGGTAGAGTGGGGGGAAAAAGGCCACAATGCCGTGTCACCTTCAGCATAAATGTGCAGGAGACCTGTTACAGTAAGTTTCATCATGAGACAGCAAATACAATGTCTTCAAGGAATAAAATGCAAAAAAAAAAAAAAAAAAAAAAAAAGGCTTGAAAATATCAATTGAGCAGGGCAGATTGAGGAGATTGACTACACGAGTAGACAAAGCTGTTTCAAAAACAAACAATAAAAAGAAGAAGAAGAGAAAAATGCTGATGTAGCTAGTCCAGTGTGATTTTCCAGCTGAGAGAGAAGGGTTAAATCAGTGTAACAGTTTAAGCCTTTCCTGTCTTGATGTTTATTTATCATTGCACTCTACCTTTAGACATCATTGCAGTTTGGAGTTCCATCTGTTAAATTCTCAGTGCATAGCCCACAGGAGGGGCAGGCAGGATCTCTGTGCGTTTGAGGTTAGCCTGGTCTACAAAGTGAGTTCCAGGACAGCCCAGGCTACACGGTGAGACCCTGTCCCAAACGCAAACAAACAAACATTCACCAATGTGGTGAAGGAGTGAGCATCTCAGAGGTCCCCTTTTGCCCCGATCACCCTGCAGCTGCCCATCTACCATCTGATGTGGTCCTGACCGTAAAAAGAAGGTGTTCTCAACCCCCAAATTCCAGAGGAGGAAACTGAGGCTCAGAACGAGTCACAAACTCAGGCAAGAGGTTGGCCCTGGCTTGACCTCTGCTTCTTTTGATCCCCAGTCCAGAATCTTGCCCAAGATCCATTGGGAGATGAGAGAGGCATCACTTGCCAAGGAGCAGCAGGAACTTGGACAGGACCCTGTGATGAGAAACTGTCCTTTGTTTCTTGCTAAGCACAGAAGGATGTGGACCAGGGTGTGTCTCTTCTGACGCTGTATGGAGAGGACCCTGGAGCAACTGTAGCCTCAGTGTTGGGCCTAGTTACTACATTCCTATAACGTTATCAGACTGTTATTGGTGTCTAAGATGATGGAGCCTGCATGCTGTGGGCAAGTCGGAAATACTCTTGCCTGAGTCTCCTTTGGAGATCCAGGCTCAGTTATGCTCCTAGGACCTCCTCTTTACCTCCCTTGCTTTCAGCAAGGGACCAGAAAAATAAATAAGTGACAGGGGATAAATAAGGGAAGGCAGATGATGGGCAGCACAAGCCACACCCCAGCGTTTTGGTATGTCTCATTTAGTTGCACTGGAGCTGCTTTGGGTGGTACCAGCTTCTCAATGAGCACAGCACATAAAACAGTGTCTGGCCTACAGTAGGTGTTACATAGATGTTAGCTGTGATTATTTAAAGCCTCTTCTGCCTTGACTTGCAGGGGTTCGCCTACCACCAGTGACAATACACTTGAGTCACCTTCTATAAACAAGATGGCCATAGAGAGATTGACTCCATCTCCAAGCCCATGAGGGGTGAGGTCCCTTCTGGCCCAAAGATGGGGAACATCACTACAGACAACTCCTCGCTAACCTGCCCCATCGACCACACCATCCACCAGACACTGGCCCCAGTGGTCTATGTGACCGTGCTGGTGGTGGGCTTCCCGGCCAACTGCCTGTCCCTCTACTTCGGCTACCTGCAGATCAAGGCCCGAAATGAGCTGGGAGTGTACCTGTGTAACCTGACCATTGCGGACCTGTTCTACATCTGTTCGCTCCCCTTCTGGCTGCAGTACGTCCTCCAGCATGACAACTGGTCCCATGGTGACTTATCCTGCCAGGTGTGCGGCATCCTCCTCTACGAGAACATCTACATCAGCGTGGGCTTCCTCTGCTGCATCTCCATTGACCGCTACCTGGCCGTGGCCCACCCCTTCCGCTTCCACCAATTCCGAACCCTGAAGGCAGCCATGGTCGTCAGTGTGCTCATCTGGGCCAAGGAGCTGCTGACCAGCATCTACTTCCTCAAGCACAAGGAGGTCGTCGAGGACGAGGACCGGCACCGAGTCTGCTTCGAGCACTACCCCATCCAGTCCTGGCAGCGTGGCATCAACTACTACCGCTTCCTGGTGGGCTTCCTCTTCCCCATCTGCCTGCTGCTGGCCTCCTACCAGGGCATCCTGCGGGCTGTGCGCCGCAGCCACGGCACACAGAAGAGCCGCAAGGACCAGATCCAGCGGCTGGTGCTCAGCACTGTGGTCATCTTCCTGGCTTGCTTCCTGCCCTACCACGTGCTGCTGCTGGTGCGCAGCCTCTGGGAGGCCAGCTGTGAGTTTGCCAAGAGCATCTTCAATGTCTACCACTTCTCCCTCCTCCTCACCAGCTTCAACTGTGTTGCTGACCCGGTGCTGTACTGCTTCGTCAGTGAGACCACTCACAGGGACCTAGCCCGCCTCCGAGGAGCCTGCCTGGCCTTCCTTACCTGCTCCAGGACAAGCAGGGCCAGGGATGCCTACCCTCTGGGTGCCCCTGAGGCTTCTGGGAAAAGTGGGGCCCAGGGCGAGGAGCCTGAGTTGTTAACCAAGCTCCACTCAGCCTTCCAGACCCCTAACTCACTGGGGGTGGGAGGATCGCCCACCGTTGGGTTGGCCTAGCTCGAGTCATCCGAATGTGAGGCTAGGTTAGGCCTTGTGGTCTGGAGCTTGTGTGGTGGCTGCCTCCCGCATCACCGTGTACGGGTGCCTCTTTCCTCAGGCAGGAACCGTGTGGTCTTGGCCACAGCTAGGTCCCCCCTGGCCCCTGGAAGACCGCTCTGTGTGCTGAGCCTGGGCACTGCTGAGTGTGTGAACGAGCCACGTCTTCTCCCATATTCTCTGCTGCTACCTGAGCTACATGTGGGAGAGAGGCAGAATTGTCACTCCCAGGACGTTTGCAAAGAGCGGCAGGGCTGGGGCGTGGAGGAGGAGAGGAGGAAACTGAGTGTTCAACTGCCAAGCCTCTCAGTGCCACTGTCACCTCACATGATGCCAGTCAAAATGTGCTGTGGTCTTGTGTGACACAGGAAGCTGGTTAAGGTGAAGAATGGGGGTGGGGTGAGGTAGGAGCAGCAGCAGAGTGACGGTCCCAGGATATGCTCCAGGACCAGACACATCTCACTTTTACAGGGCTGGCGGAACAAATTCCCAATCCCAAGGGCTGATGGCAAACAAACCCCAGGGCTTTCTGGGGAGACGCTGGGCTGGGGGCTCCAAAATGTCATCCTGAAGCTCAAATAAGAGAACTTGGGCCTGAAGCTGTGTCCCTGACCAAGTTCCTGGCTAGGGCTTTTCTTAATTAGCCTTTTGTTTCCAGCTGACCAGAGTGCTAGCTAGGCCTGAGAGCTTGAGGGAAGAGAGAGAAGGGGATATAAATGGCAGGGTGTCCATGGCAACTGTGTGCCAAGACACTGATACCAGAGTCATGTGGCTACTGCCAGAAACACCTATCCTTCACCTCACACACTATAGACCACCCAGCAGCCTTTGAGAGGAGTGTGACAGTTTTCCAGAATTCCTAGGTACAACCAAACTAACAGAACACACATCATCATGTCTCTTGACCACAGGTTTGGACTCAAGCTCCACTCCAGTATAAATAGTTCTTGTAGGAGAGTTGCCAGAGATGGCTGCTTGCCAGAAAGACCCACACCTACCCTAGCTTAGGAACTTGCCAGGCAATGGTGATGGCTGAGTGTCAGCACCTCTTCATTCCACAGTATTCCTGCCCCTTCCTCCCTCTCCATTTTGACCTGAAATTCTGGATTCTCGCTGGCTTGGACTGGAACAAGCTGAGCCTGGTCCCCCTTACAATGGGGAGCTGTATTTTTGTATTGTTGTCTCTGCTGCGTTGGACTATGAGGTTGATTCATGTAGTGACTTCAGTCTGCAAATAAAACAAAGTAACTATCACAGCAGAGTTCCGCAGTCTTTATGGGTAGGGACTCTACCCACACCAAGGAGATCCAAAATGTACTTGAAAGACCCAAATGGTCAGAAAGATCCAAGGGTTGACCTTAAGGAACTCTCAGGACAAGTTGGGGACTGTCCTTGAGCACCCATCAAGTGGTCAAGTCTAGTCACCAACTGCAAAAGGGTCTTCTCTTCTGCTTTGTGGCAAGAGTTATGTACCAGGCCACACATTGTCAAAAGTCTGCCCTGGGTACATCTGTGCAGGGTGTTGTTACAAACCCACCTGGATGTATCTGTGCAGGGTGTTGTTACAAATCCACCCAGGCACTTTTGAGGTGAAAGCCTAGCCCTGTGGTTTGAGGAATGCCACTCCCTCTGTCTTTTACCACTTGGGACGCTGTATGTTGCATAGCTGCCCCCACAGTGAGGGTGAGCCCCATAAGACCAGAAGAAGGGCTTGGTGAATTCATCTCTCTGACATTCCCCCAGAATCATCTGGCTTTGTTTGGAGCCGCCCTTGTTTGTTGACAACCTCTGTCTGTTGGGGCATCTTCCCAACAGTGACAGACTCAATGTTTATCACTGTGATGGCCGACATCCTATTGGAACATACATTTGAATATGACCACTTAATCCATGCGTGGGTCAGGCTCCTGGAGTTCTGGAGTGTTGCGGAAGAATAGATCTTTCTTCCAAACAGACTAAGCAAGAACACTATTAAGGATTAATACTGCTTTCTCTCCTAGGAGAAGGGCTGGTAGGCAAAGGCCATCTGGTTTGGACTGAAGGTGACAGAAGCCATTAAAATTCCTTTCCTACTCACCACTGTGGCTTAGATAAGAAGGGCTCATCTTCCTGTTTACACACACTGGCCTGTGGGTTGGCCCGGGAAGAGTGGGAGAAAGCTTCACTACAAAACACAACCCCATCTGCTGCTTGCTGTGGGCTCATGCATTCTTGAGAAAGCTGGAATCTGACCCAACTGCTTTACGCATCTGGGGACAGAAACTGGAATTCATCTGGTCTCTGTATCCAGCACGCTGGGGTAAATGGTGGGATTTCAGTCCCATTGTCCTTCAGTTGGGAACTACCAGACAAATACGGCTATGTGAGTCATTATCTGAGCTGGACATAGCAGAGAGGTCACAATACCCAACATCCTTGCTGCCCAGTACCCCTTGTGGATCCCTCGGTTAACTCTTCACGGATACCAGCAGTGGCAGCCAACTCACTATTGTGCAGACAAGCCATTCCAGGGGCATCTTAGCTGCTACAGACCCCAGCACAGCATCACTTTATCTACTGGCTCTGACTGTAGCCATAACTCCTCGGGTGCAGTTGTTGGAAGACACTTCTCGGCGATGAACCTTTTAGTCAAAGCTAGATTGAACTGGAACAGTAAGTAACCCCCATCCAAGGCACAGTGCCAAAAACGAGGGCAGAGTTATTTCATGGTCAGCCCGGTTTCATCCCTGGCCCCAAATAATAAAAATAACAAACATAAATGACCAATAAAGCTTTATTTTATGTTCATAAAACATCCAATGAGAAGGGCCTGAAAAGATGGCTTCATTGGGAGAGTGCCAGTCTCTAGAACCCACATTACCAAAAAAAAAAAAAAAAAGCCAGGCATGGTGGCACACGCCTTTTATCCCAGCATTTGGGATGTAGAGGCAGGTAGATCTCTGTGAGTTCAAGGCCAACCTGGTCTACAGGGTGAATTCCAGGACAGTCAGGGCCGCACATTGAGATCCTGTCTCAACAAAACAAAACAAAACCCTTAAAAAACAAAAAACAAAACAAACAACAAAACCCAGTCAGGCTCTGACTCCAGGTCTGGAGAGATAGAGACAGGTCCCAGGGGCTTCCTAGCCAGACAGTCTAGCTGGATCAATGTGGTGGCTTGAAAGAAAACGCCCCCAAAGGGAGTGGCATTATTAGGAGGAGTGCCTTGTAGGAGTAGGTGTGATCTTATTGGAGGAAGTGTGTCACTGTGGATCTGGGCTTTGAGGTCTCATATATGCTCAAGCCACACCCAGAGTCTCAGACCACTTCCTGTTGCCTGCGCAAAATGTAGAACTTTCAGCTACCTCTCTAGCACCATGTCTACGTGTACACCACCATGATGGTGATGGATTGAACCTGTGAACGGTAAGCCACCCAGTTAAATGTTCCCCTTTCTAAGAGTTGCTGTGGTCATGGTGTCTCTTCACAGCAACAGAAACCCTAACTGAGGGAATCAATGAGCTCCCGTCTAGCTGAATCAGTGAGTTTCAGGCTCAGGGGGAAATTCTAGCTAACAAAAGGAAGTAGGAAACTATTGGGGAAGGCATCCGGCGCCAACCTGGTCTCCACACTCATGTGCATCTATACACGCCTACACATACACACACACACACACACACACACACACACACACACACACACACACAGTTTTCTTAAAGTTCAGTAGAAGGTGCTTTCTGGCAAGCCTTTTCCCAAGTGATGACAGATTCAAACCCTTCCACAAACCGATTCTGTTACGTGCCAGTGTCTCTTCCCTGAAGAGTTAACCCAGATGGGGAGTTCACGAAGCTGGGACCACTCCCAGAAAGATGTGCCCATCTTAACCCATGCTAAAGGGATAAGAGGAATAATACTCCCTGTAGAGGGATACTGCATTTTTTCTCCTTCCTGGAATTCCTGTCTCCTAAGAGCAGCTCCGAGGTCCAGCTGGCCCTGCCCACCCTCTGAGTCCTAAGTCAGAGACACAACTTTCCCTTTTCCTGTTTTCTGTCTCTGTTACAGATGCTGACTAGAACCTACACATTCTCTTTCTGTTACTTTAGGCTCCTTTACCCTCTTTCTAACCCCCCCTTTCCTTGGCTCCACCTAGTGTCTGCCTGCCACTGTGTGGATGACCTCCATGCCATCTTAACACAAATGTACAGGATCTCTCCCCCTTATCTTGTCCACCCCCCACACCCCTCGGGCATCTGCTGAGATTTTCACCTTCCCTGCCATGGAGTTTTCCTCTTTTAAGCTCCAGTAAAGTCATCCTCAAGCTTCCATTTGAGTCTGTTCTTAAATTATTTGTCAACAAATCTAAGAACCCCAAGAAAGGATTTCAATTTGCCTGACATCATCTGACAACCATGAAGGGATACCCCAGAATTTTCCAGTAGCAGTTTCATAAATGTAGGGTTTCCTCTGCCCATCTACACAGGTAAGAGAAGATTGTAAAGAGAACCCCACATGCAATTATGGCCAAGTATGGACATGTTTGATAGTCTGTTATTCATATTTCATTAGCCTGATCCTGGTCACATGGGCCCCAGCTGCATGGGAGGCTGGGAAATGTAGTTTTTCTAAGTGACAAGCAGAGGCAAGGTGAAATTGGTGAGTATCTGGCCAATCTGACAGACAAGCAGTTCAAGTCAAGTCTGCTTAGGTGTTAAGCTTGCATTTGAACAGTGCCTACTTCAAATGTGCTGTCTGGATCAGAACCTACATGACATCATCTACCTTGCCCCAAGGACCACTTTCCTTTGCTTCTATACTTCTGGCAAGCATATCACATCACTGATGTAGAGAATGCACAATTTGGTACTAAGCCATACATTCTCCATCCTGTCTCCAAGTGCATGGAGAGGCCAGTGGAGCCGTGTGTAATGGGCAGGAAGTAGTAGATGCATAGATGCAATAGGTTGGGCCAGCTTGGGGCTGGCATGCAATGGGAGGCAATAAATGACCTCAGAGGAATGCCTTTCCTGGCTAAGCAATAGGATGTCAGTTGTATGGAAGATATCCAGGGACTAAAGAGCTAGCGCATGCTACCTCAGTGAGCCAGCCTCATCAGCTTGCTTGAGAGTATGCCTTCTGACCTGTTTCCTAGGATCCTTCTCCACAGCATCCCAAAAAGCGCACAGGTTCCATTTGCCTAGCAATGGCTGCAATCAGGCCTGTGTCTCACCCTGAGTGACAGCATGGTTCCTTGCAGGCTATCTCTTGTTCTTCTGTCACTGGCTTTTGCAGACTGTAGCCATCACGTGAACACAGACCTTTCCTCTAAGTACACATGTGACTAGGACAAGGTCGGAGTGGGAATCACAGTGTGGAACAGAAAAGTTTTAAAACCAGGTCCTGGAGCACCAACAGCCCTTGAGTTAGACACTGTGAAGGTGGCCCCTGCCCTCCTTTGTACCTCAGCCCGGCTGTAAGCACATCTCCCTGGAGAGGATGGCACTTGCGTGCCCTGCTCTGGGTCTACAAGCCCTCTCTGCCTTCTCTGAACTTAATGGGTCTTAGCTTTTTTCTTAAACAGCTCAGTCACCTCCCCATACATTTCTCCCCACAGCAAGCATAAGTTATAGCATGTCTACCCCTCAGCTTGCTCAGTGCTGGAGTAGAATTCTGCTATTACTATTGCAACAGCCAAGTCCACGAATATCTTCCCCAAAACATGAATCACAAGACAGTGATGGCACTCTCTCTTGTAGTCACCATAGTCACCTATTTTTGTTTTTAATTGTCAGGGTGCCCTTTTAATTCTCATTTGTAGTGAACAAAAATTTTAGCTGGAAGAGACCTGGGCAGCGAGGCTGCTGAGCTGTGAGGGCTCAGGTGGAGGACTGGGCCCCATCTTGAGTGACTCCAACAAACACAACCCTGCAGATGGAACCCTGCAGGCATGAACCCTGGCCAGAATAACTAATGGAGAGCAGACACAAAAGTTCATACTGAAATTACTTTTCTTTTTACACTTATGCTTTATTGGAGTGTAAAATCTACATCATGGGTCTCTTCTTTGCAATGAATGAATGTCCCTTAAAGAACCATACCAGACACATTTAAAGATATGAAATAACACTTAGTAGACTCAGATCCCACACAAGATGTCATCCTGATGTCAGGACTAAGTGTACAGCAGGTATGGTCAGTGGCTCAGTTTCTGATTTTGCTGAGAAATGTGGAGTTGGAGGTGGTGTAAGACCACGATGGCCTCATCTGCCTGAGCCCTGAGCAGGTCTGGCTCACCTTTGGGCTCTACAGGCAAATATGGCTTCCTTCTCACACAAAGAGGGCAAAGAATCTGGCTAGGGGTAGGAGTAAGCAGATGGGACGGGTGTGTAAGAAGCATCGGGGTGAATGGAGATGAGGGAGTGTGGGTGTGATGCCTGGAGGGACCTTGTGGGGGATCCTTTCAAACAATAAATGGAATACTATTAGAAAAAGAACACATTTCAAAGGCATGAGTGTTTTGTTGGGTTTCAGTGAGTGCAAAGCCCTAGGGTTTTAACCCAACGTTCCCTGTGTGGGCACTCTAGCCTTCCTTAATTAGCACAGGTCGTGGCAATGCCTACTCTTACACTCTGCCCCACAGTTAACTGTTCACACATTATTTCTTAAGTAGCGGGCAGAAAGAGTTTCATAGCAGTGTTGTAGAATATTATTTTAAGGTGTGTTACTTTTGTTTATGCTCTGGAGCATTTGTTTAATGATGCAAAAAAATGTGTCTGATTAAATAAAATTCACCTGTGGTCAGGAGGCTGCGTCAGCAAGCAGCTGACAGGAAGTTGTAGGGAGAAGCCAGGTGGAGAAGGCTTATAAGGAGGGCGGGAAAAAACAGGAGGACTCTTGGAGATGTGAGGAGGTGAACTAGGTGAGTGGTTGCTACTCAGCTTCTCTGGGAAGCACGTTTCTACCTCAGTCTTTGAATCCCGAGTTCTTTAGCGGGACAGAGATTTAGTAAGTTTCCTTAGTCGGTTTGAAAGAATCATGCCGGAGAGAACAGAATTCCCTCAGGCTTGGGCTCCTGTGGCCTTCCAGCCTAGCCACCTAGCCATTGCTGTACCTGAGGAGCTGCAGTGGCTGAGTAGGATAGCTGTGCCTTAAAAGCCAGCAACAGCTAAAAAAGAAAATCAACAGAGCAGACCACAAGGGCGGCTTGAAGAAGCCAGGATGAAGGGTAGTTAGAGCAATCAACGCCCTAACTACCTGGACACGGGCTGGCCACTGGGGACTTTGCATACAACACACTTGTCACATGTGCCCTGTGGTGGCATCCACCAGCTTCTGGACCATCTCGTCATGAACACCGTAGAAAGGCAGCCCGTCTACTTCCATGCCCACGATGCCCGAGACCCCACTCCGGACTTGGTTCTGCACCAGGATGTCCAGCATTCTTTCTTCCTGGGAAGGAACAAAGAGGTAAAGAGGTAAAATCACGTGGGGAAAAGGAATACGTAAATCTCTACGTAGAGGAAGAATGTTGGGCATGACATCTCATCATCTGTGAACTTTCTCTCTGTTCCTTTCTGTCTCTCTGTATTTCTTTCTCTCCATCTCTTTTTCCTTTTTCTCTCCTTAATTCTTTCCCTTTAAAACAGGGTGTCTGTAGCTCTGGCTGGCCTGGAGCAAACTACCTCTGCCTTTTAAGCTCTGGGCTTAAAGGCACGTGGCACCACACCTAGGAATGTGCCTCTTTTTAAAAAATAAAATTTGGGGTAAAAGATTAACTCATTGGAAAGCTCCGCATTAAACCCACATTGAGAGCTTCATGTGGTGCTCATAGCTGTCATCCTAATACTTGCAGGGCTGAGGCAGGAGGATTACAATGAATTTGAGGCCAGCCTGGATTAAATACTGAACTCTAGGCCAGCCTGGTCTTCAGAGTGAGACCCTGTCTCAAACAAAAACAAAGGATTTAAACAGATCAACTGTTTTTTTTTGGGAGGGGGGAACTTACCATCATGTGATGGAATTTCATGCCCTGGTAGAGGCCTGCATGGTCCTAACACTTACAGAGATGCAATCCTCCCACCAACCCAGTCCCCAGATGTGCCATGGATGAGCTCCCATAGGTCTCACTGTGGCAGAAGGCCCTCCTGAGACCCCACTGTTAGCCTCCTGTGGGGCGGGCGCATGTCCTAGTCTGCTTTCTGTCGCTGTGATAAACACCAGGACTAGAAGGTGGAGGAAAAGGATTATTCCAGTTTACAGCTCTCAGGTCACATTCCATCACTGAGAAGTCTCTGGACAGGAGCTCAAGGCAGGAACTGAGTCCAAGGCCATGGAGGGTGCTGCTTACTGGCTTGTTCTCTAAGACTTGCTCAGCCTGCTGTCTTATATAACCCAGGACCACCTGCTCAGGGTTGGGACCACCACAGTGGCCAGGCCTTCCCACATCAATCATTAGCAAGAAAAATGCCCCCACAGGTTTTCCTACAAGCCACTCAATTGAGGTTTCCTCTTTCCAGGGGACCCTTGCTTGTGTCACACTGACCACCTGAGGTGGGGGTGGGGGTGGGGGAGAATCTAACAAACAGCACTAAATTATGCTGCCACCGCCTCCATTTTCCAACATGGACTTGGGAACATTTGGAGGGAACAGAGCCATAGAGAAAATGCAGCTGGGTCCCAAAAGGGCTTTGGGATTAGACACGTCAGATGCAGGGCTTTCTTGGCAGTGTCTTAACCTCTCTGTGTCTTGGAAACCTCACTTGCCAGATGGGGGTGTTGTTGGGACAGATGGCAGCATAGCATAGCCTTCAGACACTATTATGAGGATTAAATGAGATACTGGAAGTAACACACCCACCATGGCCCTTGGCAGACTTTAGGAATGAGGCCTGTTGTCAACTGCAGTGGGGAAACCAGAGCTTGTTTTCCTTAACTCAATTGTTGGTTAAAGCCCCGGGACTGGCCCACCTCCTTTCCTTTCTCTCCAAAAATAAGGTCCCAAAGAACCACCTGTCCAAGCTGCTAACATGGCTGTTCCTGTTGACAGTTAGGTGAAGGCAACAGGCAGGAGGGGCAGAATCAAACACCCTCTCTCTCCTTCCTCCACGGAGAACAAACCAAAGAAATCTAGAGCAGGATATGCTCACACCAAAGGGCTGCCGCCTTCCTGGTGAGGCATTTGCTCTCTCTCCATCAGTTCTCTGGAGCGCCCGCTGTGACAGTCTCTGATCCAGCGGTTCAAGGGTGAGCTGACAGGTGTCCCGAGCTAGATCACTGGCCAGGGACTCAGTATGTACTGTAGAGTATTCCTTTAAGATGTGTTGCATTTGTTTATGCTGTGGAACATGTGTTTAAGGATGCAAAGATGTGTTGCACTCTTTTCTTGCATTGATTTAACTCTGTGAAGCTGTGTTACTTTGCCTGTCTAAAACACCTGACTGGTCTAATAAAGAGCTGAACAGTCACTAGCGAGGCAGGAGCAAGGACAGGCAGGGCTAGCCGGCAGAGAGAGTAAATAGGAGAAATCTGGGAGGAGAAGATGGAGGAGTGAGAGGAGAAGGGGTCAGCCGCCCAGCCAGACATGGAATAAGAAGGAAAGCAAGATTACAGGAATGGAGACAAGGTAAAGGCCCAGAGGCGAAAGGAGGAGGGATAAATAAGCTAAGAAAAGCCGGCTAGAAGCAAGCCAAGCTAAGGCTGGGCACTCATAAGAAAGAATAAGCTCCCATGTGTATTTTTGGGAGTTGGGTTTCTGATCCCTCAAAAGAGTCAAAGAGTAAAAAACAGCCATAATACATATATAGTCACAGCACAGAGCAGAGCACCAAACTCAGTTCCTAGGGTGCCCCTGGGAATACTCTCTGGGGTTGCTGTTATAGACCGAAGCTTTGTAACCCTTCAAACTCATGCTCTCAATACCATGGCATTTGGTTAGCCTCTTGCTTCAGCATATATGTGAGTACACATGAAAGTGTACCACAGACATGTACACACATGAATATGTACACACACACACACACACACACACACACACACACACACACACACACACACACACACACACTGGGGGAAGTGTTGGCGAATGTTGCCTAGAAACGACCTCTTTGCCGCGGCCTTCCTGTTCTGCGCGGGCATGAAGGCAGATGATCCCTGTGAAAGGGAGGCCCAAGTACATTTCCATAAAGTCTTTGTCAAGAGCCCCTTGGCCAGGGCTTCCCAGTCCACACAGGCATTTCCCACCCTTTGTCTGGGTTCCATTCTCCCACTTTTCTTCCCCATTACTCATATCCTCTCTTTCTGGGGCGATGCATGTACCGGCACCATGGGGACATTCCCTCCCAGCACACTGCCTGCCCTCACTGTGGAGTCCTCAGGGAGAGCGTGAGGAGCCAACAGAAACTGGCTGTCACTCAGACTCTAAGAGCCACAGGGAACAATTGCCTGGCCCCTGAGCTGGGCCAATCGCCACTCCCACTGATTTCCAAGAAGGACCACAGCATCTTCTAAGAGGCCAAGTCGAGGGGCAGCTCCTCCCTGCTGGAGCAGAGCTGGAAGCTGTGATGGTACCCAGGCCGGGGCAGATAGTGAAGCAAGAGAGGGGGAAGGATGACTTAAAGTGGGGGGGCAGGCCTCAGGGATGGGGTCAGGGTGAATGGGGATAGAGGCCCCAGGGTAATTTTTGGGTTTAGAGGCAGGTGGTGGCCTACTAATAATCCTGCAGCATGGCGGGCTGGTTATTTACGGGAAAGATGCTATTTTTAAGCAAGTTGGAAAAAACATTTTGAATGGGTTGGGAAGTTGGGTATACCTGTAGTTCTAAGTACACAGGAGGTTGAGCAAAGGATTGCTTGAACCAGGATTTCAGACCAAACAGAGGGGCAGAAGGGGGCAGGGGAGGCAGAGGGAGATGGGGCAGAGGGAGACAGAGGGAGACTTCCATCTGGGCGCCCATGTTACTCGGCCCGTGTTCCTCAAGCTTCTTCCCTGGGGACCATGTCAGACTCCTCATTGTTTCCCAGAACAAGCCTGGGCCTGGCCCCCAGGAGGGGCTCAGAAAATGCCCTTCTGCTTTTGCTTTAAAAACATGCCTTTCCATTTCCTCCTTGAGAACGGGGCATTGTTAATACGCTTCTGAAAGACTGGGCATCCATGCCAAGTGGAGAATTTTCCATCCCTGGAGGGTGAGTGTGAGCCTGTGGGGGTTGGCTGGGCGGGGTTCACACTTTGTGTTTTGGTGAATCAGTAGTCATGTGGGAGGCAGTCCCCATGTTTTCCAGCTCAGATCCAGGAAGCATAAAGAACAGAAGGCCCTCTGGGTCCCTCAGGGAAGACCAGACCATTTCCCCCATGAAAATGTCACTTGAGTGTCACACCTACCTCTCCACCATGCCCCAGCATTCTCAGGGGCTAAGAAACTTCTGGGCTGCCCAAGGAAAGCCCAGAGCAGGATCAGAGAGAGGCCGGAACTCACACTTCAGCTCTTGGTGCTACCCACTATCACCCAGAGCCCACCCGCTCCCACCTCCTCTGTGGAGGTAATAGCAACCCAGACAGACCTGAATTCAATGAGGGAGGCCAGTGGAAGGAAGGGACAGAGAACCAAGGCACAGAAATGCACAAGACAGCGTAGAAAAAAGAAGAGGCAAAAAAAAGGGGGGGGCCTCTAGATGTGGAGCTTTGTCAGGAACTGGGGTTCAGGGGCACCAGTCCTTGACTGGCTGGGAGACATAACAGTTGTTCTTTCTTAAATGGGCACGCATCCCTAGAAACCAAGCCGATGGCCCGTAGGCCTGCAGATCTGGACACCTTGGGAACGGACCTGGAATTCTATTCATCTGGCCTGCTTCAGGCCTCCCCCACCAGGAGCCAGGAAGACAGGCTTAGCACTGTGAGATTAACAAGCAGCCTCCAGTTTGCTCTCTCTGCTTCCTGCTCCAGCCACCATGCCCGTAGCTGGCTGCCACACTCCCCCACCATGATGGCCTCTTGTCCCTTTGGAACTGTACATCAAAGCAAATCCCCTCTAAATTGCCCAGGTCGTGGTGTTTAATTCCAGCAACAGAAAAGTAACTAATACACTAGCCAGAGCTCTGATTTCCCATGGGGCTGCCAAGCAAGAAGCTGATCCATACTTCATCTGTGACCTGTAGGTCTGGCCCACCAGCTGCTCCTCGGGGGAGGGCAGGTCCCACCCCTTCTAGAAGCACCCACAGTGGAGAGATTTGGGTTTAGAATCAGTGTTGGCAGGCAGGATGACTCCAGGATAGTTACAGGGACTGCGGGAGGGAGGAACAGCCCATCCAGCGCCGACTTCAGAGCTGGCTGCTTCCCATGCTGCCTCCTCTCCCCGAGGTCACTTAACTTACACATTAAGGGTTGCTGCCCTTCCTTTGTTCTGGCCTACAAGATGTGTCTAGAACAGCGTGGGGGGCTCAGTGACCTGTACATGGGGTTTCATTTGCCGACCCTGAGGTGCTTAGGCAAGCCGACAGCAGGCTCGGAGTTCCTTGCTCAGAGAACACATTTTTGAAAGCTGCTCTGGGGTCTCTCCCGTCATGCCTGAGCCTACAATCCTCTGCCTAGGAGCAAGGCCAGGGCCACCTTTGTTCATGCCCTTCTCACATGAAATGTGCCCCTCCCAATCTGGTGACGTCTCTCCAGTCTATACCCACAGGGCTCTTTTCCCACCTGACCTGCCCCACACTTCTCCGTGTGCTACCCAAGATGCTTCCGTGTCCTTGCTAAGCTGTCAGTTCTGTGAAGAGAACAGTAAGGGCTATCCCCTCCCGCCCACAACCCGTGTCACTGCTTCCAAAGGCCGGGTATTGCCTTCGCCCAGCAGCGTGGGCTATACCCACTTTACAGAGATGCCATCTCCGAGGGGGCAAGCAACTTGCCAACAGCCAAGCAGACAGAGCAGGATCTCTCCAAACGGGTCTTACATAGGACCCAGGGCCAGAAGTAGATCAAAGGATCGTCTGGTTTTGTCCCCCAGCCTGACCCAGCAGGGGACAGTCCCTCAAAGGTAGCTCTGCCTCTGGCTACATGGGTAGCATGGTGGTTGAGTTGGTCATAATGTTTGGAACACTCAGGCATACTTCATTCTCATCAAAGTTGCATCTGGGCCAGTGCTGCAGTGTGTTACCTTAGCAACAGATGGCAGGGCCTGAGTCCAGCTCTGCTCCCCAGCTACCCTGGAAGGCCCGATTGCCCTCCTGAGGTAACGCTTGTGGATGTCACATGTGTTCAGAATGTATAGTGCACAGGCCAGGGCATAGCCTCCCCAGTTAGAAACACCTAGAATGCAAAAGAGAAAAAATCCGTCATAGAACTGTAAGACCCTATGGCCCACTGGCTGCCTCCAAGCAACAGAAACCATCTCGGGGCTTTGGCACAGACAGCAGGCACTGGGGGCACCTGGAGACTTGTTACAAACTCTTGGGCCCCAGCTCACGTCCTGAACCAGAATTTCTGCAAGGTTGTTGGGGAGCAGGTGAGTTTAACAAGCCTCATAGGTAAGCTTTGAGTCAGGCTAAAGTTTGAGGGCTGCTGCTTGAAGCTATTCAGGTTACATATGACTGTCAGAGGAAACATTATGGGCACTGAACTTAGAAAGCCATCCCAGAATTCCCCACATTAAAGATCAGTCCCAAAGGCTGATTACTACCCCTTAGGCTACAAGAAGCCTCTCCCTGGGGCATATAGTGAACAGCCCATCCATCATGTGAGGTCTGTCAATCCTTTAGTGTTGACAACCATTCCTACGTCCTCTTCAGATCTCCTATTCTGTCAGCCAGGCCCCAGGGCTCACTTCCTGGGCTAGAGATGGTTTCATCTACTCTTCTCTGATACCTGCTTGAGTTCTCCATCCTGTCAACACTGATGGAGGTCTGTTATGACTCCAGATGCTGCACCAGCATTAAGGAAGGGGGGGGGAGACAGCTCAGTGGATGAAAACTAGCTGCTGAATGACCTGAATTCAGTCCCTGAACAGAGGGAGAATTGACTCCTGCAAGTTATCCTCACACACACACACACACACACACACACACACACACACACACACACACACACACACACACTCACACACTCACTCACACACTCACACTCTCACACACACTCACACACACACACAAACACTCACACAAACACACACAAACACACACACCATACACACACACACCCATAAACACATACTCACATGCACTCACATGTACACTCACACTCACACACACACGCACATTTACACGCACACTTACACACACACACATTTACACACTCACATGTACACTCACACACTCACATGCACACTCACACACTCACACGCACACTTACACATACTCACACACACTCACTCACACACACACAAACACACAAACACACACTCACACACACTGACATGCACACTCACATGCATACTCACATGCATACTCACATGCACATTTACACACACTCACACTCACACACTCACATGCACACTCATGCATACTCACAGGCACAAACACACACATAAACACACACACATACACACAGACACATAAACACACACACTCACACACGTAAACACACACACATACAGACACACACACACACAGTTCTTTTAAAGGAAGGAGATCATCATATTGAAGAGAGAGGGGAGCACTCAGGAGAAGACCATCAATCCCAAAGGAGTATGGGAGCAAGGAAGCCAGTAATTCTGATTGGTTCGGGAAAGGTGCACAGGGAGGAGTCATTTGATGTGGATATTATGGTCTGGGTAGAATTCAGCTGGAGAAAGTGGAGCTATGGGATGGGAGAAGCTAGGTAAACAAACAGAACCCCCAGTGAGCCAATGAACATGGCCTATGAAGACTAGACGACGACTATGACATTGTATGTCAACGATTCTAGGATATCTTTGTTACATTCGAATCTCTGAAATTGGCAAGTGTCTATGGTCATAGCTGACAGTTGTCATTGGCTGGTTCATTAGTGCTATACAAAATAGTGGTGGCGAGTCATCAATGGTACACTCAAGGGAAAAGAATATCTTGCTTGGGTTGAATGTTTGCATCTGTGGTCCTGTTGCAAATGTCTTGTGTGACTCAGCTTCTGGAGTCCTTAAAACAAGTTTATGAGGCTTAGTATCATTATCACCATGTGAGCGACTTAGACACAGACACAGTGAGCAGGAAATGTCACACAGCAAATAAGTAGATGAGATATAACTCAAACCATTCCCTCCAGAATTACTTTTAAAAAGTAATTTTTAAAAATTGTGTTAAAATCTACCTGACACGAACGTGGGAAACAAATGGTTCCTTCACTGTTCTCAACACCAGCAGTAGAGAGGGTAATGTGACCACTAAGGGCCTGGGTTTCTTTCTCTGCCAGGACTCTTAACAGTTTTGTAACAGCAGATACCTAACCCAAGCGTGCTCCAATCCAATCCAGGTCTGATGCTCTCGATCCTGGCTCTGTCAGGCCCCATGGACTGTTTTGAGGTCTCCTAGACTGCATCTTCTTTGTTTGATGCCAGTGGCTAGCCCCAGGCAGCTCACCTTAGCCTCTGACTGATTGGCTATATACCAGGGTTCCTGAAAGCTCTGTTAGATGGAATTAATTTGCTTCAATAGCCATAGGGGAAATCACACTGTTTTATTACAGAGGATGTTATGAAAGATCCGGATGAAGATCTACATGGGCAAGGCACCCAGGAAGGGGCTTGGAACTCACTTTGGATACTCTGCTTGCCAGGAACAGCATGTCTACCTGGGAGCTCTCTGAACTCTGTCCTTTTTGACTTTGGCGAATGCCTTTGTTAATAGGGTGGGAACCCAGCAATGCCTGCTTCCTTGGGCTCTTCTTGGGCTCTCTGTGCAACCTCATCCTGGGTAAGGAGCAGGGTTCCTCTGGACAGAGGCTGGTCTTAAGACTTATCAGGCAAGGGCACATTGGAGAATTTCTTTGTGGCTGGCTAAAAGTGGGAGTAGATTTTCATTTCAGGGAAGGGAAATTCTAGTTTCTATGGTCTGCCTTGTGGAGGAAGTTATATGAACCTAGACCCATGGATGAAAACAAGCAAATTACCTGTCCATTTGTCTGTCCATCTTTCTGCTCCATCCATCCATCCATCCATCCATCCATCCATCCATCATCATCTACCATGTACCTACCTATCATCTGTCTATCCAAAACAATCACACTAGAATTCACCACCTTAGCTATCCTTAAGAGTATAGTCAGTAGTATTAAATATATCTATCTCTTTCACCTATTATGTCTATCTAAAACATCATACCAGAAATTGCCATCTTAACCATATTTAAGTGTATACTTTAGTAATGTTAAGTATCCATCTATTTTAAAATGTCAGAAGTGGGCCTTTAATTCTAGCACTTGGGAGGTGGAGGCAGGCAGGTTTCTATTAGTTTGAGGACAGCCTGGTCTATGTGGTGTGTTTCAGATCAGTCAAGGTTACATAGTAAGACATTCTGAAAAAAGACAAAAGATATGTAAGAACTGTGTTCACCAATGTGACCATCTTTAAAGGTACAGCTATATAGCATTAAGTATCTCTTGATCTATTCATCCAAAACATCACATGTGAGAATACAGTTGAGCAGCATTAAGTATATTCTCCTGGTGGAATTCTAGAGCTCATCCTCGGCCTCTGCAAATGTAGAAAATGAAACACATTTGGGAAGCTGTAACAAAGGAGAAGGCAGGATTGAAAATCCTTATTCACTGGCTTAAATGACGTAAGAATGGTCATGTACAGAGGACGCCGCTGACCTGCAAGCTAAAACTGCTGACTGTGCCATGGTGGGATGACACAGCACATTTTTGCCTGTGTCTATCACCCTACACTACCTGCTTTTTAAGAATGCCTTTGGTTTACTATGATGTCATATTTTCAATTAACAAAATGTAAAACCCATGCTGTATTTAAGCAGTGACCATGACATCATACCTGGATCATGGGGTACATGGTGGGGGATGGGAGAGATGAGAGGGGACCCGATAGGCAGCTAACTTAAGTTCATGTGCTGATGGCCCCGTGGGAGATGAACATATTGTGACCTTTGATCTCTTGCTCCTTAGCAACCACTGATCTTTCACTGTATACATAATTTTACATTTTCCAGAACATCATATGGCTGGGCGCAGATCACATAGCCTTTCAAACTGGCTTGCTCATTTAGTATTCTGTTTTTAAGGTTCCTTGTGTCCTTTGTGGTTTGCAGGTAGAGGTCAGAGGATGTGTACCACATACATGAAGGAATGAAGGGAGAAGGGAGGGAAAGAGAAAGTGAGCTAACCATTAGCATCATCCCCTCCTACCTCCTGACTGCAGATAAAGTGTGGCCCATGGCCTCACACTTCTGCACCATGATGGCCATTATCCCCTCACGCTGTGAGCCAAAATGTGCCCTCCTCCACTTAAATTCCTTTTGTTAGGTATTGTGTCATAGCGGTGAAAAAAAAAAAAAAAAAAGCAACTAATACAGTATCCATGAAATAACTTCCAGGAATGGTCATTTATTTTGAGTTCTATTTTTGATCAAGTAGGTAGAACTAACATCCTGACACTGTTGAGTCTTCGAATCCATGAATATGGAATATCTCTGTGACTATTTAGTTACTTGCTACCCTCCATCAAAGTTTTATACTTTTCCTTGTGTAAATAGTAGTTACACGTTGCTAGCTTTATATTTAAGTAGTGCACTTTGGGAAGTGCTAATAACATGTTTTCAATTTCAAATTCCTCTTGCAAACTGTTGTCATATCGGAAACTGGCGTTGCATCCTGAAAGACTGCTGTAATTTATTCCTTTCAGGAGTTTGTTGTTGTTTACTCTTGTCAATTTTCCATATGGATGGACATGTCATCTACAAAGGTAATTAGTTTCTTTCTTCTCAATCCACATGCTTTTTATTTCTTCTCTTTTCTTATTGCACTAAGATTTCTAGGAGGATGCTGAAAATCTGCACCCATAGCACTCCCAGCTGGATTAAAAATATTTTTTCTATATTTATTGCCTTATGTAATTCTTTAGTTTGTTAATATCTAAGATTATATGAATGAATTTTTTGATTATTGGATCTTCCTTTTTATTTGAAATAAATCCTAGTTTGTTAGTGATATGTCTCTTTCGCGTGTCGTTGGGGTCTGTTCCTAATATTTTGCTCAGTGCTTTTTGACTTTCAAAAAAAATTACATTTATTTGTGTATGTGTGCATGCATGGAGTATATATTTGTCTACTAGTGTGTGTGTGTTCACATATGGGTACCCAGGATCACACTCAGGCCATCAGACTTGGTGTCAAATGTTATAATTCATCGAGTCATCTCACCAGTCCTGTTCTTATAGTCATGGTCATGAAAAATACTGAACTATACTTTCCTTCCTTAAGGTAGAAGCTAAGTGAAGTCCATTATTTCTTATTTTGTAATGTATGCATGCTTCGGTGGTTTGAATGAGATGTCTGCCAGGGTCATGAGCATGTGACTACTTGGTCTTGTTGGTGATGCGGTTTGAGGGAGGTACAGGAGGTGTGGCCTCATTGGAGGAAGTACGTCACTTGGGGTGGGCTTCGAGAGTGAAGAGCCTAGCCTACTTAGAATTTGCTCTATCTGCTTTGCTTGTGGTTCGAGATGTGAGCTCTGGGTTTGCCAAACTGCTTGCTGTCACTCTCCCTGTCATACTAACTCTAACCCTCTGGAACCCTAAGCTAAAATAAACAGTTTCTTCTCTACACATTGCTTTGGACAGGGTGTTTTATCACAGCAATAGCAAAGTAACTAATGCAGATGTCACTAAATCTGGCTGATCGACAGCATCGCTGGGTTCAGCTGCGTCCTTGCAGGTTTATGCCAGCTATATCCATCCACTTTTGATTCGGGGATGGTAAAATATCTATAAGAGTTGAGTCAGCTGTTTTTTTCTCTGCAGATCTTTCCTCCCCCCTGGTGTGTGTATATATAGCCACTCTGGTGTTAGATACATATACACAAAGGGTTGTTATATCTTCCTTGTGCATTGAGTGTGTGTGTGTGTGTGTGTGTGTGTGTGTGTGTGTGTGTGTGTGTGTGTGTGTATGTTTATTCACTTCCTTTGTTCTGAAGTCTGCTTTCTGTTGGTTAGTGTTACATTTAGTTTCTTTATCTTTCTCTCTCTCTTTTTTATTCCATGGAACCAGAGCTGGGTGTCTCCTTTCCCTCCCTGGAAGGTGGCAATGGGCTGGATCCAGATACTTCCCTTCTCCAAGGCGAGTATGGCTTTGCTCATGCCAAAGCAGGCAGTGGTTTCTTTTAAGGCCAGGTCATATTTAGAACAGAGAAAGGTATGGCATATTTTTGTAGAGTTTCTTTACCCTAGGTCTATCAGAAGCAGAAGAGATTTTCCCCTGATATTCACTGGAGAACCTAGCTGAGTGCCCAAAGTCAAGGTGATTCCCCGGGGGTGCCCAGAAGTAAGTCCCCATGATCCCCTGACATTGTTCCATTTGTTTGGGGTTTTGGCTTTTTTGAGAAAAGGTCTTGCTATGTAGCCTTGACTGGCTTAGAACCCTGGAACTCACGGTATAGACTGGCTTCAAATGCAGAGACCCGACTACCTGTGCTGGGAGTAAAGTGCACACCTGGCTCCCTAGGGTCTGTCTGGTGAGCCTGCAGCAACGCACCAGCAGGTTTTCTATCCTGGAGGGTGTTAGCTCCTTCCTAGGCTGATTCTGACCATAAGTGGGGAGAGCGCCCTTGTCAGGTGTTAATATTTCCAGAAACTTCTAGGGAGGCTAAGGGAAAGCCAGGCTTTGAAACACCAGGACACACAAGAAAGGCAGGTCCTGAGGTCCCACGAGGAAGGGCAGGAAGGGGAAGGACAGGCTGCCTGAGGCAGAAGTTGGTAAAAGGAGCTGTGAGAAACCCTTCCCCTGTCCTCCGTGTCATAGGCACTCACTGACCGCTGGTAAAAGCGGCCCTCCTGTCGCTGTCTCTCATCTGTCACCTGCCTGTTGCCCTCACACCTCTCATCATTGAATCACCTGGTATATGTACTCATCTGGGTTACTGTCGCCCAACTCTGGGCAGGAAGATCTTCAGCACACATCATCTCTGCTGTTGCCCGGAACCAGGAACAATGCCCGGCACACTGGAAATGTTAACTGAATGGCTGAATTCCCACTCAAGGTCCTGCCCTTCCCTGGTCCCCCTAGAGAGAAGAAACAAGCTTCTGCCCTGGTGTGATGTTATCTTGATTGGCGATTTGAGTGGATTGACAGTTGTCTGGGAGAGTAGTAACGCATAGCGGATGTGTACAAGGGCGTTTCCAGGAAAGATTGACATGGACAGCACTGAGTGAGGAAGAATGACCATCCATGAGTGTGAGCAGAACGGTCCAATAC
Source organism: Cricetiscus sungorus (assembly GCA_030556225.1). Lineage (NCBI taxonomy): Eukaryota > Metazoa > Chordata > Mammalia > Rodentia > Cricetidae > Cricetiscus > Cricetiscus sungorus. The sequence goes on from JANBXA010000588.1 coordinate 11,438,336, forward strand.
GGACACAAACCCAGGACAAAAGCATAAATAGCCTGCCAGGCACATACAAGGTCCCTTGCTCTGTTTCCTGGTCACTATGGCACAGGCAGCTCTTTGACCATGATAGTCTGCCTGGCTACAGGTCCAGGAACAATAAAGCCAGCAGCTGTATTCTGAGCCCTTTGAGACCATGAACCCAAACAATCCTGCCTCCTTTGAAGTTGTTGCCTTCAGGTATTTGTCACGTGATCAGAAACTGTCTTAACACACATGGTCAGGCCTCCAGCCGGGCCACTTACCCTGGGCAGCCAGGCTTTTCTTAGCAGGCACACAGGTACTCACCAGCAATGACAGCAAAGTCAGCTTCCACGTCACAGGCGATGACATCTCCATTTCTAATGTATTTCTTCACGGTCTCCTTGACCTTGCCCATCCCAAGCTCGTTGCCTCCATCACCCACTCCTGAAGAGAAGAGAGACAGTATAGAGGCCGGGGGTAAAGTGAGGAGGGACAAGATAGCCCCTGAAGATATTCCTGACAACCAGACGTTGTTTCTTCTTCAGGTCTTCTAGAAACCTCTATAGTTGGGAATGGATCTGATTTTGGAGCTCACTGGAGTGGGATCCTGTCTTATATCAGGTCCCCACATCCAGCCATGGGTGGGGTGCCTTGTGTTCTGACATGTCACCAGGCATGCTGGGAGCAAGGGTACAGTGACACTCGGTAGCATCCCACTGGCAGAGGTTAGCTGCCAAGGGCAGTGCTTGTCAACCTTCCTAATGCTGTGACCCTTTAATACAGTCCCTCATATAGAGGTGACCCCCAAACATAAATTACTATGTTGCTACTTCACAACTGTGATTTTGCTACTGTTATGAATTGTAAACATCTGTTTCCTGATGGTCTTAGGCGAGACCCTTGTGAAAGGATCATTCAACCCCAAAAGGGGTCGCAACCCACAGGCTTCTGCTTAAGGAATGTGAGAAGCATGCGTGTGATTCATTTTAATCTAAACCGAAGTGGTAGCTGGCTGTTATCTGAAACAGCCTCACAGGAGTGAACACTGCTGCAGATAAGACGGTCAGGTGAGCGGGGGAACGGTTTTATCTGCCAGGAGATTCAGTCACAACTGCTCCGGAGAGCTAGGTGTGAGAACTACTCTAGCTCGGGAGTTGGGGACCATCCTGTACAACACAGTGAGGATGGTCTTAACGACTTTTTAAGCAGGGTTGTGTCCCAGGACCCAAAGGACAGAATACTGGACCTCATTGGACTACATTAATAATGAATAATGGGTTGGTACTCAGGATGGTGGCTCCTCAATCCAGAGCTGGGACTGCGGGGATCTCAGGGCAGGCGATAGGCATCAGACAGATGGGGAACAGAGACCTGTAGACTGAATCACACTGAAAGTTTTATTGAGGGGGGTAAGAAAAGAGGTAAAGAGGCAGAGCAAGGACAGAAGAGAAGGAGACAGGGAAAGTCCTGTCTGCCCCAGGGGAACAGCGGGAAAGAGAGAGCAGAAAGAGAGTGTAAGTGGGCAGGGATCTTTCTTTTAAAGGGTCCTTTACACCTGAACCCAGACTAGTAGTCATGGAACTCTGTGCTGATCAGGGCACTGCCTGAGTGCATTCTGCCAGGTGACAGGGACAGGCCAGCGTAATGCCTGAATCCTATCCTACAGGACTGGGTATTACTGTATTTGAGTTTCTTCCACAAGGGCTTATAATGATACCTAGAAGAATTCTAGAAGTGGTTCTCAGCCTGTGGATTTCCACCTCTTTGGGATCATATAATCCTTTCACAGGAGGCACATCAGATATCCTGCATATCAGATATTTACATTATGAGTCATGACAGTGGCAAATTACCGTTATGAAGTAGCAACAGAATAATTTTATGGTGGTGGTGGGGTCACCACAACGTGAGGAACTATATGAAAGGGTCGCAGCATTAGAAGAGTTGAGAGCCATTGCGCTAGAGGCTCGCATTCATCCTGACTTGAGAGGGAACTAAACCACCTCAAGCATTGGAGACCACACCGAGCCAAAGACCACTGTGAGTGACAGACCACACACCCTGAGGTTTGCTTCTGTTTGCACCCTGACCATTTCGCTCAGAACAGTTTCTACATTAGTGGCAGCCTGATTGGATGGCAAAAACGACCGCCTGGAAGTGGAAGGGGCAGTTAGATGCTAGGGAGGGCCAGGATATGTGGTGGGGGAGGGGATGCTCTGGCAGTTTCCCAGGCTCTGCCTGCTAATTGCTCCTTTGGACACTTCTTGTGCTGGCAAGGATGCCTTCCTGCGGGCGGTGGGTCCTTTACCTGCCCAGCCCACGGTGACAGGAAGTGAGAAACCAACCAAGCTGACCACATTGCGTGTGCCCCACCCACAGCCTTTTCTGGGAAAATCTGGGGATTTACAGAAACTTTCTAGACAACCCAGAAGATTTTCATTCACTCCTCCAAACCTCAAAAGTCAGAGGGGACTAATGGATCTGGGAAACACTCAGAGGCTTGGAGAGTAACAGGCGCAGAAGGACAGACTGGCTTTAATTACCCCAGGCCTGCCCCTATCACCGGAGGGAGGAAGGAGAGCTGATGTCCTTTGGGGACTGGCTCAGTCATAACTGCAAGGTGATTCTTTAACTGTAGGGACTGGGACTGGCATCTGCACTTTGCTCAAAATCCTGCTTGCAATGCTAATTAGCTAGGCAATTTCAACCTTGTGAAGCCTCGTTTTCTCATTTACTTCCTACCACAAACAGGTTTTGAGCAGAATAGAAAATATAACAGTTGTGAAAGTTCTTGGTTAAAGTATAAAGTTCAGTACCAAACCAAATTATTGCAGTGTAATATTAACAATGATAGTTCACTCATCTCACACTTAATAGACTTTAAAAGTTGTTTCTTCAGATGACACATGACAAAGTCCAGCCTCTATGGGCAAAATGATACGCCATGCTTCGATTTCATTGTTGTTAATATTTCATGATGAGTATAATTACTTCTGATTTGGGCAAATCGAGTATGTCCTACGTGTGTCACTTCCCTTTCTCCTAAGGGAATGCTGCATTTCCTAACAATGGTGTCATTAGTGTCGAGACTGGCTGAAATAAACAACGGCCATTGTGGGTGGTGGAAAGCAATAGTGAGCATATAACTTTCCAGGCCACTGTGCTCAGTTGATGATGAAAGACTCTTAGCATCAACGTGTTCACGTTGAACTCTCAGTGCCCCCACTTACCGGTCGATGAGATTCCAGGAATTTTCTGTGCAGCAAGGAAAATGTCGTCAATGGGGTCAACTAAATGCTTGATGCTCATCTTCCTTGCGTTGTAGTAATTGCCATCCGCAGCCCTTCCTGCGCGCTCTATGGCCACCAGATGGTCAAATCTGCCCGGTGGCAAGGGGTAAGTGGTCATGGAGAAAATGGCAGCTTCGCTGGCTCTAACCTGTGTGCCTGTGTGAATGACCCTGGGTTTCCTAACTTGACTTATTTAATCCTATGGGCCTGACTGAGGCCTACCTTGTATAGGGGCTACCACAGGGGACTCCCGCATTGCTGGTGGGGAGATACAGCCCAGCACTGCTGCCTGAAGTCCTAGACGTTCTCGGGACCTCCACACAGGCAAAGCTCCCCCTCACTACACTGACTACATCCCAAAAAGAATTTCAGGACAACTCAGACTGAGGCCAAGTTAGCAAGTCTATGCAGGGATAGGAGATGGTGCTCACTTCAGATTTAGGTAGGAGCATTTAGTCTCACACACACACACACACACACACACACACACACACACACACACACACGAGAACAGTACAGATCCCAGGCATGGATGTAGGTTTCTCAAAAGGGAAAGTAATACTCAGGTGTTTTTAGTGGCAATATATATGACATATATGATTTTGTGACCAAATTATAGAGCTCAAAGTGTATAATTTACAGCACGCTTTAGAGATCAAGCAAAGTTTAATAGTTAAGTAAAAGATGTGAGTGGGTTTACTTATTACCCTTTAGTAAGTTAAAACTGTAAGACAGTTTCGTAAGATACCCTGCTTGGATGAACTGAGGCGTGGTAGCGAGGCAGGGGAATATCGCTAATATAAACTCCAGTTTACAGACATCTTAGCCCAGAGTAAGCACAGCCTTATGTTTATTTTGGTTTTGCTCTTCTTCCCCGAGACAAGGTTTCACGTAGCCTAGGCTGGCCTCTAACTTGCTGTGCAGCTAAGGATGGCTTTGTACTTTCATCATTGTTTTTTAAATTGATTACTACCATTATTGTATGGATGAAGTATGGAGCCACATGCGCCACAGCCAATGATGTGGGGGTTGGAACACAACTCCCTTTCTCCTTATGTGGATTACAGGGATCAAACTCAGGTCATCAAGCTTGGTGGCAAGCCTGCTGAGCCATCTTGCAGGCCCCTGCACTGTTAAAATTGACTTTCTTTTATTATTATCAATGTCTGCATATATGTGTGTATGTGCGAGGTAAATGTGTGAGTGTAAGTGCCCACACAGTCCAAGAGGGCACCAGGTCCCCCAGATATGGAGTTGTAGGTAGTAGTGAACTGCCTCATATGGGCGCTGGGAACCAAATGCTCTTAACTACTGCGCCACTCTCTAGCCCCACGTGTGAGCAATTTGGGCTTTGTCGGATGTTCTCGGTTTCTCTCTGAAAGACTCTATAGAGTGAGGGCTGCTTTTCTTTCCCAAACACCCTTAATTGTTCTTTTTGGGGGTGGGGCTGAGACAGGGTTTCTCTGTGTAGCTCTGGCTGTCCTGGAATTGGCTCTATAGACCAGACTGGCCTCCAACTCACAATCTGCATCCCAAGTGCTGGGATTAAAGGTGTGTGGCAACCCCTCACCCCACTTCTCCATCTTTCTATCCTATCCCAACCACCCTTGTAATAGACAGCCACTTAGAGCTACTTCATTTTAGTAGTCAGAAGATGAAAGGCTAGGAGGCTGATGGTCAGGGCGACTGGATGCCTGTGAGACACTAATATCCTGCCAGTGCCCCATTAGCCAGCACAGTGTCCAGTCAAAGAGGAACTGTTGGCTGCTATAGACCAATTTCATTTCACTCCCTTTTAACTTCTCATCACAGACACAAAGCAACTAGGTATGAATTTTAAAGGGAAAAATGAGTGGAACATAACATGAACTCTTAGGAGAAAAAGATAGAGTGTAAGGGCACAGATGGCATGGTGATAAGGTGGTTATGGAGTCCTTTCACATAGGTCACACCCTGGGTCTTCCTGTCACTGGCCTTGGGTGAGTTGTTTGGTCTTTCTAACCACAGATCACCTTTTCCATCAGCAAAACATCATGCATCTACAGGATATCACACGTATGCAGGATATCACACGTATACAGGACATCACGCATCTGCAGGACATCACACATATACAGGACATCATGTATCTGCAGGACATCATGGATCTGCAGGACATCATGCATCTGCAGAATATCACACATCTACAGGACAACATGCATCTGCAGGATATCAGGCATCTGCAGTTGCATCTACAATATTGATGGGGTTAAAGAAGGTGCCCGTCATGGAACCTGTAGCTACTCAGAGCTCAGTAAGCATGAGCTGGGCTTGTTGTTAGTATTTTTTATTAGCAAGAATGTTTTAATCTTATTTCATTTTATTTATGTGTGCATGTGTGCTTGCCTGTGTATGAACCATGTGTGTGCAGTACCTATGGAGGCCAGGAGAGGGTGTCAGATCCCCTGGGACTTGATTTACAGGCGATTGTGAGCTACCCAGTGTGGGTGCTGGGAGCTGAACCCAAGTCCTGTGCAAGAACAGCACGTGTCTAACTGCAGAGCCATCTCTGCAGCCCTGTTAGGAGGAAGATGGTTTGGATAATCCAAAGTGAGCACATAAAATGGCACTTTCACATCTCTAAAAGCACCCATGGTAGATTTCTTCAAAATCTCAACTCCATGATGGAATAGTACGGCCAGTCTTCAAAATGTTAAAAACAGATTTCTCATATGATCCAGAAATTCAGCTTTTTGGTACATATTGGAAAGAACTAAAAATAGGGACTTAAAGAGATGTGTGGCTGCCCTTGTTCTGAGCAGCACTGTTTAGAATAGGTGACGTGTGTGTGTGTGTGTGTGTGTGTGTGTGTGTGTGTGTGTGTGTGTGGTAGAACAAACTGAAAGAAAGCACCAAAGCACATAGAGCCCATCTGAGTCCTGTAATAGAGTTGGTATTTTTCTTTTTTTAATGTCTATCTCAGTTACATGCACAAACTGGTTTGCAATATAAAATGTGTTATTGTGGGTTGTTTAAAAAGTGTGCAAAAACAGTGTAAGTTATAAAATCTGAAACATACTACAAAACGGGGGTTTCAAAATATTTGACCACAGTAGCACGCATGCGCGCCACACACACACACACACACACACACACACACACACACACACACAGAGGCGGGAGGAGGAAGGAGAGGAAAGGGAAGGGAGGAAGTGTTTTAAGAGAGCAGTTCCCATCATTCTACAACGCTGTTTCTATTTTGTTTCCTAAAAGTGCTGGCTGCCCCAGTTGATCCCATTGTTGAGACTGCAAACTTTCTTTTTTTGTCAGGTATGAGTGCCATCCCCCCTACTGGCAGCGACCTACTTCCAGACATATTCTGTGGAGCCCTAACCTCATGGCTAATGTAGCCCATCAGAACTCTGGCTTCCTGGGCTGGTGGGTTTCTTTTCTCCCATAGGATGAGTTATTAGCAAGGTGACAAGGAGCGGTCTTCCCCACTCCTATGCTCTCCATCTGGGGTACCATATACATACCTAGGAGACTTGGGGTCCCCATCTTTGCACAAAAATGCCTGAGCATCTTCCACTGACCCACCTTGGTAAGTTAATATGGGGATTGGTGTCTTCAGAACTCCTTGAGAATAAAGACAAAGGGCAGCCATGTCAGAATATGTGTGAGAAGCATCTTTGGACAGTGACATAACCAATATTGAGTGGTACCCTTCCTAGAACACTTTGTTAGAATCCAGAGGATGGGAGGTTTACTTTTAGTCCTGACTAAACTCCAGAGTTGGCAGGGCATGGAGGGTTGAACTGGATCAGTATAGACCTGGGCATATGCAATATGTAAGATGCTCCTAATACCGTGTCAACATTGCCAACTAGAGTGCCGTGTACTCATTTAGATGCCCACAGTGCAGTGTGTCAGGCTCTTTACATGTATGTTCTCATTTAATTTTCATAATTCGATTCCATAAAGTGATTATTATTTCCATGTGATAGAAAGGGAAACTGTTGCCCAGAGACATCAAGTATGTTGATCAGGGTCAGTTATAGTAAATATGTTGGCATCACAACTCCAGTTCTGTCTTAATTTAACTTCTGTTCCTGTGATAAAACACCCTGACCAAAGGCAGTTTAAGTGAAGAAGGGGTTAATTCAGCTGACAGTGCTAGTCCACAGGCCAACTTGATCTAGACAATTCCTCAATTGAGACTCTTTGTCAAGTGACTCTAGGTATGGCAAGGTGACATTAAAACCAGCCATTAAATTTCTACCCCCGGATCTTACCAGCTCCCTCTCCATTTAAGCATCTCTACAGAGGGGACAACTAAATGACAACTAAAGCAGAGTCCCAGAGACCTGGGTTAGGTGCTTGTATGGCAGTGGCTTATGAAATGACATTGATTCTTAAATTAACATTTTGTGATTACACAAATAATACACGTTATTATAGATTATGAGGAAAATACATACCTGTCTTCCCAAGTTGAAATTCAATTGGTTTTCATTAATTTACCTCTCAGCAGTTTGGGGAAGAATCCTGGCTCATTCATGGGCCAGGGCAAATCTTCAAGCAGAAGGAAAGATGGCTGACAGAGCACCCTGGGCAGTGTCCCTGGACTCAGGACTTAGAGGCATATGACTTTGGCTAGGGCACACGAGCCCGTCTGTAAGGAAATGCCCACCTACTCGCACGGCTGGATGGCACCATGGTGGCTATGATACCTGTCAGTCAATGACCTGGGATCTGGTGCAAAGTTGGTGCTGAGTAAAGGCACGCCTCGCTTCCCTGGACGCCCTGGTGTCAGATTCTAGTCAGGGGAGCGGGTACCGGGGAGCCCAGCAGGCAACAGGTCTGAGAAAGAACACGCAAGGCCTCTGTCAAGGTCAGGAGACATGCTCCCTCCTCTGAGCTACAGAGTGCAATCCTTGCTGGGCTTGTGATGAGAGGGAGAAAGGACTATGCCACCCTTCCCCTTCTCAGTTATTTCCTAGGCCCCAGCAAAAATACTGAAATACTTCTCACAAACAGATCCGGTTGTGTCATTTGCTTCGTCTACACGTAACAAAAGTTCTGCAGAAGCCATTAAAGCAATGCTACCGTCCATGGCACTGTGCAACCCAGACAGCTCTGAGTCCCTAAGAGTGTCCCAGCTGAGCTGTCAGGAGGGGAACAGGGCACAGCTCTCTCTCTCTCTCTCTCTCTCTCTCTCTCTCTCTCTCTCTCTCTCTCTCTCTCTCTCTCTCTCTCTCTCTCGGGTAGCACCCGCTGTTGGCTCTGGAGCAGAGCTGACACAGTCACCTGTCCCTGTTCTCAACTGATCTGACTATTCTTCAATGACTCCTTTTCTCGCGTCCTCTGGATGAGAGGCCACAGGGTGTAATCCTGGCTCCTTCGTCCCCACTTGTCCCCACAGTGGTCTCCCTAAGAGCTTCCACTGTAGAATTAACCTCGTAAGTGATCTTCAGCTTCCGTCTTCACAGACCAAACAACCTGCTCTCTACTCTCACTGCATTCTGGATGCTCTGTAACCAAGACCTGAGAATGGGGTGCAGAAGGCTCCGTGGGAGATGCCAAGAAGCTGAGGGGAGAGATGGGATGTGAGGAGGGAGGTGCGCATTTTCAAGATCACTGCTTTAAAAAAAAAATGTGGTGGTGCACACCTTTAATCTCAGCACTGGGGAGGCAGAGGCCAGCGGGTCTCTGTAGGCCAGCGGGTCTCTGTGAGTTCGAGGCCAGCCTGGTCTATAGAGCGAGTTCTAAGATAGCTAGGGCTGTTACACAGAGAAACCCTGGAAGGGGGGGGGCATGTCATGTTCACTAAGATATGTGTATATCCAAGGAGGCAGAGGACTTAGACCCTGTCCCTACAAGGCTGAGGCTATCTTGGCGGGGGAGTCACCCTCACTGTTCTGGGTGGCATGGCCTCACATAGCTCTGACCCTTCGGGGACTGACTGGTGTAGGAACTGGTCCCTGTGTGGACAACGGTGACTGCTTTGACCACTTGGACTTCCAGGGACCCCAGTATCATTCTCTGTAAAACGAGCCCCCTTTGCTGGTAACGAAACTGTTCTGAGCTTGGAGATAAAACACCCTGTTTCAAGGACACGTCCTGGGGCTGAGTCATGCCTGAAGGTCCAAACCCCGATTTCCTCAGGTCTCTGCCAGGAGAGACCTGCTTGGGGAAATGACTTGAGTCCATGCCATACTCACCTTGCTTAACAGCATCTTCCATCAGCTTTGTGTGCAAGTTCAAGGCTCTCTGATCCACCACCATGGAGGGCTCCTTCCCCAGAGCCTGCAGGAAGGCAGCTAAAGCGATTGCTCCGGGCGGGCCGTCCGTCTCCTCTGGGGGCTCGTGATTGAAATGTGTGGGGAATCCAGTGGTGACTAGCACTGAGTGGGCATGAGACAGTGACAGAGCAGCCCGCAGAAGCTCATCTTCACCTAGCAGGTGCCCGATCCCCCGGTTACCTGAAGTCACAGAAACAAAGCAAAAGATCTAGATGGTCGTGGTTAAGGTAGGAGCACTGATAGCCTGTGCTGTGTGGGGTCCGGAAGTCATAGGGAGGGATGTGGCAGACTGACGGTTTGTAGGGATGCATCCCCGTCTCTGGTCTTTCTGTCTCACGCCTCTCTCTCAGCTACAGTGGCCACCAGACTGGCTCGGTCTCACAGAGCATGAGGTGATGGGTGGCCTCACTGAGCCTGGCCCTGTCCTTCCCATGTGTCTCTCCAAGTGCACCTACCCTCTTCTTGTCTGAAATGTTGACAGCTACGGCGAGCTATGATGGCCCAGCTGCTGGGATCCCAAGCAGCTGGGGAGAGCAGAGTCCCTCCCTGCTGACACAGAGCCCTCTGATGACCTGCTGTGTGCCTGTTATAGGCAGGCGGCGAAGCATGTGCAGGCTCGTCTGCGGGAATGGCTTAGCAAAACCTAACGAACAGAATATATCAAGCAGAAAGGAAATGGAACCCATTCCCTGGGAAGTCATCCTCAAGCCCAAGACAGGAGCTGGGGTGCATTTATTCTAGGAGATTGTGATACCAGGAAACACAGAAGACAATGACACCCGAAAACCACCAAAGGACTGAGAGTGAGCGAGTTAACCCCTAAGGCAACTGGGACTCTGTCTGGCTTGAGAGCCCTAGGGAGCCATGGAGGTTGTACCATAGAGCTGCCCTTCCAGAGGCTGCTGCCCATTTCTTCACTGGCTTCTGTCCCAGGTGGGGGAAGTTTGCCCACGAGAGAGGGGATTGACTTCATCCTTCTCTCTGAACCGTGCCTCCCATGATAGAGACAGATACAGATCATCTTCTTCTAGTGGAGGAGTTGAGCAAATAGGGGGCCATCCATTGCCTCTGTAGAGGAACCCAGTTAGTTCAGGGGACACAGACAGGCGGGCGGACAGCCATACAAAGATTGCCCAGCTGCACCAGGTTGAGCAACAGCACTTCCTGACGCGTGCCCATTCTGTCATGCCTGTCTACCCTCACATCTCTTCTTTACGAGTGCCATATGGAGGCAGAGTATGACTCAGAACATCCACCCCAGCTGAGCTGCCTCAGAGCATGCCAAAGGGTAGTAGAGGGACACTGACTTGCAGTTGAGGTTCGCAGAGAGCATTAAGGATGCTGGGTTTGGATCCCCACTATGGAGGCAGCACTCCAGACCTAGGAACATTTCCAATTCCTGGCACATGATAGCTTTGTGTCCTTGGTCCTATATCTGGGTTTTCCTATATGAAAAGTGAGGCAGGGAGTGAGATGGCCAGAGTCTGTGGGGACAGAAACTCTGTTTTCTGGAGAGGGAACAGGAAGTTGAGACCTGAAAGGTGATCTTCTTTTAGACTTTTTAAATTTTGTTTATTTATTTTTGTTTTGTCAAGACAGGGTTTCTCTGTGGATTTTGGAGCCTGTCCTGAAACTAGCTCTTGTAGGCCAGGCTGGTCTCAAACTCGCAGAGATCCACCTGCCTCTGCCTCTCGAGTGCTGGGATTAAAGGCATGCACCACCACTGCCCGGCTTTTCTTAGACTTTTTATAATTCTTTCACCTGGTCTTTGGCATCCCTAATAAAGTAGTTCCGAGTATGTGTAAAGTTTAGTGAGGGGGTGTGTATACTGTGGTATCCAATAATGGATTATTAGGGTGAGGGGTGGCACACTCACACAATGACATTTTATGCAAACATTAAAAAGGATGTCATGAACTGGGTGTGGTGGCTCTCCTGGGAGACTGAGGCAGGTGGATTGCAGAGAGCTCAAAAGCTGGCCTGGGCTATAAAGGGAGACTCTGTCTCAGAGACAGTATGTAAATGTTGTAGAGATCATTTCATAATATGAAAGTCATTACAGTTTATTAAAAAGTCCTAAGATAGTATCATGGTGGGGTTCCAGTAAATATATTCCTGTATGCAAATATTTGAGACCAAAGAAAAGGACTTTAATGGCCAACACAGGCCTATTAATAATTTACTGGTTGTGATGGATTCTGATATTTTGAAGTGTGGATAGGTGTGTGTGTGTGTGTGTGTGTGTGTGTGTGTCTGTGTGTGTGTGCGTGCGTGTGTGTTTGTATGTGTTCTCATATATGTGTGTTTGTGTTCATATGCATATGAGGTCTGAGATTGATGTCATGTGTCTTCTTTGCTTACTCCATTTCATATCTCCCTCCCTCCTTCTCTCTCTCTCTCTCTCTCTCTCTCTCTCTCTCTCTCTCTCTCTCTCTCTCTCTCTCTCTCTCTCTCTCACCCTCTCTCCCTCTTTTGGAGGCAGAGGCAGGGTCTCTCACTGAACTCGGCTAGGCACTGATTTGGCTAGGCTAGACAGTGAGTCTGCCTGTCTGCCTCCTTAGTTTTGGGATCCCAGGTATACACTGCTGTCCCTGCTACTTACATGTGTGCTTGGAACTAAGCCCAGCCTCTCCCCCACTGACATGGCACACATATAACCAACTGAGCCATCTCCTCAGGCCCCAGGAGTCTGGTAATTTTTATTGATTCTTCACTTTCATACAATTTTGTTCTATAACTTAATTTTATTAATTAGACTCATTTTTGAGACTGGGTCAAGCCCCAGTCTTGAATTAACAATCCTCCTGCCTCAGTCTTCTAAATACAGGGATCAGAGGCGTGCACGACCATCCAGGCTATTTTCCTGTATTTTCCGATGTTCCTACAGTGAATATGAAGTACTGATTACAAGATGGGGAAGAATAACAGCATTTTGCAAAACAAAACTGGGTGTAACGTGTTTCTTGGAGTGTGATAAGCACAGAAGAGAGAGCAAGAGAGAGAGTCTGGGCAACAGAATGCTGTGTGTGCATCCGATGGTTTCATTACCAGTGCAAAAACCATTACTGTAAATCTCGCATCCTCCAGACGCCTCAAATGCAAGTCAATGTCCTCTTAAAAATGACTGAGTGGATCTATTAATAAGCCCAGTGAGTAATGGCCAGTGCATAGTACACCCTCATTAATCTTACGTCTGCCTATTTGAGTGGGAATCGAAATCATCTATTGTTCCTGCAGATTAAAGATGGCTTTTCATAGATGAAATCGGCACATCAGACAGTCATAAATCTGCCTCCGCTGGGACTCATGCTTCCAGCTCCACCCCAGTCTGCAGGAGCCTGTGGGAGGGATCGTGTCTGACCTTTCTGTCCACCCTTATGAGGCAATGGCTGAACAGAGGTTACAGTAAATCTACCATCAACTCCTTTTAAACTCTTTCCTCATGACACCGTGTTAAGCAGGGGAACCAGCTTGAGTAAGGCTGGCTGGGAGGGAATCAGTGAGATTTTTGGGAGAGGCACATGTTAGTCCCAGACACTGCCAGGTATTTGAGGTGTGGGTACTTCCATTTCTAAGGACACCTCTCATGAGAAGGTACAGGAGGAATGGGACATTCTAAGGGATGCTAGAGGACTTTTTACCTGCCCAGGCAAGACAATGACACACAATTTATAATTCAGATTCTAATTTATACAACAGTGTAAAACATGACCAACACAGCCCATGGGCAAGAGTTCAACCATCTGTAACCATCTTCTTAACCTTAACTTATATGCTTTGGTTTCTTTTACTAAATAAAGTTAATACAACCTGTCTCATAGGGACACCAGAACATTTACTAAGATGCATGTACTGATGCTCAATAGAGAGTAACTAACTATAGCACAACTAATGTTCTTGCTATTTAGCATAACCTCCACAAGGAGGTGTAATTGTCTGTAGTCTTGTTACACTGATGAGGAAACCGAGGCAGGATTACCCAGCAATGATCTCATGAGGGTGGGACATTGGACTGCCTGTACCATTCATAATAGTGGATGACACAGCGCCCTCTGCTGGCTACCTGGAATTCGAACTTAGTGTCCTAGATGCAGACCAACCTAGAAAAGTTTCCAACTAGTTCTCTGTAGGTAGACCTCCTAATTAGAATCAGTGGCTCCCTGGAAGGTACACCAGCCTTGTCCCATGCTTAGAAAGCTGGTGGCTAAACAGGGTGGTGGCACATGCCTGTAATTCCAGCATTTGGGAGGCAGAGGCAGGTGGATCTCTGAGTTCAAGGCCAGCCTGGTCTACAAAGTGAGTTTCAGGTCAGCCAGGGCTGTTAAAACAGAGACTACCCTGTCTTGAAAAAAAAAAACAGGAAGGAAGGAAGGGAGGGAGGGAAGGAAGAAGGAAGGAAGGAAGGAAGGAAGGGAGGGAGGGAGGGAGGCAGGCAGGCAGTGCATGTACACATTTCCATGCATTTTTTCTCTACCCCAGGGCATTGGCCCCAGGGCATTGGCACAGACGGGGGGAACTAGGGATATTAATAAACACACTTGTAACTTTGTTGCTGCCGTTTGCTTTCTTGAGACAGTCTCCTATAGCCCAGTCTGGCCCCAAACTCAGCTGAGGATGGCTTTGAACTCCCATCCCCTGTGTCCATCTCCCAAGCACTGGGATTCCAGACATGCATCACAGTTACTGTGACAACTTTTGAAAAACAGTTGCTTATTTAGGAATAACTGTTTCTGACTTTTTCCCCCTCAACAATTTATTTACGTATATGTGTGTAAGTGCTTTGCCTGCATGTATGTATGTTTGTGTACCATGTGCGTGTTGGAGACCAGAGGAAGATGCTGGATCCCCTGGAATTGGAGTCACAGATGGTTACTAGCCACCATGTGAGTGCAGGGAGTCCAACCCTGGTGCTCTGCATAAGTGGATATGCATAACTCCTGAGTTATCGCTCTAACAACCCTTTTCTCCTGTGCTGGAGACTGGAGTCAGGACTGTGTTTTACAGGCTCACTCCACCACCGAGTTATCTCCTGGCCCTTGTTATTTCTTACTCATGCCACTCATTTGATTCTGGGCGGCAATTCACCCAGCTAATGAACTTGCTCACATGCTTAGTGTTGGAATTTGGAAAAACAGCAGCCGTGAAGAAAGCAGTCACCCATAGTGTCCCTACCATCGGACCCTGTGGTGGTTGAGTAAGGATGGCCCCCATAGGCTCATATATTTGGATGCTTAGTCACCAGGGAGTGGGAACTGAATTAGAAGGGTTAGGAGGTGTAGCCTTGATAGAGGAAGTGTGTCACTGGGGGTGGCCTTTGAGGTTTCAAAAGTTCACACCAGCCTGCCCCCCTCAATTCCTTCTCCAGACCATGCCTGCCATGTCTGCTACCACGCATCCCACCATGACGATAATGGACAAAGCCTCTGCAACTGTAAGCCATCGCCGAATTAAGTGCTTTCTTTTATAAGAGTTGTCTTGGCTGAAGTCTCTTCACAGCTATAGAACTTTGATTAAGATAGGCCCTCAGTGTATGTTTTGGTGAATTTGCTTCTGGTCTTTCTGGTAATCCTACATGGTATAAACTTTAAAAAAAAAAAACTCACCAAAACACCAAATAACCCTATTAAAAAATGGGGTACAGAACTGAAGAGAGAATTCTCAATAGAGGAAATCAAAAAGGCTGAGAGACACTTAAGAAAGTGTTCAACATCCTTAGCTATCAGGGAAATGCAATCAAAATAACTTTGAGATACCATCTTACTCCTGCTAGAATGGCTAAAATTGGCAATTTATGCTGGAGAGGATGTGGAGAAAGGGGAACACTCCTCCACTGCTGGTGGTAGTGCAAACTTCTACAGCCATTTTGGAGTTCAGTATGGCGGTTCCTCAGGAAAATGGGAATCAGTTTACCACAGGACCCGGCAATCCCCCTCTTAGGTATATACCCAAATGAGCCACATCCATGCAACAAAGACATGTGCTCAACTATGTTCATAGCAGCATTATTTGTAAACAAGAACCTGAAAGCTACCTAGATACCCCTCAACTGAAGAATGGATAAAGAAGATGTGGCACATCTATATAATGGAATACTACTCTGCAGATAAAAAACAATGGAATCTTGAAATTCACAGGCAAGTGGATGGAACTTGAAGAAACCATCCTGAATGAGGTAACCCAGTCACAAAAAGAAGAACAGGGTATGTATTTGCTCATATATGGATTTTAGAACTTGAGCAAAGGATCACCAGCCTATAATTCACACTGCCCGAGGAACTAGGATACAAGGTGGATTCTAAGAGATTCATATAAGGTCCCTCACAGAAGGGGGAAGGGACAAGTTCTCCAGAGCACATGGGGAGTGGGGGGACAGTGAGTGGAGGGGAAACTAGGAGAAAGAGAAGGGGAGGAGAGGAAAACATGTGTGACTAGGAAGATTGAGTCAGGGTAGGGTAGAAATAGAAGATGAGAGAGAGAGAGAGACAGAGACAGAGACAGAGCGAGACAGAGAGAGACAGAGAGAGAGACAGAGAGAGACAGAGAGAGAGACAGAGAGAGAGACAGAGAGAGACAGAGAGAGACAGAGAGAGAGACAGAGAGAGAGAGAGAGGACATAAAAGAGGGAACCATTATAGGATTGAAGAGAAAACTGAACCTAGAGAAATGTCCAGAGACCTACAAGACTGACTCTAACTAACAATTTGAGCAACAGTGGAAAGGCTACCATAAATGCCCTTCCCTGATAATGAGATCAACAACTAACTTATCCACCATCATAGAGCCCTCATCTAGTACCTGTTGGAAACAGAAGCAGACACCCACAGCTAAACACTGAGCCGAACTGGAATCCAGATGCAGAGAAGGGGGACAAGACCAGGCTACTGAAACCCACAGAGACAGCTGACCTGAACAAGGAGGAGCTAATGGGCCCCCAGACTGATAGCTGGGAATCCAGCATGGGACTGACTCAGACCCCCTGACATGGGTCTCAGCTAGAAGGACTGAGCAGTCTAAGGGACCTCAGACAGTGGAACCAGGTTGTATTCCTAGTGCACAAAAGGACCTTGCGGGCACATCCCCCATGGAGGGATACTCCCTTAACCTAGAGACAGGGGAGAAGGCCTAGTCCCTACTTCAAATGACTTGTCAGATTTAGATGACCCCTCCTGTAGGGCATCACCCTACATGTGGAATGGGGGGGATGGATGGGGAGGGTGGTTGGGGTACATGTGATGGGGAGAGAGAAGGAAAGAAGGAGGGAGGGATGGAGAGGGAACTGGGATCGATATGTAAAATAAAAAAAATTAAATTTAATTTAAAAAAGTTAAAACTAGAAAAATAAACCCTCTGATTAAGTTTAAAAATGTATATGTGTATGTGCCTGTGTGCTCACATGTGCCATGGTATTGATATGGAGGTCAGAGGACATCATGTGGAGTGTTCGCTCCTTCCAGTACGTGGGTCCCAGGGTTGGGACTCAGATTGTCAGTTTTAGCTGACCTTGTAGTCTAACACCTTGTAGGCCGGTGTAAGAATTTTCAGGAATCACGCTGTGGATAGTTTGGACTATCCACTGTAGTGTGAAAGAGGATAATTTCCTCTTGCATGGAAGCCTTCAGTCAGTAGGTGTAAATGTCCTAATTACTTATTCATTATATATTTATTGTGTGTGTGATATATGTCGGTGTGCGTGTGAACGTGTGTGCAATGTGTATATGGAGGCCAGAGGTCAACGTTGAGTGTCGTGCTCAATCACTCAACTCCTTAATTTTGAGATGAGTCGAGTCTGTCACTGAACCTGGAGCTCATTGATTTGGCTGTGCTGGATGGCTAGAAGCTCCAGGGGTCTACCTGTTTCTACAACCCCAGCATTCTCTCTCTCTCTCTCTCTCTCTCTCTCTCTCTCTCTCTCTCTCTCTCTCTCTCTCTCTCTCTCTCTCTCTCTCTCTCTCTCTCTCTCTCTCTCTCTCTCCCTCTCTCTCTCTCTCCCTCTCTCTCTCTCTCTCTCCCTCTCTCTCTCTCTCCCTCTCTGTCTCTCTCTCTCTCTCTCTCTCTCTCTCTCTCTCTCTCTCTCTCATACACACACACACACACACACACACACACACACACACACACGCCCTGTACTGGGATTACAGATGTGTACCACTGTGCTCTAATTTTTGCATGGGTTCTCAGGTTCTGAACTCGGGTCCTGACGCTTGAGTGTCAGGCACTCTCCCCACAGAACCATCTCCCCAGCCTCGAATGCTTGGTTCTTACCTGGGTCTATGGCGATTATGGACTCTAGCTTTCTGATCTTTTGAACAGCAACGGCTGACACTATGCTGTAATGCAAAGGGTCTTTGGAAATGGCGTGGACTTCTGGAACCATCTCAGGAGTCAGACAACCGGCTGGAGATACAGTGTCCTTCGGGATCATCACAGTGCAGCCTGGAGTGCTGGCGAAAGCCAGCGGAGCCTCTGGAAGACACACAGGTAGGGCTGTGACGTCACCCCACCAAGCCCAGTCCACAGCGGCCAGGGAAGATAAGATGACCCCGGCACCAACTCTGTCAACAGAATTCCCTGTGCCATATGCTGGCACCAAGGTCAGAATGGGCTGGCTTATGGCCAGACCACATTCTATTTACACAGTTGCCCCCACGTTTTAGGAAAGTGGAGGTGAGTATAGCAAGAAATCGAGGTGCACCCATAGCTGGAGTGTGAGCTCTAGAAGAGTCTGTCCATCACCTGACAGAAAGCACAGACCAACCCCTCAGTGCACGAGGCCACTCACTTTACCTTGCAGCAGGCGTTAGATTGGGTACTCTCTACGTGTGGAGTTTCTGTTCTCTCATAGATTTCATATTTTTCTTCAAACAAACAATAACATCACCCCCGCCCCCGCTAGATTACAGCCCTAAGCAGTGCACTCGTGTCATCCTCAGAAGTGGCTGCCGCGTGGACCATGCATTCAGGTTTCAGGTGTGACTCTACACGTTCCGCACGCATCTGTTACATTATAAAATAATGGCCTTGCCCTGTCTGCTTGTGGTCAGTACTGAGCTGGGGAAGTACAGGTACAAATAGCCAAGTGCTGGGTGCTGGGTGAGCCCTCAGTAATGGTTTGTATTAGTGAGACTGGCACCAAATCATCTCTTTGTCCTGTGTCCTGCTTCTAGGCACTTCCTACCTAGTATGTTGACTTTCTTCTTTCTGCCTTCCGTTGCTTCTCTACCTCAGATTCCCGCATAATGCCTTGCACATAGTAGGTCTTAAATACATGTCAGTGGGAAATGAGTAAGCGATGTATTAGATTTCACAGAATTGTAACATTGCTTGGATTAAATAGAAAGAGTCAGCTAACATTCAAAAGGAGCATCTACTCATATACACATAAGCTTTGCGTGTGACCTACGAAGGGTACAACTATTAAGGCTGAGGAATGGTTATCTTTGTGTGTGTGTGTGTGAGAGAGAGAGAGAGAGAGAGAGAGAGAGAGAGAGAGAGAGAGAGAGAGAGAGAGAGAGAGAGAGAGAGAAAGAGAGAGAACCTAGAAGCGATCACTGGAAAGACAGGTACACACAAGAGCAGTGGGCTCAGAGCGGAGCACAAGGCTTTGCTCCCGTCAGTTGTGTGGTGTATGCAGCAGGGACTCTGTTGCTAATAAAACTTACATGCTGAGGAGTGAGCATGATTTGTTGGCATACAGTAGGTACTCAGTGTGTGGACATTTAAGTAAACAGTAGGATCCCATGGATTGGGCTATCTATGTCTTGTCACTGAACTCTCAGGCATGCCATTAAAATAAAATAGCACTAAACTTGACTCTTTATAGTAGAATAGCTGACTTGATCAGAATTTTCCAGTGCAATGGTTACTACTATCATATTTCCATCACATTCCTGTTACCCGAAGCCAGGGGGCGCCCTCTTACGTCTGTTCATTGCAATGTTAGTCTAGCCATTTTGTGTGTTGCGGGGGGACTGCTGACGAGATTGCTTTTAGTTCTTAGTATCCATCCAACTACTGGTTGAAAATATTCAATGGAAGAATATTTATGGCCTATAGTAAAGACAAATAGGTTTTTCTTTTTCTTCTTATATTAAAAACACAATATAATGGGCACAGAGGGATGGCTCAGCAGTTAAAAGTATTTGCTGCTCTTACAGACAGAGGACTTGGGTTTGGTTCCCAGCACCCACACGGCAGCTCACAACTGCCTGCAACTTCAGTTCCAGGGGAACTGATACCCTCTCCCAGCCTCTGTTGGCATCAGGCACACACATGATGCGCAGACATACATGCAGGCAAAACATTTATACACATAAGATAAGTAAAAAAATTAAAAATATAACATCTTTTTGCAAACACATTGCATTAGGAATCACACACATTCTAGTCATGAGATCAAGTGTGCAGGACAGGCAACGTGTCAACACTGCCCTCTTCTGGGAGAAGCTGGAATTTGGTGTTGAGGGGTTCTGGGATGGAAAAAAAAATGTCATTGTAAAATTCAACTGTTTCCCGACGTCATCCTTTTGCTTTCAAGGCTCTACTTATCTCAAAGGTCAAGCTGAAGGTTGACCTTCCGCGGGTGGGAAAGAATTTAATCAAAAGGGCTTGCACTAAACACCAGCTGCTATGGTGAAGTGATTCAGCCCTGGGATAAACGGAGAAAGTGGGAGACGCTGTAGCCGCTTAGCCTGTATCTGTTTTCCAGGGCTGGGAGTTAAACACACACAGGGTAGCTTTACGCATGCTGGGAACGTGCTCTACCACTGAGCTACATCTCCAACTCTAGACCCGTGTTCTCCGAGTTTCAGTTATCAGTCAGTAAACCTGTGCTTTCAAGAACTCCAGATCCCCTGGGCTACGTCTGAGATCAGGGTGGTTGTACCCGTGTGCCCCAACATACTGCAGCTTCTGATGGCTTCCAGACTGGTCAGCTCCGAAGGCCAGAACACTGGGACATCCTCAGGCAGACACTCCACATAATTCCCATAGTCAGGTTTGGAAAGGGCCTTGATTCCCAAAAGTTCTGCATATGGAAAAAGAAAACAGGATCCCTCTGGTCAGTACTGTACACATGGATATGCTGGGTACATTATGGATCTCCCTCCCAAAGAAATGGTAGTTATAGCATTATCTACATGGACAGGAAGGACAGGAGGAGGTAGTGATGGCTAGGGGCTAGAGTCTTAACAGATAAGGATGTCCTGTAACTTAGGGCCCATGGTGACTGGTACAATCAGGCTGACATCTCAAAGTGCATGGTGTGGTGGCTGGAGGGAGCCCACGGTGTGTCTAGCTCAATATAGGCCTTGTAGCACAGCGTGTCATCTTGATACAGACTTAGTTACACAGCTGTAACCTCTGTTATCACTACCAGTAGCCCAGCCTGGCCAGCAGTCATCGACATGAAGATAACCCAGATGGATGTGTCAGGACCTTTTTACACACGTTAGGAAGAAGACAAGACAGTAGACACCCGCTGGGTGGCCCCGAGGCTGTTTTGGGTAAGGAAGGCCAATAGTGCTGACAGTATGTTTATAGACTGTCGGGTCTTTGATGAGTCTGTTGACTTTAAACCCGGGCAAGTTCAAGGTCATAGACTCTGGTTCTCACCCAGGCCAACCCCAAGCTCCCTCCAGGCCCTCTGGGAGCTCTAAGAGGCCTGGGAGGCACCCAGAGATTTGACCTTCACACTTGGAGTCTGTTCATTTACTCTCAGGCTAAGTTAATCCAAATGTAAGTTTGAGTTTTATTGTGTGTGTGTGTGTGTGTGTGTGTGTGATGTTTTCACATGATCATGAGCAACACGTGTACCATAACGTGCATGTAGAGGCCAGAGGACAACTGGAAAGAAAATGTCCCATGTGCCATGATGCAGGGATTATGGGAAGCTCATCGAAGTTTTATGTGATTACAAAGCCTCAAGATGAAGCTTGTTGGACTGGCAAGGCCGTGCTGTCGTAAGCCAGACAGTAGTGAGCTGGTATGGACCTCTGGGCCTCACCCCAGGCCCTCACCCCTGAGGCTCCCCGAAGAGCAGCATAAGCTTCTACATGCTTGCCAGGCCCACGTTGGAGGCACAGCTTGTGGACACTGACCTGGGTCTCCGATGTGGATGGGCTGTCCTTGCTGTCCTCCCAGGAAGTGAGTGGCTTGCAGTAGCTTTTCCAGCTGGTCCTTGGGAATGGGTCTCATTGTGACCACCAGAGGGCAGCAGAAGCCAGCAATGGCAGCACATGGCACCGTTGTCTAACAAATGAAAAATGTAGGCAAAAGGAAAACAACAACAAAAAAAAGAATTAACATAGATTCAAGCCCCAATACCCACAGCTCAAGAAGCTTCGTGAAGCAAGGAGTTCCAACAGCTGCTGTAGAAATGCACCTTCTAATTTGAGGATTCAAAACGGGGACAAGGAGTTCTTAATTTTTTTTTTTAACCTGTCAACATTTGACACATCTTCTAAGCTGGACAGGGTAATATTTTACTCTGTAATATAAAAGAAAATTCATGGGTGGCATGTGTCTGTAGTCCCAGCACTGGGTGGGGGCAGAGGTGCTAAGACAGGAGAATGGAGAGTTTGAGCCTTGATTATGTGGAGGTTACACAGTGAGTGCCTCCTTTAGACATAAACACATGGAGTGGGGCAAAAAAGTAAGGGGAAGAGAAGAAAATTAAATATCCCAAAGGAAACCAATGCTATTTCAGACATTCAAATGTAGTTACCGGAGCGCTCCACAGGGACAGAATGGCAGATCTATAACTGTTGCCATTTTAGAGTGTCAGGGTACAGGGTGTTTGAGAGTCTGAGAACTGTACTGTGATAGGAACGGTATGGTGATATGAAGCTATCTGTGAAATACTTGATCAGCCACAACACTACAGGGTCTGTGGGTCCAAAGTCCTTTGTCACCAACATTCAGAAATGAAGGAAATGCTAGACTTCATTTGAGGCTTCTCTCTCTCTCTCTCTCTCTCTCTCTCTCTCTCTCTCTCTCTCTCTCTCTCTCTCTCTCTCTCTCTGCTCTCTCTCTCTCTCACACACACTCACACACACACACTCACACACACACACACTCACACACACTCACACACCACACACACACACACTCACACACACACTCACACACACACACACACATACACATACACACACACACACACAATCTCACAGGCCTCTAAGGCAAAAGGGAGCAGAAAACACCGAGCTCCCACTTCTAGAGCGCCAGGGGAGGCGCCTGTCCCTGGATGCCCCAGTTCTCCCTTCGTCGAGTCTGCACAGGGTGACCTGCATGACTCTCACTCGTGACACATTTCTCCCTCCCCTGCTCCCCTGCAGTGGGGCTTATGACAGGTTTAGGACACAGCCAGGATCGTGATCTTCTGGGACGACCTTGGCTGCCACTTAACTGGCTTGCCGTTACCACCCTGGCGACAGTAGGATGAAATCCTGGTGTGCTGCCAACCTGGTGCCCATATGACAGCACCCAGGACAGGGGGAGGACACATGTAGCCGCTTGCAAAGCCAGGCGGTGCTACTGGGAGCTGAGCTGCCTCTGTCTAGGTCTATCCAGGCCATCAGTCTAATTCAAGATGGCTGTACAGCCACGTCTCTCGGGTCCTAAGGGCAGTGGGGTGGGGTTGCTACAGACTGAAAGCTGTACCGTAACCATGGGGAGAGAGGACGGTGAGATGTGGTAGCTAAATGACAGGCTGTGGCTGCTGGTATCTCCTGTGGACGCCTGTACCTCTGTGCAGTTTTATCCAAGTCACTACGCTGGCCAAGAGTGTGGTTCCAGTTGGTTCTGGGACTTGGGCAGGTCCATTTAGGTCTTATTTTCTTCATCTCTAATGAGTGGCTGTGCTGATGAGTCTGAGGCTATCCTAGTTCTAGCCTGCACCAAGCAATGGTGGGTCCCGGCCAGCAGCCAGGGCTCCGTCCTCACTCTTTGCTAATGTCCCTTGAAAGGCAATGCTTGTTTCTGACCTGATGCAATTCAGGCCTCTCTGATAGGAGCCAAAGGGGACACTGTAACACACAGTGCTCCAGATGAAATGTCTAGTCAATGTGAAGCAGGGAAGCCCGGAGGTCGGGCCTTCATCCCCACAGGGCCCCGGAGGCCGGGCCTTCATTCCCACAGGCCCCGGAGGCCCCCGGAGGCCGGGCCTTCGTCCCCACAGGGCCCTGGAGGCCGGGCCTTCGTCCCCACAGGCCCTGGAGGCTGGCTCCCTGTGACCAGCCTGGAGGTTGGTCATTTGTACAGGGCCCTGGAAGCTCCTGATCTGGAGGGTGGGCGCTAGCTCACGCTCGTCTCAACAGCATCAGGGAAGGAAGCAGCGGGGCAAGCACTGCTTTTTCCCCACTTGACTGGTCCCCATAAGAGACCTTGTTTCAGAAGCCAAGGTGGGGACAGTGAAGTGAGTCAGCAGGCAAGGTGCTTGCTGCTAGGCGTGAATTTGGTTCCCAAGACCGAAGGAAGGAGAGAACTGATTCTCTTACATTGTCCTCCAACCTCCACACGTGCACGGCACCTACCTTCTTCATCCCCTCTCCAGAGGAAACAAGGCATACTGACCTTGAAAAATATTGGTTGACCTCTGGCCTGAATGTACACTATATACATACACATACATGTGTGCCTCAAGGGCACGGACGTGCATTTGTGTGTACACATGCGCGCACACACACACACACACACACACACACACACACACACACATGCACTCTCTCTCTCTCTCTCTCTCTCTCTCTCTCTTGCTCTCTCTCTCTCTCTTGCTCTCTCTCTCTCTCTTCTCTTTCTCTCTTTCTCTTGCTCTCTCTCTCTCTCTTGCTCTCTCTCTCTCTCTTGCTCTCTCTCTCTCTCTTTCTCTCTCTCTTGCTCTCTCTCTCTTGCTCTCTCTCTCTCTCTCTCTTGCTCTCTCTCTCTCTCTTGCTCTCTCTCTCTCTCTCTGCTCTCTCTCTCTCTCTCTCTCTCTCTCTCTCTCTCTCTCTAAATGGCTTGATTGACTCCGCTGTAACAATCGCTCAAAGGGGCCACACTGGATGCCCCAGCCACATCAGAGGTGGGAGGGAGAGAGGCTGGCCTGGAGGCTAACAGCTTTGCCTGGGAGAGTAACTGAGAAGGGGCTGACCGTAGGGTTTCTGCTTCCTGTACCAATGCTCTGACTACCACAGGAAAATACAACTCCATCCACATGTTCAAGCCCTTCCACCCAGGGGTGTGGCCTTACCTTGTATGCTCCTGCGTGGCTGGGACCTGCTGTGTCTCTTCTGGGGATCCCTGCCTGCTCCAAGGCCTCTTCTATGGAGAAGCTACAGTCCATGATGAAGGCCACCATGTCCTCCAGCTGCTCTGAGTACTCTTCCAACGAGGCCAGGACGCCTGTGCAGGCACCAAACTCGTATTTTTGGAACTGCGGAGAGATGGTCCTGTGGACACAAAGTGATGCTCACAGACCCTGACTTTTAGTACAGTTTCCCAATGATGCACTGTTTAAAAGGGCGGTGGAGGGGATAGCTGAGGCTGACATGTCTATGGGCTTGGCTGGTGTTCCTGAAGCGTGACCAAACCAAAGCTTCTGAATCCACACGTACAATACAACCTGTGGCTCACGCCATCTCCTGAACCTCAACGATGAGATCCGTCAGACCCACAAGTATGAAACACTGGTGGAGTTTCTGCCATGGAGGGATGCTGGCAGATCCAGACAGAGGATGGTGGCCTCAAGGAGCCTCTCAGAGTTCACAGGTCAGAGCTCGCAGGGCAAGGCCTCCTTTCTCCATCTGGGAGCTCTCACCTCTGCTCACATCATTTATGGAGCTCTTTCTCCTTTCCTCTCATTTCCAGGGGGCTGGGGTTGTAGGGATGGACAGGGTGTGACTCTGCCTTCAGACACCTGTTACATGGAGTAGCAAGCGTCTAGATGGTGGAGAGACACAGGACAATGAGAAGCTTTCCTCTTCTACTATGCTAGTCTGGATCTCCAGTGTCACCCAGAAGTCCATGGACTGAATGTGGGGGCTAGTGAGAGGGGGCTAGGCCATTGGGGACATCCCCTTGAGGAAGAGGATGCCACTTTCTCATTGTCTTTCCACTTCGGGAGGAGCATGCTCCATTCCATGTCCCCTGCTGTGCTGTGCACCTTGCCACAGGCAACTGTGCACTGAAACCTCCAAAAAAACGGCAAGCCAAAACAAGTCGTCTGTCTTCATGTTTGTCCTGGGTGTTTTCTCATAGCGTGGGAAAGCTAGCAACCCACTAAGGGGGAGGTGTTGGGTCATGAGGCAAAAATGGGAGCGAACAAGTTGGATAGGGAGGAAAGAACTCCTAGGCAGAGGTTGCAGAATGTGCAGAGTGTGGAGGGACCGAGTGTAGGGGCCATGGGAAGTCTGCACCAGGAGGCCCAAGCTGGTGACACAGGAAGTGCCAGCTCAGGCCCTAGTAGCATTTTTGAGGGGCCCTCTCATCCTTGGGTCTACAGAATGATAATGGGAAGCCTTCTGTCTGGCAAGAGAGCGAGGGGTGCCCTGAGTATCCGGAGAAGCTGAGCTGGGCCCAGGTCACCAAAGGCACAAGCCACAGGCAGGCCTTGGAGACTTTCGAATAGTAGAATCATGTGATCGGATGTGGACTTGGAAAAGGCCACTTTTGTGGGTGAGCAGAAGAGGGGTACAGAGCTCAAGGAAGACAGGAAGAGCAGTCACAGTGTCTAACAATCGGGGTCACAGAAGGTAGGGCCATGACTGGCCCTGCAAACGAAGCTAGGGCACAGTGGAGAGGCACAGATGCCAGTTTCCAGGGCTATCCATGAGGCTTGCTATGGCGTATTCCTGTGTGTGGAAATACATCCAGTATCCCCAGAGGATGCCCGACACAAGCTAGGTCCCAACCCCCCTGTGTGGTCTTTTCCTGATGTTTACTTTACAAATCAGAGATTCACAGTAATTGTAACGATATACTGTCATAAAAGTTATTTAAAACATTGAGTTATTTATTCCTGGAATTTTCCATGCCATATTTTTAGACACTGGTCACCCGTGGGTGACTGAAACTGTGGACAGGAGCTAAAAGGGACATAGGGACATCTGCCGTTTCAGAGTCTGGGCAAGCATGCACAGAATAACTGGTATTTTCCTCTGGGGTGGGGGTGGGGGTTAGTGATGCAAGCATTGTTCTTTTCTTCTTAACCCTGTGCAAGGCTTTCTGGCAGGAATGATAAAGTGACAGGTGGCAGTGTCTATCATGGTAAATTTTAATCGTCATTGATGCTGCCTAGACTCTGTGGGAAGACTCTCAGGCTGGCCTGTAAGAATGTCTTGGGGAGGTTATATTGATTAACTGAGTTGGGAAGACCTGTCTCCGGTGGGTGGCACCATTCCCTAGGCAAGAGGATTGTGAGCTGCGTCAGAGTGGAGAGAACAGGAGAGCTGGGCACAGCCATGTGTGCATTCGTTGATTGCTCTGGGCCCAGGCCTGTGGCGCACACCTTTAACTCCAGCACACAGGAGGCAGAGGCAGACAGGTCTCTGTGAGTTCAAGGGCAACTTGGTCTACACAGCCAGCCAAGAGTACATAGTGAGATCTTATAAAAAAAAAAAAAAAATTATTTCTCTCTTCTCAAGCCCCTGCCACCCTGCTTCCCTGGTAACTTTGAGTTAAAGCAAACCCATTTCCCCTTTACTTGCTTTTGTTAGCATATTTCATCATGACAACAGGAAATGGAAGGAGACACTGCCCACAGGGTTTCTCTAGGCCTGGGGCAGGGGCAGGTGTGGGGTTGGAGAACAGGATATGGAGTAGGAAAGTTTGCCCCTGAGCAGTGGTCATGCGATGCTCCTTGCCAGGACCTGTGTGGTCCCTGAGGTCGGAGCAGTGGAGCTAGTAACAAAGAGCCGGGCTGCAGCACCTTCTCTACCAGAGCACAGGCGTCTTACCTTATGTCTGGGGCAGTGCTCAGGCGAGGCAGCACCTTCTGAGGCTCACTGCATCCCAGCAGGGACAGAGGACCGTGACTGGCCTGGCAGAAGCTCTCGAAGGCCGGCGCTAGGGATCTGGGTAGGACCACCACGCTAGCGGGCTGCAGTCCTGGGGTGGGTGGGAGATGGGACAAAGGCACACTGGTTGATGCTTGCAGACTCGTTGCTTCCACTTTTGATTGACTTGTTTCAGATGTGCACAACAGTGTACTTAAGTAGAGAGTAGAGGATGCTGGTATTCAGCTAGCTCTTCTCTTTTTCATCAGTCCTGGGTACATGGAATGATATCACATCTACTTAGCACCCTAAAATCTTCCTACCTCAGTCACCTAATCTAGAGAACCCTTCATACACATGCTCGGTTTCCATGGTGATTCTAAATACCATTAAGTTGAGGACCAAGATTTACCATCATGTGTACCTTGCCCCAGTGATTGACGAGATCAAGTGCCTCTTGTCTGTGTTGCTGTCTTTGGCTAATCGTTTGCAGACATTGACCCTTGGTATCTTTTGTCTATGTAGATGGATTTCTGAAGAGAGGGCACATGGTCTCAACACGGAGGTGGGGGAAAATCCATTTGCATACCGTGAGCTCCTCTGAAGGCAAATGGCCATCCCGAGGATTGGAAATTTCTCTGGTTTTGGATGTACATGACCCTGATCTTGAATCTTGACTTTCTCTGTTACCCCAGTGACGTGGCTTTTCATCTCTTGGCCTCAGTTTCCCCACCTGGAAGCTGGCACTAATCATGCCCACCTCAAGGAGACCTCCGTGAGTTATGCTCTGCCAACGTCCCAGCCACTGTTAAAGGAACAATGCCAGATAACAAAACAGTATGTTTGACATAGTCTCTCTCTCTTTTTTTTTTTATAAACTGATGAAAGAACTCAAAGGAATATATCTGCATAATAATCATGCCTGTCTCCAGGTGACAAGCCTGCAAGTAACTTTGATACTGTTCTCTATATCTTTCTCAGAGTTATAGAACTGAGACGTTGTGATTGGGCAGGTCCCCCGAAGTCCATGGGTTGGAACTTGGGGTTCCTCTTCAGTGGCTCTCACCCTCCCTAATGCTGCCACCCTTTAATACACTTCTTCATGCTCTGCTGACCCCAACCATAACATTATTCCATTGCTGCTTCATAACTGGAGTTTTGCTAACTCCTATGAACTGCAATGTAAATGTCTGATATGCAGAATATCCGATATGTGCCCAAAGGGGTTGTGACTCACAGGTTGACAACCCCTGCCCTGTGTGGTGGTGGGAGGTACAGCCTACTAAGATGTTTTTGGGCCTTGGCTGCAACCCTCACTGAAGAGTTAATGCCGTTTCCTGTGAGATTTTATTCTGAAGGAACTGGCTTAGTTACCACAAAAGCAGTTGTTGGTATGTGACCCCACCGTTCCTGCGTGCCCTTGGGATTGCCTTCTGCTTTTCATGCCCTTGGACATCTGCTTTCCACCATGAATTAAGACTGTATGCATTCTGTCACCAGGCTCTTGGACTCTCCAGTTTCCGAAACTATAATAACAGAAACCTTTCTTTCATAAATTACTTACTATGGCGAATAACCTTGACCATCAACTTGATGGGGCTGAGAATCACCATGGAAACAAACATCTGGGCCTGTGTAGTCTAGGTTAATTGAGTTGGGAAGACTCACCCTAAATGTGGATGGTACCATTCCACGGGCTGGGGTTCTGGGCTAAATAAAAAGTGGGCAGAGCAGCATTCACCAGTCTCTTCTTCCTGACTGCTGGTGCCACGTGATCATGTGACTCCTGCTCCAGAACCTTTCCGCAGTGGACTGTATCACCCTGAACTGTGCCAGAGCTCACCCCTCCTTCCCTACGCTGCTACTGTTAGGCATTTTGTCACGGCAGTGAGACAGAGAACCAGCACACCCAGTATCAGATGTTTTGCTACAACAATTAAGACAGAGACCACACTACAGACAGAGCTCTGTTCTACTGGAGAAATGACTTCGGGAACAATTTTCATAGCAGCCAGATGTGCTCTGTCAACCCTGGACCTTTCTGCCCTACATGGACACTATTGGCAGACGTTTACTGTGTGCTTATGGTGTTCCAGGCTGCTCTGTGCTAAGTGATTTGCGAACTCTTCATCATGGAGCTATACCCAAAGGACCACAGGCTCTGGGCTTTTCTACCATGGGTCCCAGACTTCCTTGGAGAATTCGGGTGAAGTAGACATGACCATCTTCTGGGAAAACCCCAGGACCAGCAAGCGGTGAGGTTGTGCTGGTGCTCATCACCTCAAAGCCCACAGTGCCAAAGTCACCAACAGGCTTTCCGAGGGCCACCCCAGTGGCCCAGTGTTAGAGGTGCTCATGCACTTTTCAAGAAGGCATGGCTTGGCTCCACAGTGACCTGCACCTGTGGTGAGGTGAGGGGAAACAGCCAGCGTAAAGGCCTCCCCAGTCTCTCCACTGCCTCTTCCCTCCAAAGCCTATTGTGAGGACAAATTGGATTTTTAATGCAATAAATCAGGGAGGCATTAGGGACACAATGCCTCTTTGTTTCCTTTTTAATTAAATGCACTTCAGGAGCTGAGTTTAGGTTTTGTTCATCTCCACTGAGGGAGATGAATAGAAAAAGCCCTGAGTTGTCCCCATTAGCAACACAATATGGAGTAGAGGCCTTGAGGTCCCTCTTTAAAGGGTGGTGGGACTGACCAAGCTTCCAGATTCGAGCTTCATAGCCCAGTGATTCATGCCTCCCTGGGGCTCTCAGGTTCCATTTAAGGTCATGACACTTTCTCTTTGCGGAGAGAAGCGGAGTGATTTATTCTGAGTCTTTTAACCAAAAATCAATTTTTTAACAAGAGGGAGAAAACGTTTAGTTCTCCCAATCAGATTCACAGCCTTGAACATTCAGCTCTAGGCTGGCGATTTCCAGCTTTTGGAACATGCCCCTTCATCCTACAGCAGCAGCTGGCTTGCAAGGAACATGCCAGCCCAAATAGGCCTCCAGAAGGCTCCCGTGGAGGAGCTTGTCCCCATTTTTTATTTTGGAAATAAGTCTGGGAAGGTTGCATACTTTACTCATAGTGTGACTTATGAGGAGCAAATCTGGAAATCACACTCTCATTGTCCACCCTGGAGGCCAGACCCGCTGCCCCCTTGAGGTCCCAGGAGGCGGTCACTGTCTGGGGTAAAGCTCATATGTGCTGAAGGTGTACAATGACTTTGAAAGACCTTGGAAGTCTTCTATATAAATTCTGCTTCCTGCCATTCATGTACTAGTGAGCCACCTTCATTGGCTCAGGCCTTGGCCATGCGACTTGTTTTGGCTGAAGGGACATAAGTCTCTGCACAGTGTGAGCAGTCTTGAGCCGTGGCTTGCGTGCATCTTGGAGGACTGCTTTCTCCTGGAGTCCTGAGCTACCAAAGAAAGAAGTCTGCCCACTAGGGTGGGGAATCTTCTAGTTTACCCATCTCTGGTTGTGACTAACTCTATGACCAAAAGCAACTTGGGGAGGGAGGAAAGGGTTTAATTTGGCTTACACTTCCAGGTTACCATTCATCCTGGGAAGGTCAGGGCGGGAACCCACGTTAAGAACTGTGGAGGAAGGGCTCCTACCTGCTCTGTGTGCAGCTGCTTTCCTCAGATAGTCCAGACCCATCTATCTAAGGATGGGCTGAGATCTCTTCATTAAATTAACAGTCAAGAAAATGCTTCCACAGATATGACCATGGGCAAATCTGATTGAGACAATTACTCAAGGAAGGTTTCCTAGGTGAGTCTCAGCTTGTCGAGCTGGCAATAGAAACTAACCAGCAGAGAGGCTCCATAAGAAGAAATTTTAGGCTTTCTGGTGCAGTCACCCCAGTGGTCATTGGAATATGAGGGAGAAGGGATCTTGGATGGTCCAGCCATGGTGCAGGCAGAGAAACTACATTGCTAAGAACAGCTTCAGTTGTAGACTTGTGAAAATTATGGTTCTAAGGTATTATTCTTTAGGGTGCAATAATAAGTAGCCATTTACCCACAAATAATGATAGAGGCCTTGCATAGCTATCTGCTAAGTCAGAACTCTTGCTTTAAGCACATTAAGTAGGCTACTGGTTTTCCCTTTGATGTTTGTATCATAACCAGAGAAGTCTATAAACTATTTTGGTTTTTTATTTTTTTTTTTTATTTTTATTTTTTTGTGGTGTGAGGGATAGAACCTAGGGCCCCGAGTGTAGTAGGCAAATTCTCTACCACACTAAGCTATATCCTAAGCCCTTATGTGTTTGTTTGTATTGTGAAATATTGGTGGGAATGAGGTCAGTGCCATATCATATGCCTGCATGTGTGCCTGTGTGTGTGTGAGTGTGTGTGTGTGTGTGCGCGCGCGCGCGTACGTGTGTGTGCGCGTGCGTGCATGTGTGCGTGTGTGCCTGTGTGTGTTTCAGGATTTTTGGGAGTTCTGGGTATCATGCCTCTAAGACAGTGGCAAGATGGATGCTACACAGAGATTAAGGCCATCCCATGGTAGGGAAATTTGGTCTGGATCAAGATCAGCTTGGAAGGCACTATGGTTTGTGGCACTTTATCTGGGTGGAGCACCGGTGAGGTGAGCTTTTTTTAAGTTTTAGTTTTTGAGATAGGGTCTCACTAAATAGTCCAGCCTAGTCTGGAACTCACTATGTAGCCAAGGCTGGCCTCAAACTCTCGGCAGTCTTTCCATTGAGTATTCAAAATGCTGGGATTACAAGCAAAAGCCACTATGCTTAGCATAAAAACTTACTTTTATGGACTGAGGTTGTGTGCAGTTCTCCATATGGAGTTGGGTAAGCAAGTAGAACTGGAGGCCCTAGATCCTCTATGAGGTTTCTACAACTCAAATCTAGTCCAAACATGTAGATCTTTCTGGGAAGCTAAATAGTGATTAGCCCCCCTTTTTTTGTGATTGATATGTGCATGCATGCATGCAAGAAAGCAAACAAGCAAACACACACACACACACACACACACACACACACACACACACACACACACACCACATAGCCAGACATGGTAGTACATTTGTATCTCAGCACTCAGGAGGTGGAGTCAGGACTCCAAGGTCACCCTCAGCTACACAATGAGTTTGAAGGCATCTTGGGCTAGCTCCATGAGACCCTGTCTTAATAAAACCAACCAAACAAACACTCAGCCAAGAGTCTAGTTCTGCTTACCTTCACTCATGCTGGATGTGTTTCTGATGTGCACTGCCGTTGGTAGACTCCTTATGGCAGAGGGAAGACGGGACCTCAGCAGAAGTGAGAAGGGCAGCATACCATCCCCAGTGGGCTGCAGGGAACATACACAATGGAGGGCGGGAGACTTAGAGGCAGTTCCCATAGGCTCAGGGTTGGTGTTGGGTGCTGTGCCCTGGACTAACTATGGCCAAGCCCTGTTGAGGGTAAATTCTTCCCCTGTCAGGTCTCAGTGTCCAGTGAGCAATGCCTAACACCTGTGATTTCTGCATGCTCTTCTCAGGGCCTGTGGTGTCTTCTATCCTGCCCTGAGGGCTCAGAAGCAGCTCAGAACCCAGGTCTCTACAGAGCAGCCAATAGGCTGTGACAGGTGCTCCTTGCTCTAGGAACATTCCTTAAACTACTCTTGTGGGGCTGAAGCCATAGCAGCCTAATGTTCTACTTGACTTTGAACTCCATTGTCTCTCTAGTACCTGGCAGACAGAGAGAGACACCTCTTAGACTCCTTCCACAGGCTCCGGAGCACCCATGCCAACCCAAGTACATGGTATGTCCCCAAAGTCTCTCCATGGACCAAGTAATGAAGGAATGGCATTTACAATTGCAAATGAAACCCCCACCCCATTAGCTATCACCTACGACTTTAGATTGGGGGTTTTAGAAGGTAGGAACTTGGTGGGGTTTTTTTGCTTATGCCTCCCTCTACCCACAATGATTTATTTGGGAGTTGGTAAAGGAATAAAAGTTGTAAAATTTAAATATAGAGAATGTTTTAAAACTACAATGAAAAGTTTAAAACTTGGTACGTGGGCAGTTCCTCAGCTGGTAGAGTTGCTTGCTGTGCAAGCATGAGGATCTCAGCACCCATATGAAGAGCCATGCGCAGCAGAGTTTGCTTGAATGTGTGTGTAGCACTCAGGAGGCAGAGAGAGGAAGAGGCCTGGGGCTAGCTGTCCGGCCAGTCTAACCAATCAGCAGGCTCCAGGTTCAACGAGAGACCTTGTCTAGGAAAACAAGGTTGAGAACGATTGAGGAAGACTCTCAACCTCTGGTCTCAACACACACATGCACACATGTGCACACACACCCTCCCCACAAGTGTGAATACATGTGAACACATACACCACATACAAAGTTTAAAAATTATTTTAAAAGATAGAAATGGTCTCAAAGCTATAGGAAATTATGTCTAGAAGGACATCTCATAAATTGATTTCTTATGTGGTGAGCTGATAGCACCGACCTCTGACCCATGTCCCTTTTGTTCAGATAGGTCAAGTACCTGGCATAAGAACACAAAAGCAAGTGTTTGTTGAGTGACTGGCTGATCGCAGAATGGAAGAATGCATGGCTTTGGAGTGGTGTTACAGTGAAGAATTTAGATGAGCCTGATTTTCAGCAACTATTTCTATCACAAGAGATACGCTCAGCGGGATTCAAAACCACCAATTTGTGTTTTCAACTCTAGCCAATCTCCCAGGTAGAAAACCATGCAAGTAAGATTCAGGTCTAATTTAAGAAAGATTTGGGGCTTGTATAGAATCCCAAACAAATAAAAGAACAAGATTGTTCTAGGAAGAAGAGAGGTGCATTTAAAACCCTCTCGAGTGCTTTGGTTTAATAGCTGCAAACAAAGAGGGCACAGAGGAGGGAACGGTTAGTCCACCCTGTGGGTGGGGAGCCCACAGGGTCAGGTGAGGTTGGATACTGGGCCCCAGTGCAAGGCAAAGCTAAGGCCCAAGGCAGCTGCTTTGGCAGGTTGAACCAGTGCTTGTCTCCCAGGCTGACAGGCCAGACTCCAGCCCCAGTAGCCAGTCAGCAGCTGAAGTCCTAGATGCCTGTGGTTCCCAGAGTCACTGCAGGGATTTAGCACCTCCCTCTGGCCCTCCATAAGGGCCAAAGACAGAACTATTCTGCAACCACATGGGAGACAGCAGCCCAGCCAGAGCCTCTGCTTTCAGCTCCACGAGTAACTGGAGGATGAAAGACCGCATATCAAACCCCACTGAAGTGAGATACCCATGGGGTGTGATAGCAAGTAAAAGCTGGGTTAATCCATTACAGCTTCAGTCCAGCTCCTGGGGACGCTGCCTTCCTTCCCTTTATTTATCTATTGTGTAAATAGACATATAAACAGATCCCCACCTGACTCAGAAATAAATATGGCTAGGTAGGAATCTGTCCTGTGTAAAGCATCCTGCCACATGCATGCTCAGCTGGCAGGAAGGACACAGTGTCTTTTCTAGTATCTGACTTCCTATCCTATGGATTATTCCCTGTACAGAGTTTAAACAGCTGGAGACTGTCCACTCTCAACAAAAGATAGCAGCTGCCATAATTTCTGAGCACTCACCATGTGCTAGACCATCTATTGGCTATTTACAATAGTCCTCAAAGAAAGGTACAGTTAAACTCAATACAGACAAGAAAACTGAGGCTAATGGAGGTCCAAGAGGTTACATAAAGTCCCATAATTAATGGGTAGAGATCTAATCCAAAACAGATTTCAGTTCATGAGTTATTGGTAACTACCTACCCATATCTGTATATTTATATATGTGTAATCATCCATCCATCCATTGACCATCCAACCATCCATCCATCCATCCATGGTATGAAGAATCTGTGAATCTTAGCAATAGCATAGATCATTCCCTTATTAACCACAATATGTTTATAGGGCCAAAGTTCATATGTTTCTTTAACAAATGAATACCAAATTCCATTGGCTTTCAATTATAACCTCTGGTGAACCCACTGCTGGGTGTCCCACGCACCTTCTTCCTCAGTATCTTCCTCTAGAAGTGAGAGAAGACAAGATCCAAACAGTGAGTTTTTACTGAGTTCCAAGAAGCCACCTTCCTATCAAGAACCCTCTCTTTTCCTTTTAGAGAAGAACAAACCATCAAATCCACAAGTACTATTATTCCCTGGCATCAAAGATGCCAATAATGGGCCCCAAAGACAATCATCCTCTCAGCAGGGCCTGACACACCCAACCTCCAGAGTAAAAATATCTGGTCCACCCCCATGGTAGATGACTGAAATTCCACCTTCACA
Organism: Cricetiscus sungorus; assembly: GCA_030556225.1. Taxonomy (NCBI): domain Eukaryota; kingdom Metazoa; phylum Chordata; class Mammalia; order Rodentia; family Cricetidae; genus Cricetiscus; species Cricetiscus sungorus. The sequence continues at coordinate 11,474,144 of JANBXA010000588.1, forward strand.
GAGCCCGTCCTTTGCTTTATTCAAGCAATTCAATTTTAGGAATGCATCCTAAGATATTTTCAAATAGCGAATAAAACCCCAGAGTACATGCCAGTGCTGTTTGTCATAAAAATAATTTAGATATAACTAAGTAGAAGTTTATTAAACATACCCAGGACTGGTTTTATTGGGGATTATGTTTGCATTTTCCTAGTCTTTTTTTTGATATAACAAAATATCCAAAACCAAACATCTTATTAAAAAATACGTTTAATAGTCAGGCATAAAGGCACATATTTTTAGTCTTAGTATTTAGGAGGCTGAGGTAGGAGGGTTGCCAATTCAAGGCTAGACTGGGCTACATAATAAGTGTGAGGCAAGTCTTGGCTATGTATCCAGATTGCCTCTCTCTTGATTTCAAGAGGAAAAAAAAAGAAAGCAAAGCAAAATGAAATCTAAGCTTATTTGTCTGGAAGCCCAGGACCTTGCAATGGCATCTGCTGAGGACTTTCTTGACAGGAGAGAGGGCATCACCTGGTGGGGCAGAGATGTGGCAAGACAGGGAAAGTGTGCTAGCTCAGGTCTCTCTTTTCTTGTAACATCACCAAATGGTGGCCTAATTACATAAGCAAGATCCTATCTTCAAACACCATTAACATACAATCTAGGAGATTAAGTTTTTAGTTTGTCAGCTTTGGAGGGTAATGTGGCTTCATTTTGTTGCTGTGATATAATTCCCTGACAAAAAGCAATTTAGGGAGAGAAAAGGGCTTATAATTCCAGGTTATAGTCCATTACTGCTGGTAAGTCACAGAGGCAGGAATTTGAGACATCTGGTCAACCATGTCCACAGTCAAGAGCAGGGAGAAATGAATGCACTTATGCTGCTTACTTGCTATTCAGCTAGCTTTCTTCATTCCTACAGTTTGGGATCCATCCACAGTGAACTGGCTCAATTAAAGATCAAGACAACCCCCCCCACACAGACAGGCAGGCCCACAGGCCAATCTTATCTGGATAACTCTCCAACTGGGATGCGTCCAAGTTGATTCTAAACAAATTGACATTTAAAACTATCCAGCAGCTAATCATAGAGGCACATACCTTTAATCCCAATGCTGGAAATCAGGGGCAGGTGAATCTCTAAGTTCAAAGCCAGACTGGTCTATAGAATAAGATATAGGATTTCCATGGCTACAGAAGAACCTTGTCTCAAAAAAAAAAAAACAAAAAAACAAACAAACAAACAAAACAAAAACCAAACCCCCAAACCAAACAAAAAACAAAAAACCCATTAAAAATAATAATTAAAAAATAGACAAATACACAACTAACCATCATAGAACACATATTCAAACCATATCAAGACCAGGAAATGTAGATCACTTAACTATTTTTAAAATGAGCTAGCTCTTTAAAAATTTTCATTTTATTTATTTATTTGCTTGTTTATTTATTTGTGCATGCACACACATGCACATGGTTTGAACTCACATTGTTGGACATGACAACAAATATCCTTAGCTTCTGAACTATCTTGAGATGGCTTGTGCCTCATCTGAAACAATCTCCCCAACAGATGAAGGAAACAAGGCTGGGGATTCTCTATACACAAGTACACCACCCATATTCAAATCCATGCACACCAACTCTGGGAGGGTGAACATGGAGGTGGTGAGGAAGAAGCTTAAAATGGGAATCCTACGTGTGGAGAGGGTGACATGTTTCCATGCATCTCCAGGTCTGTCTTGGCCTCCATCCACTCTTAACCCTCCCTCCTCAACCAACTCCAGGGATCTAGAGACTCTCAAGCAGGCCTTCCCTACTCATCCAAAAGCCTCACAATCCGCCATGAACCCAGATCTTCTTACTCTGTCCTCTCACGCTTGTGCTGGCTGAGATAGTTCCACTGTTTTCTCAGAGAGTGTGTCCCACCTCTTCATTTCTGTGCTACTTGGGGGTGTTTGGAACACTGAGGAAGGGACCAAGGGGGTGACTATCTTAGATCTATTGCTATGAAGAGACACCAAAACCTTATATATAAAAAAAACATTGAATATGGCTTCAGGGGTTTAGTCCATTATTATCATGAGGGAAAGCTTGACAGCACATAGGCAGAGGTGCTGGAGAAGTTCCTGAGAGTTCTACATCTGGATCCACAGGCAGCAAAAAGAAAGAGACTCAGGACTCTGGACTTAGAGTGGACTCTGAAACCTCAAAGCCTACCCCCAGGGACACACTCCCTCCCCTAATTCTGTCAAAAAGTACCACTCCCTGGTAACCAAATAGTCAAATCTCTGAGCCTATGGGGGCCGTTCTTATTCTAACCACCACAGTGACCTACAGTGTGCTCTGAAAGTGCAGTTGGATGGGATAATATTTGTGACCCAATTTTAAGTTCTTACTCATAAATGATCTACACTATATTTATACAAATTGTTCAAGCATAGCACATCTACCCAGCCATTCATACATCTACCCTTTCATCCATCAATACATCTATCCATCCACCCACTTATCTACCTACCTGTCCAAACACTCATCCATCCATCCATCCATCCATCCATCCATCCATCCATCCATCCATCCATCAATACATTCTTCCTTCCATGCATGAAGTATCATGGTGAAAGTGCAAACCAGAGGGGAAGTGTTAGGGCAGGTTTGGCGCCAATCTGTAGCATGTATGTTTCCGCCAGCCCGCCAGCCCGCCAGTCTGGGCCCACAGCCGCGCCAGCCCCAAATAACACTCAGAGACTCTGTATTTGATACAATCCTGTTGTCCAGTTACCATTATTGTTTATGGGCTAGCTCTGCCTTAATTATTAACCCATTTCTACTTATCTAAGTATTTCCATGTGGTCGTCTTATCAGGGAGCTGCGGCAGGCGTCCTGCTTCTTCCCTGGGCTACATCTTGACTCCTCCTTCCCACTTCCTCTTTCCTCCTTATCTCCTAGCCCCGCCTATCTTGCTATCTCATTGGCCACAGAGCTTTATTAACCAGTATGAGAAACATATATACAGAATAACATCTCCCATCAGGGAAGTTGGATTCTCAATCTCACTGTGCACTTATGGGGGAATAACTGACCTACCTGTATCTGTTTTACCTTTAGTTCACTGGGATTACTAATGGTATGATCCTCAGTAGCTATGCTTAGACCCAATGAATTAGCACATGTGAGGTTCTTGGGTCACTTCCTGGCCTGGTTTCCATTTAGCCTTGTAGAAGTGTTGCCTTCATTTGTTACTCTGTGTGCAGTGTGCTGGAGACGCTGTGGTAATCCAACAGCCACAACCTACGCCCATAGGGATTTACCATCCCAGGAGACAGACATTAAACACATAATTACCATCATGCCTGTCTCCTGTGGAGAGAAAGAAAGTAAACAGTTAGCTGCAATATAATGCACTTAGCATTCCTAGGCTACATGGACTGAAGCTAGAAAAAAGACTGAGTCCAAAATGAGGAGTAGGGGGAGTTGCTTGGGTTAAAATGGAAGACCTTTTCAGCCTGTGAACAGAGGGGACAGTAGTAGAGAAGCTTGTGGAGGGATCTGTGCATCTGTATTTGACACCGGGAGGGGGTGGCAAGAGCAGGGGCACCAGCAACAGTACCCAACACACAGGAAGCACTTACTCCGTCTCCTGTCAAGGTGAACGGGTACCCCTGAGATAAGGCAGTCAGAGAAGCAGGAGAGAGGTCACAGGGCTGAGCAGCCCAAGGCAGTCGAGTGTTTCACAGAGAAAACCCATGGTTCACGGAGGTCAAGAACTACAAAATGCAGCAAGCCTTCACTGGAACATAGCATGGTCTTTTCTCACACCACCTCATTATGCTCTGTCAGCAGCAAACACAGAAAAGCCCTATACTGATGTAGGACTGTATCTGGGACCTCAAGGGTCCCCCACAAAATCTAGGAGATACAGTCCATTTCCTGGATGCTCAGGCTAACCTAGAAGACTTGTTTACAAGAACTAAGAATTTGCAGTGTTACAAAACTCCATTTCTGGTTTCCATAGCTGTCCCTTGGACTGGTTTCCCAGAGTCCCTCCACGTGGCAACTGAAGAACAGAACGAGTAGGTGTTCAGACCTTGTCTCTACTCATTAATTTCTGTGGTGGGAGTTGCTCAGTGTTTGCCAAGAGAGTTGCTGGTGGTAGCCTAAATACAACTGCAAATTTGCAAAATAAATGTTGCTGTAAGGAAGAAGGCATCCTAACTGTACAAACATTTCATTAAAAATGTCATGACAATAACGGAGACAAAAGATTGGGGAAATGCTGACAGTCATAATTAGCATTTGTTTATTTAATAGGTCAGATTCAAGTGCTCCTAATATGAAAAGAATTGTTAACAAACAAATACTTCCCATCAAGACAAACAGTGGTTCCTTCACCTTCCCTTTGATAAAGGACTCAGTCCTAAAGCCTTTGGGTAGAGCAGAGAGAGGTAGGAGCCAAAGATCAGGACAGGAAATCATGGAGGCCCAAAGCAGGGTATCAGAGCCCAACTGGGCTGAAGAGGTCTATCTAGGGAAGATGGCCTGGGCTATGGTGTCTCAGCTCCATGGGACTGAGAATGTGTCCCTGTGGGGACGATGGTATGTTGGCCAGACCTGGCTTGCAGGGGAGAGGGTTCAAGCGGACGGAGGGAACAGCTAAGTGGAGAAGGCAGTGATATTGAGGAGAGATTTTGATTGTATCTAAAAAGTCAACATGTTGGCGACCCAAGAACCTTGTTTCTGTCCAGGGAGGTACAACATGGTAAGGGAAAAACAAACAAACAAACAAACAAACAAAAAACCAAAAACTGTAACAAACCCTGGAGTTTCTGAATTGCATCAGGAGGTACTCACCGTGAACAGTAGTCATCATTGCCTAGTATTAGATATTTGTGACAGGGACTCGGTAGCCCCGGCTAGCTTGGAACTCATTATGTAGACCTGGTTGGCCTCGAACCCACAGAGATCTGCCTGCTTCTGCCTCTCAAATGCTGGGATTAGATTAGTGCTTGGCAGAACTAGATTTTAAGGAGCATAGGTGTGTGTGTGGGGGGGTGCGGGGGGATGGTATGTATCCCTTAGCTCTGCCTGGGAGCAGGCACTACCTCACGAGGAATGAGTACATCTGATGATGCCTAGATTTTTGGACTTAGAACACCTTTTACTGTTAAAATGAATTGAAATTCCTCGAGGAAATTCATCCCGAGAAAGGATGGCCTCTTCTAGAGGACTCAGGTTTAATGTTCAGGACTCATATGGTGGTTCACCATTTCAACTCCAGTTTCCCCGGGGATCTGACGTCCTTTCCTGCCTTCCCTAGGCCCTAGGTCCACATGTGGTGCAGACATAAAACGGAGCGGAGGTGTTTAATGACACAGCTCCATACATGTAAACAGGGCCAGAAAACAAAACAAAACAAAACAAAACTGGGAAAATTTATTCAACGTGCGTTTTGTTTATAATGGTGTTGTCAACTTGACAGAATCTAGAATTATCCATGAGGCATGCCTCTGGGCACACCTGTCAAGGCTATCTAGATTAAGGATAGCCCCTGAGAGTATCTGTACCTTGACTGTGGTAACTGATGCAGAGAGACTCGTTTTAATCGTGGGCAGGTAGTTCCCTAATCAGTGGGTCTGGGACTGCATAGCACAGCGGAAGCAGCTAACACTTGGATGCTTGTGCTCTGCCGCAGGCTGTAGATGTGATGTGACCAGGTGTTTTAAGTGCTTGATACCTTGACTCCTCCCGCTATCATGGACTTGAACTGTGGCCCGAAACAAACCCCCTCTCTCTCCAGTGGCTTTTGTCAAGCTGTTTACCACATAACAAGAAAAGAAACCAATTAATGTTAACAAATGCAGTCTGTTATTGTGATTGCTGGGGCAAGGACGCCATCAGATGATCCTGAAATGTTCTGTTCAGAAAGCAAATGTATGTTCAAAGAAGAATGAGGCTTACGGAAGGGACACAGTGAACATCACGGGTCACATTGAGAGTGAGGAGCGTGTACTTCACTACACTGTTAAAGCAATGGTAAGTGAGGCTGGAGAGATGATGCTGCTGTAGCCAAGAGCACTGGCTGCTCTCCCTGAGGACCCGGGTTCGATTTCCAGCACCCACTGGTGGCTTATAACTGTCTGTCACTCCAGTTCCCAGAACGTCTGTCACTCTTTTCTGACTTCCACAGGCACCAGGTCCACATGTGATGCACAGACATAAAACACCCATACACATATAACAAACACAAATTTAAAATAGTGATGAAGGGGGCATGGGCTAGCGATATGGCTCAGCTGGTAAGGATGCTTGCCTCCACGCTTGACAATCTGAGCTCGTTCCCCGGGGGCCCACACGATGGAAGAAGGGAACCAATTCTGACCTCTGTCATACACTGTAGCCCATGTGCACCCTGTGATGCACATCAATCAATCAGTTGTAATAAAAATAGAAATAACGATAGGACCAGTTTATAATTCACTAACAGAGGACTCTGTATATCATGCAGATATTAGATAATTCATTAATAATTAGGGCGTGCTAGGAAATAACACAGGGATTCTGAGACGGCTGCCCTTGTAATTTTCATCATTTTTGTGATTCTTTCAAAATCTTAACAAGACAAGAAGAAATAAGCTATGGTAAAATTAAATTGTGGGTAAACAAAATGTGGCGTATATAAACAATGGAATAGTTTTCATCTTTAATGACACATGCTGTAACAGACAAAGCCTGAAGGCATTAGTTTAACTGATGTAAGCCAGACACAGAAAGACAGATACTGTGTGAGTCCACTCACATGAGGGAACCCTGATCATTCTAGTTCTCAGCAGGAGCTGCTGGGGCTGACAGTGGGGGACAGTGGGCAGTTAGCATTTGGAGTTTCAGCCAGAGCAGATGGAAATGTGTTGGGAAAAGATATCTTAATAATACCGGTCAATGCATGTAAAAATGGCAAGCAACAGTAAAATTTTTCGCAATATATATTTTACTATAAGAAAGTTGAAATTTAAAATGTATGTTTAAAAGTAGTAATTGTGATAGCTAATATTAAACATTCATTTAAATGTTCAGTTAAAATCAGAGGTGTGGAGAATTTCTTCAGACCCCTGTGGATTTTGATTAGCCTTGAGGTTCCTGTGCCAACCGTATGGAAAGGAGTTTGTCTTGGGAAAGGAATGTCTTGTGTGGATGTTCATGTAGCCAAACATTCACTGTATGACTCTGAAAATCTGGCTGTAACTCTGTCGGCCAACATGACTGTGAATGTCCATGTGTAGAGTCATGGGATGTCTGAGAGCAGCTCCTTCAGAGTCAATCTGCTTTGAGTTGCCAGCCAAGAGAGTAACCCAACCGAGGGGCAGAACTCCAAGGCATGACTGCCCTGGGCAAGAAAAGCATCCTTCTGCTTCAGAGCTGGCTTGGCCTGTGAAACTAGAGCACACGTGTTTGCTTATTTAATATGGAGTTTCTGTAATGGCTCCTTCGGGCTACATTCCTGCAACCACGAAATACGACCCAGGAATCCACATGGAGCCTGAGTGGAGCTGTGCCGGCGATCAATGCCAAGTCACATGGTTCCTTGGTGAGTCCTAGGCTAAACCAGGCAGTTACTTTCACGATGCCTAGCTAGCTCTACACTGCCTACTTTCATGGGATGACCTACAACCCAAGGCTACCACCATGTTCATCACTCCTTGACTGGAGGGGTTGGAGGCTTCAAACACCTTAATTGCTAAGACAAGGACTTCAGTGGCAAGGACTCAGATGCCACACGTGCCAGGACAGACATTTCCTTAGCATCTTCTAGTACTATGATTTTCAAAGTTTCTAACTATTTATGCAACTGTTTGTGGATTGACTATGTTACTAATTAAAAAAAAGAACAACCCTCCTTTGTCAGGGGCATGTACATGCTTCTTTAGCTGAAAGTAAAATTAATTTCACTTGGTTAGTACTTAGTCTTAGAACCATACTTTAGTCCAGAATTGCGTTTGCCTTGCCCCTGGAGATGTGTTCACCTGAGAGCATTGATATATGAAAAGGAATGTTCATAATATACACATAATAGTGTCCTATGACAGAAAAAGACATTATAGACCAGCAATAATAACACACTTTGACATTAATCCTTTTATGCTTGGCCCAATCTAAGGCAGTTAGATTTGAATGGTGTATTTTCCCATGGGTTACATTTTGGAAGATGTATACTAAATCCAAACAAAAGAAAACAGAGCTCTGACCGGGTTCATCTGCACACACATCCACAGCCTCGCAGATTGGTTACATAAGTGCAATGCCATGACTCCAGCTTTTGTTTCAAAGGCTCTTTGAGTCCACCAAAGCTGAGTCCAAAAATAGTTGTGTCTAGGCCTCCCCATGTCCCAGGGAAGCTTCACAGACTAAGTGCCAGTCTCAAGTAGGATCACTCCTACCCTGCCTGTCCTATTGGCTTAGATCTTCTGAGATTTCATTTTATGGGCACCAAATGTTCGGTACTCGGTCCCCGTCCCTAAATTTGTTATCCAGCGTGAAACCAATGCCAGCTCTATATCCAGGCAGGACCTAGAGGCATGCTCACAACTGTGGGAACAGGAGGTCTCATAGGATTTGTTTGAAGGAGACTGTGAAGCAAGATGGCCAGGCTGAAGAAAAGTCAAGTTCCTTAAGAGAGTTCCCTGGGAAGACTCAGGGACGGTCTCAGTTTACCATGGGAGGGAGGGAGCACCCTCGGGCCCTGGGACAACCCCAGAAATCAGTAAGACGCCTCCGGGGGGCCTGCTTCCAGTGTGCAGCTGGCAGCTGCAGGGGCAAGTCCCCGGCCCTCCCTGGTGCATTTCCATGGGAACGGCTGCTGGGAGGTGCACTCCATCTATTTCTACGGCTCCTATCACCATGGCACCTAGTTGCTCTGAAAAACACAGCTAAAAACGGAACAAAAAAACGAGGGGGGCAATCCACTTCCCCACAGCCACCTTCCCCTGCAGCGGCTGTCACACCTGTGGTTGCTCACATGGGCCTTTCCTTTTCCCTGTCTGTGTCTTTACGTGTGCAGAGGCTCACACCCTCTGCATGGGCATGTGGGTGGTGTGGCTGAGGTCCGGAAGATCCCTACTAGACTTGCTGCAGGTGTACACTCCCCAGCAGAGCTCCAGTGAAGTGGCTGGTTCAGGGAAGTGTGGTGTTGGAGACAGGGGCCTCAATGTCAGTGTGCACGGATGTGTGAGAAAGGGCCTTATGGGCTTAGTGCAACAAAGAGGACCATGAGCTTTCCTGGGAACAGGCTTTCTCTTCAGGGAAGGAGACTCAAAGCCAAATCACTCACTGGAAGGTTTCCCTCGAGTCTGCTTTGAAGCAGAACATTTAGCCCACAGTCTAGAATCAGATGGAACTAGAGTTCAAATCCCGACTCATCCATTTGCTAGCCATTCAAGATGGCTGGGCAATTTTCAGAGAGGGAGCAGAATACACCTCACAGGGACGAGCTGCCTGCCGTGACCTCAGCTTTCATGGTCCTTAGCTTTCATGTCTGTTAAAAGAGGAGAATAGTAACCCTGCCTTGAAGTGACTTTGCGGTGTTTTCAGGGGAAACGCTACAAGTACCGAGAAAGCTCTTGGGCATTGCCAATGGCGATCCCCGCGAGAGATGAGGGTGTGAGAAGCCGTGAGTGTCGCTATTGCAGGGTGCTCAATGGCTGCTTGTCTAGCTGTCCCAGGCTAGACTTCCATCCCTAGTCCCTGGGACAGGTACAAACGAGGCTCCAGTATATGAGTGGCCTCTGCCCCTACACTCATCTGTGTCTCTGTGTATAGCACATGTAGCACAGAACACACTCATGTTGAAGTGGGTGACAACATGCAAAAGGGTCACCAGCCTGGGTGCTTGGTGTGACACACAGTGCATGCAGGTGTGGCCACCTGCATGCAGGTTTTAGAGTCAATAGTTATGAGGGACCTCGGCCCCTCCTTCCCATTTATTAACTGAGTGGCTCGGGGTAGTCAGTCACTTCCTGTCCCATTCCTTCCGCATCTCCCCAATCTATGAAATGGGGTCACAGTTCCTGTCTCAGGGACGGGGGTCTACTACAAGAGAAGAAGCATAGGAGAGGCCTCTTGCTCAGAGTCAGTACGCTGGGCTCTCTGTGAGTTCCCTTCTCTATCTCTGCACTGAACAGTTTAAGGCAGAGTAAACACTGCAAGAAGTGAGTAAGGGATAGATAGGCCTTTATAACAGGAGGAAAGAACCCTGTTTGCCGAGCCTGCTGGTAAACTCTGTGTCCAAACTCCCAGCTCACACCAGCCACTTTCAATGCCCACCCTCTTTCTCGGGCTCCACCCTTCACAACTTACTCTGGAGAAGACAGGACATTCTGGCTGCTCTCAAAGGCAGCTTGACCTTACTCCTTCCTGCCTTTTTACTTTATAAAGGCAACTCCTGGGGCTGGAGAGATGAATCAGCAGTTAATACTCACTTCTCTTGCAGAGGTCTGGGTTCGGTTCCCAGCACCCACATGGCGGGTCATAACCATCTGTAATTCTAGATCCCAGGGGATCTGATGCCCTCTTCTGGTGTCTGTGGGTTCCTGTATGTATACATGTGGGGCACATAAACTCATATAGGAACACACATACATAAAATAATAAATAGATATTTTTTTAAAAACAGATCCCCATATTGTGATCATTCTGGATGATTCTGTAAGAAGCCTGGATTCCATGCAGGGGACCCATATACTTCTAAGGAACCAGACTCTACTTAAGGCTCTAAGGGTAGCATGTGACTTAGGCTGTATCACCTAGTGTTGGTGAATGTAGTCTAGGCTGGTCCAACTAGAACGGAGGTTCTCAACATGTGGGTTGTGACCCTTCCTTGACAAACCTCTATTTCCAAAGATATTTATATTATGATTTATAACAGTAGAAAAATTACAGTTATGAAGTAGCAATGAGATAATTTTGTAGTTGTAGTCACTGCAACATGAGGAACTGTATTAAAGGGTCATAGCATTAGGAAGGATGACAACTACTAAATTAGAATGATTTTTAGGATGTCCCAAGTGGAAAAAAAAATGAGTTTGGGCTGTGGGTTCAAGGCATGGATCTGGTCTTGCCAATTTACCATACTCCACAAAGCCAGAAGTATATACTGGCCTATTTGGAAGAGCTGCATCTGGAGCCATGACGCCATTGTGAATACCCAGACGGCCCTACCACTGAATTGAGTAGCTCTCTGCCTGAGTGGGCGCATTCAATGTTTAAAGCAGTTCAAGTAGGCCTTTGTGCAGTGTCATGATGAAAGCAACTGGGACACTGCTTCCTCCCTGCAGGTTCAGGCCCCTCACCACATTACAACCCAACTCCAGCATCCGTTCGCGAAGGTACTTCTGTTGCTTTCCTCAATTTCTTTTCCTTCCTCTTTCCACAACCTCCAGTGCCATAAAGAGCCTTCCAAGTGCCTGATCCTAACGATAAAATTCACTGGATGAGGACCCGAGTTCAGGTCCCTGGCACCCAAGAAAAGCCAGGCATGGTGGCATGTTTGCAACCCCAGCTTTGTGGTGCAGGTCTCAGGGGCTTGCTGCTTAACCCTTAGCCAAATGAGCAAGGCTCCAGCTTCACTGAGAGACCTTGCCTCAGAAAATAAGGTGGAGGACGATAGAGTGCGACACTCAACTGTGGCCTCTGGCCTCCACATGCTTGTGCGTGAGAGCACGTCCTCCTTACCACTTGCACACACACACACACACACACACACACACACACACACACAACACCTCAGTGAGGCTGGAGATTGGTAGTGTCTCCATTTGCCTTATGAGGACTCTGAAGTCCCAAAGGGACTGAAACATTTCCTCTGCAGCTACACATTTAAAATTTGTTAAGATCAGATTTGGAAAGCAGCCCTTGTGAACTTACAGGCTTCTTTTTCTAAATGTGTGTAGTGGGTACACATTACATATGTGTACATGTTATGTGGAGACCAGAGGTCACTTCTGGTGTCTTCCTCAATTGATTTTCACACCACCACCATCACCATCATCATCTCGAGACAGATTTTCTCACTGCACCTAGAGCTCACTGATTCTACTAAACTGCCTGACCAGTGAACTTCAGGGATCCTCCTGTCTCAGCATCCCTCGCCCTTAGGTTACAGGAGTAGACTGCTGCATCCATCTTGAACCCAGGTGCGGGAGATCTGAAAGAGGGTTCTCATGCTTGCTCTGCACGGGCTTTGCCAAACAGAACCATCTCCCTGGTCCTCTTTTTACAGTAGGATGTTGTTTCAACTCCCCAGTTGATGAATATGTTTCTTGATCGCAAGGTTCTACTTTTCTACTTACTTTGAACTTCCAATGGTCAAAGTTACTCTTTCTAAATGTGTGTTTTATGTTCCTATTTGTATGTGTGTGTGCACATACACGTGCTCATGTTGTGTGGAGAACAGAGGTCATTTCTGATGGTTTCCTCAACTGCTCTTCATATCAAATGGCACATGGAGCTACTGTAACTAGAAATTTCCCCAAGGATCTGACTGCTGAGAACTTAAAAAATAAATCATCAAGCACCAGGCTAGGTGACTGGCATATGTAATTTTTAGTCCTTTGTATTTTTATTATTCTTAGACCCAAGTCTAAACAGTTTATTGTATTTTTATTATTCTTAGACCTAAGGCCCAATGATTTTGTTCTTTTTATGGTTTCTGTATTTTGTGAAGGTCAATAAGTGGAGGAATCTCTTGCCCCTAGAAGAAATTTCTACATAGAAGACCAAACTCAGTGCAGTGGGCGCTCACAGAATACCTTCAGAGAGGAGGGGAAGGCTCTTACCATGTGGGTGGTCTTGGGCAAGTTTCTTTGTAAATTTGTGTCTTAGTCTCTTCATTTATCAAATAAATACATAATCTCAACACCTTCCTAGGTTTGTCAGGAGATTAAAGTCAAATAACCCAGAAGCAATGCTAGGCATGGTCTTATCCCATTAGATGTCATGTGCTGATCACAGGCCAGTGGCTGGCCCTTGAATGCATATGTTTTCCTTGACCTACGGGCGATGGCCAACCTTTCCAAGGAGCCAACGTAAACTACAGAAGATCAAGAAAACACTGCCTCCCAGGTGGGGAGAAGTTTTCATTTCATTCCTTGCCAAGCATAAATTTGCTTCTGAGGAGCCAAGGCGGTCCAGCGAGTGTTTGGTTGGAGCCGCTTTGTTTCACGTCCAAGTCCACTGTGTTTAGGTGACAACTAAGCCCTTTTCCTTTGGTCTCTGCCTAGCAAACCACGGGCACTTCTAGATCTGACAACTTGGGCATTAGCTTTGACTTATTAAAGAGCAGAAAAGGACTTTCCAGGAGCTCTGAATGTATTTCTAATTAACATATGAAATGGTTCTTTGGAACATTTACTAGCATCTAGCGTGTTATATAATCCCAGCACTCAGGAGGAAGATTCAAGGTCATCCTTGAACATAGCAAGCTCTAGTTTGAGGCCAGAGTGAAACACATAAAACCCTGTCTCAAAAACATCCAAACCATGGGCTGGCAAGATGGCTCAGTTGGTAAAGATGCTTGCTCTGTAAGCCCAAGACTTTAGTTTGATTCAAGAAACCCAAACAAAGGTAAGAGAGAAATTACTCTACTAAAGCTGTTATCTTACATGCCTACACACATATCACACACGCGTGCCGCGCACGTGCGCACACACACACACACACACACACAGTCCTATGTAGCTCAGGCTAACCTCAAACTCCCGATCCTCCTGCCTCAGCCTTTGGGATGCTGGCATATGTACACCATTATACCTGGCTTCCATCCCGGAGGTTTTCTGTTGATGAATACTTTCATCTTTGTGTGAGAAGCATTTCAGATTCTCTTTACGGGAAGCACAGTTTTCAAAGTGTGGCTTGATGCCCAAATCAGAATCCTGGAGCTGTTGCTAAACGTGCATTTCTGGCTCCGTGCCATTTTTGCTGCATGAATCACAGAGATGGGTAGCATTTAAGAGCACGTTTAGGGGCTGGGGAGATGGTTCAACAGGGAAAGGGCTGGCTGCAAAAGTGTGATGGCGTGATTTTCAATCGCTAAAATTTTACCTGTAACCTGGGGAGCAGTAGTGTGAGTCTATAATGCCCACATTTCTATAGTGCCAGTGTTTCTCAGCCTTCCTAATGCTGCAACTCTTAAGTTACTTCCTCATGTTGTGGTGACCCCAACCATACAATTATTTTCGTTGCTACTTCATAACAACAGTAATAAAGTTACTGTTATGAATTTAAATGTAAATATCTATGCTTTCTGATAGTCTTGGTAACTCTTATGAAAGGGTTGTCTGACGCCAATAGAGTAGAGAACCATAGGTTGAGGACCACTGCTATAATGAGGTGGAGGATGAAGATGGGAGAATCCCCAAAAGCTCATGGGCCAGATAGTCTGACACATCATGGTGAACAACAGAAGAGAGATTCTGATTCAGTCAAGGTAGAAACAGAGGACTAATGCATAAGGTTGTCCTCTAAGTACCCACACTCACATACAAGGATGGATACACACAAACACACACACACACAGAATGGATTCACACACACTCACACAAGAATGGACACACACACAAGAATGTACACACACACACACACACACACACACACACGAATGGATACACACACAGGAAGGGACACACACAGGAAGGGACATGCACACACACACACACACACACACACACACAAATGGATACACACTCACACACAAGAATGAACACAGACTCACACACAAGAATGAATATACACAGACCCACACACATACTTTTCTCTCTTGGTTTAGCAAAAGCCCCACACATTTAGATAAGATGAATATGGACTAAAATCCAAGATGAGGATCCGACGTTACCCTTATGGACTTCGGACCTCAGTTTTATCAGCTGGATAAAGGGCACCAACGCAGTTATGAGGAACAGACTGTACTCTCTCCCGACTTGCCGTACAACAGTGGCATTCGGGCTGTCCATCACTGCGCTTAGCTGTCCATCACTGCGCTTAGCTGTCCATCACTGCGCTTAGTTGCCCTGTTTTGTGTAAAGCAGTAAATTTCTCTGAGCTCCTCCCCCCCCCGCATGTAGGCACTAAAACAGAAGTACCCTCATCTGTGGGACTACATAACTACCACCTGTCCAGCACAGCCATGAGGTGCAAGATGATGAATAATTTAATTGTAGCAATAAAAAGCTATGGCCTTTGAACCTACTGAATTCAATTAGGAGCACAAAGACTTATCAAAACCATAACAGTGGGAAGGGATGGGAAGATAACACAGTTGTAACTTGCTTGCCTGGCAAGTATGAGTTCCCCCAAACCCACATACAAAAAGCTGGGTGTGCTGGCGTATGCTTGCAATCCCAGCACTGGGAAGTGGAGACAGGACTTGTTGGCCAACCAGCCAGAGTCCTGGGTCCCAATGAAAGACCCTGTCACAAACCTCCAGGGTGGGGCTGGCTAGATGGCTCAGCAAGCAAAGGTCCCCGTTACCAAGGTGACAACCTGACTTTGATCCCTAGGACCCACATGTTGGAAAGAGAACCAACTCCTGAAAGTTGTCCTCTGACTTCCACACATGTGCTGTGGCTTGTACACACACAAATAAATAAATCAAAGACACAAAAAACCTCCTGGGCACTAACAGCCTCGTTGGACTGCCACATATCACATGTCACATCAAAAACACCAGAAATGTGTTAGCTAGAAGTCCTGGAAGGCAGGACCTCTAAGAAGAGTCAGGACCACACACCCTCTGCAGGCTTCTGGAACATTCTTTTTCTGATCTGTTCCAGCTTTGGTATCTTGTAAACTTGTATTTTCTAATTATGGTAAATGAACATGCAATTGACTTGCATTGACTGATTTTTACATCAAAAATTTTTCTAAATTTTATTGTGAATTTTGATAACGTAGCTGTAGATAATATTGGGTATTCTCTGCAGTCATAGTTTCTTCTGTGGGGGGTGACAGAAATTACCACTGGTAGCTCTTACTTGCATTGTCTTTGCAGATAACAATTTCAAAGACGTGAAATATTATTTCACTGCAGCTACACATAGAGAGGCTCCAGGGATCATGTGACCACACCTTAACCAAAAACAAACAAACAAACCCACACAGTCCTGGGGCTGAGGGTACAGCTTAGTGGGAGAGCACTTACTTAGCATGTGGAAAGCCCTGGGTTCAATCCCCAGCACTGGGCAGAGGAGGAGGCATTGCATACTCATAAAGGGGAAGGGTTATATATTTTGATTGACCACCTAGGTCTGAAACATAGACTCAAAGCCCCACTGGGGACGGGAAAGGACAACCTTGACACCTTCCCAGATGTCGCCGTTTGGACGTCAGGCCACTCAGTTGATCCACGGTGATCTTATCTCAAGAGTCTTCTTGTCATTTTATCAGCAAGGACTTTTTTTTTCTGTGCAGAAAGAAAAGACAAGGGATAGAAGAAACACAAAGGCGTTGGGTCTGTGAAGGAGGTGAGAGAGGAGAGCGAGCCCTAAGCCAGGACAGCCTGAGGCCACTGAAGCACAGACAAAACCAAACACACAGAAGTAAATCCAAGAAAACATGTGAAATCCTATTATGGAGACCTTTACTAAAAAACTTAAAGCAGAACAGATGCAGACAAAGTTCTGTTTATGACAGAAGGACTCGGTATCACAAACATGCCACTTTTCTCTAAATTGGCACATGCATTCTGAGCTTTTTCAACCAAAGTCCTAGCGTGTGTGTGTGTGTGTGTGTGTGTGTGTGTGTGTGTGTGCATGCATATGCGTGCTGTATAAGTGTGTTTTTGTGTTTATTCACATATGCATGCAGGCATGTAGACAGGAGAGCAAGAGGTCAATGTTGAGTATTTTCTCTCAGCCCCATGATGGGAGTTGTCATTCTGTAAATATGTTTCTCTTATTGGTTGATGAATAAAGCACTGTTGGCAAATAGGAAGGCAACATAGGCAGGACTAGGAGACAAGGAGGATTCTGGGAGATGTAGTAGTAGGAGATTCAAGATGTAGAGATTTGAGAGAGAAAAGGTCCAGACCCTCTCTCCGGTAAGATAAGTCCACGTGGAGATACTTAGATTAATAGAAATGGGTTAATATTTAAGACAGAGCTAGCCAATAAGAAATGCTAGTAACAGGCCAACAGCTTTATATCTAATACAGCGTCTCTGTGTGTTATATAGGGCTGATGTGGCTGTGGGACCAGACTGGCGGGAAAGCCCCATCCACCTTTTTATTGAGGCAGGGTCTCTCCCTAGGCTGGTGCTCACCAAGTAGCCAGGCCGGCTGGCCACTGAGCTCCAGGAATCCACCACTCCACCCCCTCAGTACTGAGATTATATGCACCCCTTTTTTCCTATGGGTTCTGGGGCATGACCTTGGGTACTCACGCTTTCCTAGCAAACACTTTACCAACAAGGCAATATTCCAAGCTTGGAAACATTGTATTATTTTATTTTAAGAGAACTCAACAAACCAATTCAAATTTATTTTTGAGATGGGACCTTGCTACTGCCAGGCTGGCCTTACACTCATGTAGGTGAGGCTACAGGTGTGTGCCACTATGCCTGACTCTGGCTGGGAAATGTCACGTCACTCCTAAACAACAGCAAAACCCCAAGCGCATGTGTTAGGAGACACACTCTCAACTAGATCTCCAGATTTGTGGAACCACAGTGACTAAGGATGAGCAATGTAAACTTCCGCTACTCAAGAACAGCAAATGAATGGCCAATGGGCAAGGGGCTTAAATAAAGCTTTCTCCAAAGGAAATTATAAATCAATGAGCTATCGCAAGGGGCTGGCACTACAGACCATTACAGAGTGCAAATCGAACACAAGGATATAATTGGGAGTCTATTGAGAGAAGCAAAAGAATGCAGAGATACTAGTGGCTGAGATTTAGCAAAAGGTAGACCCCTGAACATCCCTGCTGTGAGTGCTAAATGGTGGTGCCTCCTTGAAGATCAAATGGCTTTTCCTCAAAAATCAAACAAGGAATGGCCACGTGTCCAGTAAGCCCGTTTCAGGTAGTGCCCCAAAGCATGGTGAGCAGGAAATTCACTGCATTTTTATGCTCCCGTGTTCTCAGCAGCATCATTCACTCTGGCCCAAAGGCAGAAGCAACCCAAATAATACTGATGGATGACAAATAAACAAACATACTTATTATATACTTATAATGCAATAATATTCTAAAAGGAGTGAGATTCTTGCACATGCTGTAGCATAGATATGTCTTGAAGACATTACAAAAGCCACTGTAAATGAAGCCAGATGTAAGACAAATGTTTTATGGTTTCATTTATGTGAAGAATCTGAGGGAGTTAAATTCACAAAGATAGTAAGTGATTCAGAGCAGGGGTTCCCAGTAGCTGGTAAAGGAGCAGGGATAAGATAAGGGAGAGTTTTCATCTGAGATGAGGAAAAAGTTCTGGATGAGGAGGATGATGTTGTTGCAAAATAATATGGATAGCTCAATGAGACTGAGCTTTACACTGAAAATTGTTAACAGGTATTATCCGTTACATGCCAGGTTACAAAGTAGCTGAAATCTCTGCTGTGAAATCTGGTGTCAATATTCATGTACAGAGAGGCTACAAATACAGATGACTTCTAAAGAGGAGGAGGGAAAGATAATATATTCGGGCCACTTCTTCAGCCTGTGCTATGAGAAAATAATATTCTTGGGGCTAGAGAGATGCCCTAGCTGGTAAAAAACTGAGTCCCATCCCCAGCACCCATGAAAAAGCGGGCATGGTAGCATGTTCCAATCCCAGAGTGAGGAGTTGAGACAAGAGGAGTCCTGGGATTCGATGGCCAGCTATTGGTGAGTCACAAGTCCCAGTGACAAACCCTGTCTCAAAACACGATGTAGACTACCTCTGAGGAACTATTCCTGAGGTTGACCTGGCTTCTATGAAAACCTGCACATAAATATGCACAAGCTTGTGTGTGTGTGTGTGTGTGTGTGTGTGTGTGTGTGTGTGCACTGGTGAAAACACTTATACACACAAATAAAATATTAAAAAAAGAAAAAGAGACACTCCTCAGTCTCCTCAGTCCCAGCTGACCTTCTGCAAAAACGGGGAAGGGGGGGCACAGCCAGGAACTCATCTTTCTGCCTGAAACTGGTTAACCAACTGAGCCAAGAACTAGGAAATCACATTTCAGGATTGCAAAAGTCTAATTCCCTGTCCCAGGTCCCAGTGCAAGCAAAGAAGGACAGCATAGTGGGGGACAGGACAGACCAGGAGGCCTTCTTCCCTGCCCCCCTCCCCCAGCAGTGCCTGCCCATAGCAAACAGCAGCCACTGGAGACAGCAGGCACGCCAGATGGATCAGCCCCACCACACCCCTCAGCTCAACATGTCCAGGGTAGAGGCCAAGAGGCTACAGTGCAAGTGAGGCTGGCGGAGGGCAGAGTGTAGGACATGAGCCAGGAGATATGGCAAGGACAGAGTCCAGATTCCGGGCTGTGACTTGCCAAGGCTTCTGGCTCTGCTTGACAGCCCTTGGAGTTTTCAGAAAAAGAACCTTTCTGCAACTGAGTGTCAGAGAGCCATCTTGCCTGAGGGACCCCAGACAAGCCGCCTACGGTAAAAGAGCGTTCAACGACCAGATTTCTACATACGAAAGTAGATGCTAGCTAGAGTCAATAGTCTCTGGAGGGGAACACTCTCACCGATGTCCCCCTCTGAGAGCAATGGTGAGGGAAGTGTCCTGGAGAGCACTGTCCAGCATCCTCTGGTTGATGAAGGGACTCATTCTTTAGCAGACACTAAGATGTCCCTTGGCGCACCTGTGCAATAGACCACTCTGTGAGTGACAGCAGCTTGCCCTTCCCCCCCATCACCAAATGCAATTGGTCTCCTATTTGTCTCTGTGACAAATGCCGCATGTATTCGCATTTGCCATCAGCAGCTAATGGATAGACTAAGAGAAACAGCCGTGCTCAACCAAGAAGAACACATACCAGCTAACTTTGTAACTTGGACCATGTTGGGAATTGCAATTCCAGAAGTGTTTAGCTAGAAAAAGCAGGTGTCAGGCAGTCACGCAGTGGCACTTGGGAGCCCTCTGTTTCTTCCTGTATTGAAGTGGGTTGACTTGTGGCTCTCCCTAAAGACACATCTAAGCCTGAGTTCCTGGTCCCTGTGAACATGACCTTTTATGGAAAAAGGGTGTTTGTAGATACAATTGCATGAAGACTCTTGAAATGAGATTCATGTGGGCCAACCAAGTGGTTCCAAGTCCAGTGCCAAGATGTCTGAAGGAGGAGTTGACAAAGAGCAGGAGAAACACAAAAGGGGTGGCCTGTGAGGGAGGACAGATGGGAGTGAGGTCCTAGCCAGGATAGCAAGGACAGCCTGGAGCCACCAAAGCCAGCACAGGTTAAAAAGAATGTTCCAGAAGCCTGCAGAGGTGTATGGTTCTGCCAACTCTCAGATTCAGAGCTCCTGCCTTCCAGAAGATCTAGCTGACACACTTCTGGTGTTTGTGGTGTGACATGTGATGCATGGCAGCCCGAAGAAGCTGTACATGCCCAGAGGTTTCAGTACTGATTGCATTCTTATTTGTGTGTGTGTGTGTGTGTGTGTGTGTGTGTGTGTGTGTGTGTGTGTGTGTGCATGTGTATACTTGCCACAGTACATGTGTGGAAGTCAGAGGGCAACTTTCAGGAGTTGGCTCTTTCTTTCGACCATGTAGGTCCTAGGGCTTGAGCTCAGGTTTTCTGGCTTGGTGGGCAGGCACATTTGCTCTCTGAGCCATCTTGCCAGCCCCGCCCAAAAGGTTAAGACTGTCCTTTCTAATCCCTGGTGGAGCTGTTATTTCAGTC